>OZ010583.1:85726874-85826874 GCA_963932145.1 Acanthosepion lycidas
AACTATATCTTTCTGGTGTTAATTATAAGTCGCCTTTTTATTTACATTTTCTTCAGAAATGTGCATGAATTCCAAATTTAACCTAGTCTACATAACAACACAGCGCCATAACAACACAGCGCAAAAAATATTTTATTTTTGCACCAACCTAATATTTAAACTTTCTTTAAACTTAACTTAAAACTGAAGGATTTTCTTAAGTGCATTTCTATGGACTTTTGTCCTTGTTAGGCGTGAGGAACACACACCCTAGAAAGAGAAGTGGTTAAAATCGTTTTGTGTCACTGCAATTATGTCATCCCACCTAATCAATGGTGAGAGAAACATGTTCATTCAGGCCTTCAGTAATGATGCCAACATTCATACTATGGCGTCCATCTTCAAAGTCCATCAAGAATATTTGGAAAAAGTTTAAAAAAAAGAACAACAGGAAACTGTAGAGAGAAAAACTGGATCAAGAGATCGCAACAGCAAGAAGGATCATCATTTCAACTTAGAGCTAAATACATTCTGATTGTTCAAAGTAGATTCCAATAGTGTTATAAAAACCTCGAAGTATTCCAGTACGTTACCTCAGATACAACGGTTCAAACTTAATCTAATAGCTGGACAATTTTGCTGTTACACGATTTGGACAATTTTGCTGTTAATTGATTTGGACAATTTTGTTGTTGCACACGGTATAAGTAACCTATTATAAACAACATATCTATATTTACGAGCACATACGTACATATATGTGTCCACATATATATGTGTGTACATATATATGTGTTTATATATATATATATATATATATATATATATATATATATATATATAGTTATATATATTTACTCATACTCTCATGCATCCAAATACATACACGCATAAACACACAATCAAACACACACACACACACACATATATATATATATATATATATATATATATATATATATATATATATATACATATATATATATAAATATATATATATATATATATATTTATTAAAGACATTTTTTATGTTTAACGTTCTTTGTATATATACAAGTATTTAAGTAAATGCTCTGTTTATAATAAACAGTATTAAATAACATTTACCGGCCTGAATGTCCGAGAAATTTTCATAGAAAATATTCGTCCTTTGACAGAATGATTCATGGTAGATTGAAGTTTATAAGCAGTAAATTCAACCTTGCCAACCGAACGATCCTTTGTGGCTGAATCGGTTAGGCACGCCCGGATAAAATGGTGGTTCCGTATAGGATGCAGGTTCGAATCCTGTCAAAAGACGAATATCTTCTATGAAAATTTCTCGGACATTCAGGCCAGTAAATGTTATTTAATACTGTTTATTATAAACAGAGCATTTACTTAAATACTTGTATCTATAAAAAGAACGTTAAACATAAAAAATGTCTTTAATAAATAAATTGTCGGACTTTGTCCATTTCTTAATATATATATATATATATATATATATATATATATATATATATACTGATATTTCCCTCATGAAATACTACATGGTTTGAAAGTAATATAAAAGTGATTGTTCAACGATGACTCCAATGAGTAACGGGTTCAATTCTGAAAATACTTTGCACTCCGGGTGACAAAAGGATATCAAAGATTTTAGGTGAACAAGCGGTTTGAACTGAAAGTTGACCTCTGTTTATAAATTTAAAAAAAAACAACCTATGTTGATTATGCGTTTCATGGATTCATTTATCGGTTTCCCGTCTTTCATTATCAACTGTGATTGGCTCTCATCCCAAAAGAATGAAAAGAAACATGATACACTACATATTAAGGCAAAAACTGCATGCTATTTATACTGTTATAAAGCAGAAAATAAATTTAGAACGCTACATGTATTTTTAACAAGGCGATAATTTTTTTAATCAGCTCACACCAAGTAATAAGGATATTATGTCACTAAGATTCAAGTGTCTGACAATGAAAGAGAGGGAAAAATTTTAGAAGGAACCGGAGGCCCAATACTAAACAAGAAACCAGAAATAATACACTACTCCTGTTCAAAAGACCGTGGAGGTGTGTGATCGGGCGATAGTAATCTATCGTCCCCTGCATATTTTTATTTGGTAATATCTTAAAGAAATCGAAATCTTCGGAATCAGGAAAATATTTATTCAATATCAAAAGCTAAATTAATGGTAGATGTTAATTAAATTACCTTTCATTGGTATTCCATATATGTTGTATCAAAAAATGCTTTCCACACAAACACAGCATTTCCATTCTCTGAATATTAATTTAACTGAAAATATCCATCTAATGAACTGTGTCCTTTCTCTTAGTGAAAACAAATTTCATGTTAAAATCTAAACCTTCAAAATATTCAAACATTCATTTCATTTTCTCTCCTGAAACGTCAAAATTTGTTAGCAAAGCAAATGTTTGAAATTACGAGTCGTTAAAATAAGTGAATGAAAATTGCCAAGAACAGTAGACAGTGATGTGAAAAGATTAAAAAAAGAACTTTCCTTAGTTGAACTGATTTAAAAGGTATCACTAGATAGTTTCGCCTATCGCCCGGTTTAAACTCCACTCAGGTATTTTGTATAGGTTATCCGTAGTGGTTTATCCTTTGTTTCCTGCTTAGGACCAAGTTTCCAGTTCCTTCAAAGGGCTAGGTCAACTCTATATTTCTAACGTTTCCACATAAACTCTGAAATTTTATTTATTGTTCATATTTTTCTATATAACGATAATAAATCTCTTGGTATATAATCAAAGTGGATCATAGTATTATGAGATATTAAATTTGATCCACAAAAGGCTCAATTTATCTATTATTGCAGTGCAACATATATATATATATATATATATATATATATATATATATATATATATATATATATATATATATATATATTTATATATGTGTGTGTGTCTCTCTGTCTGTCTGTGTGTTTGTGTATATATATATATATATATATATATATATATATATATATATATATATATATATAATTGATCTCTGACATCAACTCCAACCGGCGACAGTCTATTTCATGCTTGAAAGTAAATTTCAGGTAATTATTTAGAAACGCTCTATCTGTCATCGAACACTTTTAACAATAAATATAGCATACCTGAAACCTATATTTTTATCATGTATGTGTATATATCTGTCTGTGTGCGTGCCTGTGTGTATATATTTTGTGAATGTGCGTGTTTTCTTGTGTCTTGGGTGTTTCTTACTTAATTGACTGATTCTCAGATTCCATAATACAGCAATCTCTTCCTTCCTATTTTTTTTCAATTCTCTTGCAATCATTTGTATTCTTTGTATTTTTTTTACCATTTTTTTCCATAAGTTGTCTTTTTTTTTTTTACTGTCTTTTTTTCCTGTTCTGAATTTTCTCTCAGCTTGCCACATTTTGGTTGGCCTCTTGGACGCCATTGTTGGTTGTATCGTCTTTAATTGCTCTTCTTCCGAGCTCAAAACGTAATTCTTCTTTGTTATATGCTGACATGATGGAGCCGGCAAATGCTTGATAGTATTCCTACTCTCGCCGATCGTTCACAGATTAGCTAAATTGGCAAGATCTCGTCGACATTCTGCGTTCGGTTCGCCTGCTGAGAGAGCCATTGTCATGACGATAACTCGATCTGCGAATGATCCGACTCTTATAATTTTCTCTTAATTGTGCTTTTTTCCTGGGGTGAAATACTTGGATATTTTTTAAGTTGCTTACTTTAATCTATATTTTCTTTTAAGATGATTCGTTTTTTAATGAAGGATGCTTTTTGAAGATTATCTTTGTCTCCTCAGTTTACCTACCTCTACAAGTATACGTAGATGTATAACAGAAAGTAATTCTACAGCTACTATTATTTCCAAGGAGTTTTTACAACTTTTTTTTTTTTTTTTTAAAGTATGCCATTGCAAGTTTTCCAACGGCGTCAATGTTAGAACTGTGATAAATTCTATGCCTCTCACATTGTTGTGTTTGTCTCTCTTTCTCAGATTCTTTCTTTCTAAATTTAATTCTGTCTTTCTTTTTGTTACCTCTTTCTTTCTGTCGCATTTACTCTCATTTATTTATTTTATTCTATATTATTTCAAACTTTATTTATTTTGACCTCCTTGTTCGAATAGTTTTTTTTTTCTTTTTCTCTGTCTTCTTTTCTAGCCAAAATACTTTCATTTGTCTACTATTATTTTTTTCTCTTTTTTTCTTTTTCTTTTCGTTTTCTTTTTCATTTCCTTCTTTCTAACAAACTACTTGTCATTGTCGTAGTCCTTTCATGTTTTTCTTTTATAATTTTCCTTTAGTCTGTCTTGCCTTCTAAAAAAAAAATAATTCTGAAACCTTTGCATCATTTTCCGATCTTTTTGGCTCTTTTCTTTTTATAACTCTAGCAGCTATACCCAGCTGGTCGATCAGAAAAAGCGTTCAATTAGAATGGAGCAAAAAAAGCATCACGTTTAGATGTAACAGAGCCTACCTGCTTCAATTAATTTAAAGTACTTTCATAAAAAAAAACATCTTGAATTAATACAGTTACTGATATAATAGCTGTAGTTTGTATTTATTCAATCGAAGTTTGCGAGGACTTGAAGGGGCAATAGACGACATAAAGACCCACTTCAGACCATAATTATTTTGGAGATTTTGAAATTCATTTTATCAGTGTGCTACCAGGGATGTAAGAAGGGATACATTTATAAAGCAGTTGTTAAGTTTGAGGAAAATTTGTTGAAAGACCAACGAAAAATAATAAAGTAACCAGTAAAAAATCGTAATATATCGCTATTTACACGGGGTTTCACTACATAAATGGACTCAATTATCAAGTTATATGACTGTTAAACAATCAACTTTTGTTGGCTACACTTGAGTGAAGTTTGTATTAGATTTCTTTAAAATTGAGGAAGTTTCTAGTTTAAATATCTGTTGAAATCGATTTGAAATCGTTTTTTCGTTTTTTGCGTTTTTTCGCTAAACGCAGTAGCGTAGACATGAAAATGGGATTTGATATTTGATGGAAATAATCTACATAACGACCATTGAAAGCGAAGGAAAAAATTGAATTTATCGATTTTTGATCGGTTTTATCGATTATTGATTTTTCTTAAATTATCGGGGTTTTACGCTAAAACCTATCTCTTACATGGTACAATTTATGCGCCAAGTTTGGTTAAAATCCGTTGGATGGAGCTTGAGTTATAAGGTATCAAACAGACAGACACACACACACATCCTCTGTTTTATATATAGAGATTGTCTTTCATTTCTTTTCGTTGATTGCTTTGCTAATGTTTTTTTTTTTCTCTTTTTAATTCTTTTCGTTCAAATTCATTTTGTCATACTTGTTCTCTTTTAATAATAGTTTTAATATATTTCTATATTTAATTTATTTTCTCTTCCTTCCTTTCACTCTTTTCTTTTTTTTTTATCTTTCCATCTGTCTCGTTCCGACATTAATTTCTGCTTTTTCAAGACCACTTATTTCTCGCTTCTCTTTCTTTGTATTTCTGTCCAGAGTGCCGCTCTTACATGTTCCTTTATTTCCCTTTTGACACGCTTTATTTGTTGCCAAACTAAAATATTTTCTTTTATCTTTATCGTACTTCTCTCTTATTTTCCCATGTAATTCACTCTTTCTTTCTACCTTAAAATTCTTCTCTCTGCTTCACTTATTTTCTTTTCTTTTACTTTTCATTCCGTCTTCGTTTTTCTTCTCTTTACACCCATTGCTTCTCTCGCCAATATCTTTTTGTATCTTTCTCTCTAGATTGCTACTTTTCATCTACCTTACCCCACTCTGTTATTTCTCTTTTAATCTTACTTATTATAAAACGGAGATTGTGTGTGTGTGTGTCTGTACGTTTATATATTGAATCGGATTTCCTACATTTTTCAACCGATTTCAACAAAACTCCACAGGACTACGTAAAATTACCTTGTGGTGGTTCTGACAGCGCCAAAAAGTGGAAAAACACAATTGTTTTTGCACGAAATCAATTTGAAAACACGATTAAGAGGCATTAATGAAAGGGGGACAACTCATATCGAGTTATACTTATCAATATCGAGTTATCGAGTTATACTTATAAAAACCAGGTTGGTTGGTTGTGTGTGTGTGTTCGTTTATATATGGGATCGGATTTCCTACATTTTTCAACCGATTTCAACAAAACTTCACTTTTTTTTTTTTTGGCAAGTAGTGTTTTTTAATGTTTTGCACACTTTTTTTCTTTATTTTTACATTCAGAATGCTTTAAAAATTCCATTTACAAGACAATTGTTTATAATAAAATTCTATTTAATCGGTAGACTCATAACGATTGAAAACAATGTTTTTGTTTGAGTTTGGGCTTGACTAAATCGTAAAAAAAAAATAAAAAAAATAAAGACATGCGTGCCCGTCAACCTTAAACAATAATCTTTGTTAATTTTATTTTTCAGTCTTTATGATGGTCGACACTTGATCTATCTCTTACTGTTACATCCCCGGGCAACGCCGGGTTTCACTGCTAGTCTTCTCTAAACCTCGAATTAACATTCCGGGAAACAATAGACATCAGATTTATTTTTAAAACTTTTAAAACTTTATTTGAAGGTATATAGTAACTTAAAAATAAAATACACATACCTATATTCTGGATTTACATGTATTTACTATAATTTTGTACTGTACTAGTTGTCTTAGTTCACAAAAAAAGTGCTTCAAATTCACGAATAATCAACTTTAACAGGCAACCCCTCCTATAATTCTATTAAATTGAGGTTCCGCTCTATTTCTAAATCCAGGTTATTTCTTTTCTTCAACCTACATTTATTTTGTTTTTCATATTTATGAAACTTTCTTTCTAACTGCCTCCTTGCCAAATTTTCTTTGCTTCCTTTTCTCTTTAGAGAAGGTAGCGACGGAGAGTGATAATAAAGGACTAAGCATAACATACTAGAATGCATGATCATCAGTAAAAAGATGAGCAGGAAATGCTGATCGGGAAAACTAGAATCAAGCAAACCCGGAAGTTTAAATATCTGGGAAACGTCTTGACAGAGGACGGTATTGCGAGACAGCAGAAATTCTTTGGTACGGAAGAAAAAGCATACTGAGCTGTTAAGTGACATCTGTCCTTCTTTACGGCAGCGAATGTTGGACGCATCCCTCAAAGATGAAGACGAGACTCGAAGCGACGGAGATGTGGTTCTACAGAGGGAGGATAAGAATATCATGGACCGAGCAAGGATGAGGTCTTAGAGGAGATGAAAACAAGAGGGAGGCTTAGACTTAACATCAGGAAGAGGCAACTGAATTGGGACACAAAAGAGGAAGGAAGGACTGGAGAATCTGATACTCACAGGTCGAATGAAGGGAAAGAGAATAGGGAAAACAACGCGTGACGTACCTGGCAAGTTGATGACAGAACGTGGTCTGGGGGAGGAAGCATAAGGAAGGAACCTGTTGAGAGCTGCAAGGGATAGAGAGATGGGACAGCCATGATCGCCTACGTCCTTAAAGGATATGGCACATAAAAAAGAAAAGTTGTTTACATTACGCCCACTTCTTTCATGTTTTCATTAAATTTATATTTAAATTAATCGTTTTACCTCCGCGTATTGACCTTTATTTATCTTTTCTTTGTTTTTTTATAAATGTTCTATCAATTTTTGTTTTATTTATTTACTTACTACGAGTTCCACTTCTTGCTTTCAAAAAAATTCTCTTACGTTTTCATGTGTTTTTCATTTCTTTCCTTCTTTGTTTCACTCGAAAACTTATAAAGCGCTCCATACATTGGACACACATAGACCACACTCTCGTTTAGGTTAACATGTGTCTTATCGAAGTTTAATTCAATTCGCATGCAACCAATAAGCAATAATTGATATAGGACACATATAAGTAGACACGGCAAATTACGATGCAACCCACCATATAAAACTCATCAAAAAAAAATTCTCTTTTATGCAAAGGAAACAATCCGTATTAAGGAAAGTATATTTCATGAAATGAAATGGCATTTTCAAATATACATATACTTCTTAGATTACTCATAAAACATATATATATATATATATATATATATACAACATATATATATATATATATATATATATATATATATATATATATATATATATATACAACATTTACACCCCCCCCCAGAATTTTAAATCCGGCCGCTTACAAAAGCCAACTAGTGAATATATCCGGGTCATCTATAGCGGAACACGCTATAACTAGGGAATGTGTTGCTGGTTTGAGTGTTGACTGTTTTTCCATTCTTGCAAAGTCACACTCCGCATATCATTTGAAGGTTCTTGAGTCCATTTACATCAAATCCCGCAGGCCGTCTCTCTGTAAGCAGAGAGATTACTTGTTGGGTTTGAATGTGATTGGGCTCTAGTTATTTCTATCATATATTTTTTTCTTGCCCTCCCCCCTCATTGAATGTTTTTTTTTTTGTTTTTAAGTTTATGAATAAATAATCCCAGTGTATCAAACCTGAGGAGTACTGGGACGAAACCGGTTGTTTGTTTTAGTTCTTAGTTTTCATAATTATGTCCTTTCCATTCCGCTTATTCCTTGCTATAATAAAATTTTGTACCTGTAAGAATATTTTCAAATATATATATATATATATATATATATATATATATATATATATATATATATATATATATATATATATGTGTGTGTGTGTGTGTGTGTGTGTTACCGGTTTTAGCAACACATGAAACATATTTTTACAGATGATGTAATTTATTGGATAGACGAGTTTTCGTAACCTGTCACGCTGTTTATTATTGACTTGTTTATTTAGATTTTTTTGTTTATTCTATTTATTTTTTTCTCGGTCTTTTCTCTTAAGATAACAAAGACGGATTTTGTTTTACTCGGGGGATTGTTAACTTAAGAGAAATAAAACGGAGAAAAATTGAATAAATAAATTAGACAAAATATCTAAATAAATTAAAAAATTAAAATTAAGTTAATTAAATAATAAAAAAAAAACACGAAATAAAAATGTCCCCATAAACACAAGTAAATATAATAATAATAAACACAACAAATATTATATAACCGATATTAATAAATGAGTATAAACTTAGCAAAAAATAATATAAATTTGCGATAATTTACCAAATTTGAATCCGTAATTATTTCTACGCATTAGACTCAAGAATAATTTAAAACATAAATGACGCCACCTATCCAGTATTGCAGTAGAACTTGCTGTCCATAATTCTCTATAATCTAACATACATATGTAGTTTAGCAAAAACAAAAAACCGTATCGTTTGAATATAGTGTTCAGAATGAAACCGCCTGTCTCCGTTCGGTGTTGATGTCAGTGTCAACGCTAAAATTTACATGCGATATATCCCTGATACTGAGCACTTTTATCCATAAATACAGCATAATTAAAACTATATTTTTATAATATATATATATATATATATATATATATATATATATATATATATATATATATATATATATATATTTACGTATCAGTGCATGTATGTATACAGCCTCATTCCGAATATCCATTACACATGACGTTACGAGAGACCGTTTAAAGAATAGGATGCAGACAAAAAGACAAAGGAATTTTACCTACCAACTAGAGATCACATAGTTTTTTGATAATTACTGTGAAAAGTCGAAAGTTAAAAAGTAACAAAACATGAAGTTCAGATAGTTTATTCACAACTTCGATCACAATACTCAACACCTTATCCGAAAATATGAAAAATATAGTAAAATCTTAAACGGGTAGACATTGTCGGTTTATATATATATATATATATATATATATATATATATATATATATATATATATATATATATATATATATACGACATGCATTCAACGGATGTCAGATTTCATTGAAAAATACATCCCTACCCCCTACCAAAACGTAATTAATAATGGATACATCAAATCACAGACATAAGGAACATCCAGACTCCCCTTGTCTAGTTGAAGTAGATTTATCTGTAACCTTGGAAACGTGAATTATGATGTTAGCTGTGTCTTTAAAACCCAGTAATTTTAAAAAGTTACTCCAAAATTCGCTTGAGGATGAAATGGAACTAATGTCTTTAATTTAATTACAAAATTAAATTCGTAGCTTTTATCTTCCATTTTTGAAACATGGTTAGAACTGTATAGAGAAAAACATTTTAAATAAATCAATTTATAATATTAATGCTCTGTAAATTTACATTGAGCACTATTTTGTAAAGATAAAAATATCTATAAGAACAACGGATTATATATCTTACTGTCCTTTCTTTTTATATATATATACATATATATATATATATATATATATATATATATATATATATATATATATATATATATATATATATATATGTATGTGTGTGTGTGTGTGTATATATATATACATATATATATATATACATATATATATATATATATGTACGTATGTATGTATATATATATATACACACACACACACACACATATATATATATATATATATATGTGTGTGTGTGTGTATGTATATGTGTGTGTATCCCGTATTTTAGTCCAGCTACCGATTTTTAAATTAAAAGATCTATATGCTATATTTCTTTTTACTTTTATTCTCCCACGCATATTGATCAATTTTAATACTACTGTTCCCTGGTCTGAGTCAACTCTGACCATTAACATAAATATATATATATATATATATATATATATATATATATATATATATATATATATATATATATATTATTTATTTATTTAAAAATATGATTCGAACAAGCTACATAAGAGTTCCCATGTTTCAAAGCAAGAGCGGAAAACTTCAATATAATTATTTCAATTAAACTGAATTAAAGTAAGCTCTGTTCGCTCTTCAAGCGAAAGTTTTTTTGTGAATAACTAATTTCTGAAATTTACGTGTTTTAATAGCATATTCATTATTGAAATCAAAATTTCTATGGTAACGGCTGGAGCGATTGTTTAAATAGAAAGGGGTGTAGGGTGTTAATAATGTGTATCAATATAGAGTTACATTCAATGTCAAGCGTAAATTTGCGGTGTCTAAATTTAAAACGGAACATGATTTCGCGTAGTCTGGTTTACGTGTCTATGGAGATTTATTTATTTATTTATTTTATTTTTTCTGAAAGGGTTTTGTGCATATAAAATCGCCGTAACATTTGTTTTTTGACGACTTCATAAAGTATTATTTTTTGTAGGGTGTTTAAACTATTTATTAGGACTATGGATTTTAAAATTATTTTATTGTTTGTTTGTTTTTATGCTAATTATTCAATGCAAAAAATTGATGATGTCGGGAAAACCGTTAACTCATGTGTAATTGTTTAATAGATTTTTATAATTTATAAACTTAATAATGTGTAGTTTCTCATGTAGGCATAAAGAGCATGGGTCATCCCAAGTATTACAAATTCTAGTTTTGTTTATAATTTTCCATTTTACTTTTGGTGTTTTATTCATTTCCTTCAAATGCCAAAAATATTTCGATAGAGATGTCTGATTTCTTTTATTTATATTGTTGAAAGAACACTTATGCTGCCTCCATCTGGCCTTAAATTCATTCTTCGTAGACCCAATGTATATCATATTAGTATTAGGACTCTCAATGGATGAGATAGTACATTGGTATACCACAGATTTGTTGCAGAATTTATTTTTCCAACAAGCAGTCCTCTGGGTTTCTACAATCACATAATTTTTCACTGTTTTTGTCTAATTTAAGTGTAGGGTTTTTATTAATACTATTCAGGCATGGGGGTTTGTTCAGGATTTTATTATTGTGTTTTTGTATTATACTTTCTAGATTTTCAGTGCAGCAGTAACTAAATTTTAGGGAGTTCGTATTAAATATATTACTAAGTCTACTATTCGTAGGGAAGTGTTTTTCAATGAATTTTGTCCTAGCTTAATACAAACCATTTGGTTGAACAGAGGGGTATACCAAATGATTTTTCTTTTCCTGTTTTTTTTTTCTTCTGGTTAGTACAATTGTTTCTATAATTAACGTTTGCATTCTTGTATCCAGTATTTTTTAGGGCAGCGTTATAAAAGCTACTGTTTTGTTTGAATATTTCTTTGTTAGCGGAGTTAATGCTGATTCTGTTTTCTGTTGATGAGGGTATATGTTTAATTATGGATGGAGGGTGGGTTGACTTCGGGTGTATATATAACGGTTTAGTATTTGTTTTTTTTATAAGGTTGGTATGTGTGGTTTGCTAAATCTAGCTTTACGTCGGGGAAGTTTACCCTTTTCAATTTAGTACAGATTGTTATACTTAAGTTTAGATTTTTAAATTCACTAAATATAATTTTTCTAATTTTCTCTATTTTCAAATTAGTAGAACTCATCACTACCATGAGCCCGTCATCTCTATACTGCCCGATGTTCTTAATATCTTTTTTCACGGTGCGCAGTCAAGTTGTACAGTATTAAAAGACCAACAAGGTCAGAAGACCCAGCAGAGTCTAAAGATCCCATAGCGATGCCAAAAAAGTCATTATTGTTTTTTATCCATTGGTCCCCATTATGAATGACAGATTTTTTTGCACTTAGAATTATATCTATTTCTTCCTTTGTCAGGTTAGAAAAGGTTGGAAGAAATACACATTGTCTAAATACTAAACTGAAAAGGTAACTTGCTAGTCTCTACCTCGGGGTAACAGCGTGTAGGGAGCACAACAGAAAGGTCAAAGTCGAAATGACCTGTTCTCTTCCGGTTTAAGGAGCCAAGGATTGGCTAACTCCGACAATATATATATATATATATATATATATATATATATATATATGAAAACAAAAATGAAATAATATTTTATTTCCGTTGAATAGTTTTTATGAAATTGCTTTTTAAAAATATAAATAATTTCTTCGCCAGATATTAAAATTAACAGTGAAATTCTAATTTTAAATTTTATTGTTATATTTCGAAGTAAGATAAATATATACATGTGCATGTAGCGCGAACCAAGATTCTTTTTTTTATATAAAAGTGATTGATGGTTTGTTTTATTACATTAAACTATTCCCTTTTGGCAATCATTTTCCGGCCAAAACCGTGATCGTTCTTACAGCGACTCGAAAAAAAAAATTTACAATTACATACATACATAAAATTCCACACAGATAAAGACACACACAGACACACACACACGTATATATATATATATATATATATATATATATATATATATATATATATATATATATATATATATATATATATATATATATATATATATATATATATATATTCCCTGAATATTAAAATCACTCACATTAAAGACTTCATGAATTATTATTTTAAGTGATATTAGGGAATAATTTCTAGGGTTTCTGGCGACATCAATCAGGATGCAATTTCGGTATTGCTTTCATCTTGCGTTTTTCTAATTTAAATAGGAAAAAATATTAAATAGTTGGAATCATTGGTGAAAATTGATCTTCTTTTTGACGCCAAATCATCCGAATTTATTGACATAATTTCTCTAATTTAATTTTAAATCGATAAATATCGCCTTAATAAAATCGTGCGTACGATGACGTTCGTAAATATTCAAATAGCATCCTTCTAATTTAATAGTACTTGAAAATATAATGAATAAATTGGCCCCAAACCTTTGTATACAATATATATATATATATATATATATATATATATATATATATATATATATATATATATATTGCATTACGTCGAAAGTACGGCATAGAGTTTCAATACAATCTCCAGGTATTTTTTAATGGTGAAGAACTGTTCCTTATATAGTATATTAATTCTATGTTTAATAATTCTCTGTCAAATCAGTGTGGCTAGACATCCCATTGCCTCAAGCCGGGAACTAAACAGGGCTAATTTAGCTTAATTCGGAAATTCTACTCCTGAGCTATCGGCAAGTGGTTGAAAAGAAGGCGAAATTCTACGTACTTTTTATTCGAATAAACACGCCAATAACTGATAATGCTCAGTTCATGGAAGAGATTTTCAGTGGTTACTGTAATGGGCATTTTTTTTTTTTTTTTTACAAATTTGCTCTTTCTCTCTTCAGTGGTCGTTCAGAATTAAATTTCCCGGGAAAAATATATATATATATATATATATATATATATATATATATATATATATATATATATATATATATATATATATATATCACTTGATAAGACACCGGAAGTGTTGAACAAAATGGCTATTTTTGTAGTGATTTTATAACATATTAATGTTACAACTTTTTAAATAAATAAATACATCTTCTCTGCTCTGTATTGAGCACACTTTTAGGAATATTAATTGTTGGTTATTGGAATTCATTCCATATACACCAATTATATACTTAGATATTAGCTCATATTACTGTCGAGCAATCTCTATTATATTTATATATATATATATATATATATATATATATATATATATATAGAGAGAGAGAGAGAGAGAGAGAGAGAGATATGATCTTTTGAAAATTCCTTGTAAATTTTATTTCAATTTACAAGATGAAAATCATTATTAATCTTATTTTATCTTAATTCTTATTGTATAAAATATGTTTCTCTTTTTAATTAAAGGATTGAGCTCTACACGTGGATCATCTTTATTATTTAATATTTAATATTGCATTATATACCAACGGATTATATATATATATATATATATATATATATATATATATATATATATATATATATATATATATATAAAAGAAGAGGTAGTAGTGGTTCCAACGAGAGAATAGTATGTATACTAGAAAGAAGAGAGAGACGTGCCGCAAGCGATTTTGGTTGTAATGTGGATTTCTTTAGAAAAAATAATATGCTTTATTTTCCATAATTTTACTACACGTGTTTCTGGTCTCGCGACCGTCTTCAGGTAAAAGGCGGAGATTTCCTCATATTATTAAAAATAAATAATTTTTTCCTTTTATGTTTTTCAATGTTAAATATTCTCGATATGAGACATTCTCTGTTTTTGTGTTAGTAATCCGAATTTCTTTCCTGAATTGGCAATGAAGAGTTCTGCGCGAAGGGTCATAAAACAATTAAGGTTGGTCCAAGAGACATGATGAATTACTTATCAGCATTTTATCGTTTAATGTTTTACTGATCCCTATGTGTTCTTGGATCTGTTTCCATTTTCGTGTGTTTCTGTCAGCATGCGTGTATATATGTGTGCGTACATTCGCCCTCCATACATATACTGTCTTACTACGAGGAATTAGTAAACTCATTTGTACATATACACACATACATATACATACGCACATACACACCGTCCACCATAAAGAATCAGTACATACACACACATACACACACATACACATACACACACATACTTCCCAAGCTACATGGAACCAGTATACACATACACACATACATACACGCACATACGTACATACATACACACGTACTTCCTATGTTGTGTGGGGTTTGTGTGCGTGCTCGTGAGTAGTTCCCCTGTTTTGTCAACATGCGTATATATATATAAATAAACGTACGCATATATATATATATATATATATATATATATATATATATATATATATATATATATATATATATATGTGTGTGTGTGTGTGTGTGTGTGTGTGTGTGTGAAAATATTGTAGAAAATAGGAAAGAAACTGGTTTGGTAAATAATCCAAAGTGCCTTAGTATTTTTGTAATTATTTTTAAAAAATAGTGCTCGATACGAAAGTAGAGCATAAATATAATTATTTATTTAAAAATATGATTCCAACTCGCTACATAAGCTTAGTAATATATTCAATAAGAACACACTAAAATTGAGTTACAGTTGCACTGAAAATCTAGAAGGTATAATAAGAAGACACAATAATAATATCCTGAACAAACCCTCTTACCTGAATATTTTTAATAAGTCTACACTTAAATCAGATAATGATGGGGAAAAATTATGCGATTGTAGAAACCCGGTAGACTGCCCATTAGAAAACAAGTGCTGCATCAAATCTGTGGTATACCAATGCTCTATATCATCCACCGAGAACCCTAACAATAATATGATATACATTGGGTCCACGAAAAATGCCTTTAAAACCAGATGGAGGGAGCTCTTTCAACAACATAAACTTTAGACATCAGACCTCTCTATCTAAATATTTTTGGCACCTGAAAGAAAAAAATAGGACACCTAAAGTAAAATGGAAAATCATTAACAGGACTAGAACTTGCAAAATTTGGGATGACCCATTCCCTTTGTGCCTCCATGAGAAACTACACATTATTAAGCTTCTAAACAATAAAAACCTATTAAACAACAGGCAAGAATTAACGCTTTTCTGCCGACACAACCGAACTTACGCTCTGAATAACTAGCTAAAAACACGCATACAATAAAATAAATTTTAAAATCCATAGCCTATATACATACTTTTAATACCCTACAAAAATTGATAACCCTTTATGAAGTCGTCAAATAACAAACGTTACGGCCTTTTCATATACACAAATCCCTTTCATAAAGAGATATAATAAAAGAATAAAATAAAAATAAATAAATAAATCTCCGTAGACGCTCAAGCCAGACTATGCGAAAACTTCCTCCGTCGTAAATTTAGCCACCCCCACCTTACCGTGACCCGGCATCTATGAAAGTGACTCTATACTGATACAAATTATTAACATCCCACCCCTGCCGATTCTAAACAATCCGCCCTTGATGTTACCATGGAAATTTTTTATTTCAATTCTGACCATACTATTAAAACTCGTAAATTTCAGAAATAAGTCATTCCCCAAAAAACTTCGCTTGAAGATTGAACAGAGCCTACTTTAACTCAAGTTAATTCAAATATTATTTTGAAGTTTTCGGCTCTTGTTTTGAAACATGAGACCTCTTATGTAGCGAGTTGGAATCATATTTTTAAATAAATAATTATATATATATATATATATATATATATATATATATATATATATATATCTTTATATCTTTGTGTCTCCCGTATGTGAGTATGAGTTCATGTAAGGGTGCGTGCATGTATGTGAGTGATTTGATCATTGTATTTGGTCACCCTGCGTGCATGTGATGTGCTTTTGCGTGTGGGGTTATGACCTATTTAATTCGGGTTTAAATTTGTTTATAAAGTTTTTTTCTTGTAGGTACGAATAATCGCCTGTTTGATATATCGGCATGATATTAAATTTACCCTGATTACATTTGAAGATGTGTTGTGATACAAAAAGTTTTCTGTTGTCTGTCAATTTTATATTGCTTTTGTGTAGGGAGACCCTGTTTTTCAGTTGTTGGCTGATGCCTATATATGACTTCCTACATTTTGTGCATTTAAGTACATGATTTGCATTTTTTGAGTTGCAGTTTAAGTTTTTATTTATTGTTAATGTTTTTTGGGGTTTTCAAAAGTGTAGGAGTTTCCTTCTATAATGATGTCACAAACCCCACCTCTTTTTTTGTTGCATTTTGTTACTCCCTGTATTGTGTGTTGGTTAAATTTGGATGAGGTTAATATGTGATTTAAGTTTTTAGATTGGCGTTTACTTTTAATTATTTTGGTTGTTTTTAATATATTATTCAGTTTATTATTCTTGCTAAGTAGGTCTAGATTTTTTGTAATTTCTGTGAATATTTCTGGATTGTTTTTGTTGTAGGCTGAGATATATGCTAGAGTTTGTTCGACGTTACGTTTCTTTTTATTTCTAAGTTGGTCTAGAAGAATTTTTTTCGCGAGTTCAAAACCTTTGTTTATTAGTGTTGTGGGGTAGCCTCATTTTTGAGAGTTTTATGTACTTCTTCTAAGCGGATTTTTCGGGGGTGTTTTTCAGTCACTATTGTACAAATTCTACGTGCTAGGGAATAGGGAATGGATTTTAGGCAGCTTTTTGGATGATGGCTCTTGAAATGAAGGTATTGTTGGGTGTCTGTGGGTTTGTGGTAGATATCTGTGATTATGTGGTTGTTTTTATTTCTAATGAGTATATCTAAAAGTGGTAATTCTTTAAAATTATATTCCTGCGTGAATTTGGTTTTTGGGTATAAGTTTTGAAGTAGTGTGTGGAATTGGTTAATATCACCCCATGAGGATTTCCAAAAGATGAAGCAATCATCTAAGTATCTTTTCCAAGATTTAGTGAATTGGGTTTTTATATTTGCCCCGTATATTTGTTCTATCTTTTCATAGAGGTTTTCATATGTTGTGCCATTTTTGTTCCCATCGCAGTACCTGAGGTTTGGATATAGTTTTTGTTGTCAAATTGAAAGGTGTTATTGTTTAGAATTAGGTCTATACTATCGATAATGTACTCTTTAGTGAATCTCGGATGTAGTATTTCTGGATGTTTTTCAATCCAGAATGAGATTTTTTTTATTTTTTTCCCTAGTTCATGGGTTATGTTACTGTATAGGCTACTAATGCCAAAAGTTGCCATAAGCGTTCCCGGATCTACCTTTTGTGGTATGCAGCTAAGGAAATGGATATCGTCTCTGATGTGGCTTTTAATTAATTTAGCATATGATTGCAATATTATGTCTATTAGGTTACTGAGTTTGCTAGTTGGACAGACTGGTCCTGCTACTATTGATCTGAATGTAAGGTCACTGGGGTTTGGGATGCTAATGTATTCAGATTTTTGTGTATGTATAGCTGCTTTTATTTCACTCGATTTATGAACTTTAGGTAGTCCGTAGAAATTACTTGATTTTGGTACAAAGTTTATTAGGAAATCCTTCTCTTTTTTTGTTAATATTTTATTATGTGTTGTGGAGAGTGTTGTAATTTTTGTTATAATGTTTTTGTCGATGTCAGTGTCAATTAATTTGTAGTTGTTCCTATCCTCTAATCTTTCTAGAATTTTTGTTTTATAGTATGTTCTGTCCATGCTTTTATCTGCTTCTTTTATAATTATGTTATTATTTTTCCAAATGTTCTCTAAGGCTAGTCTTTGTCTGTATGTGAGGTTGTCGAATGGTTTGGATTTTTCCTGTAGGTCGAGGTTCCAGAGTTTTTCAAAAAATATATTTAGCTCATTGTTAGTGTTATTTTTGTTTGGGAATAAATTGGATTTGTTTTTTTACCAGTGAATTCATTCTATATATAGTTGCTAGGCAATAAAAATGAGTAAATGAGGGAATATTGGGTATTTTCCACTCAGAATATTTGTTAAATCTAAAGCTATTCTAAACAGCGTTTCGAAGATATCAGGAATTCACATTTTCGTCGTCTTCCTTGTATCCAAGCGATGCCCGTTCTTTAACGGTAAACACTGTTTCTTTAATATGCTCCAACGTTTTAGTTTGTTAATTTTAGTTTTCAGCCCTTTAATTTTCCTATTCATTATGTTTTAATAGCCTTACTATTTTTCTCCCTTATGATATTTCTGTTTAATTCAATAGAAAGGACCACATGATGTTCAAATGACAGTATCGAGTAAGGGGCAATAACTCTTTTCGTTTCGACAACCAACACCTTCAGAGAAAACGTAGAGCTATTGATCGAATTAATCTTTTTACATATATATATATATATATATATATATATATATATATATATATATATATATATACAGTGTAACCCGGATATAAGAGAGTTGTCGGGATCGGAGAATAAGCCTCTTATATACGGGTTTTTCTTATATACGGGTTTAGTCTATTTTGTTTAGGTAAGTATGGCTCTAATATGGGACCAGAGAAAATATCTCGTATATCCGGGTTTTTCTTATATCAGGGTCTCTTATATCAGGGTTACACTGGGTTACACACATATATATGTATGTATATATATTTATATATAAATATATATATATATATATTTATATACATATATATATATATATGTATATGTCTGTATGGATATATATATATATATATATATAGAAGTCAACACTTAGAGGCGACAGTCTGTTTCATGCTATATGCAATCGTCAAGCCACGTGTGCTGTTATTTTTCTCGGCTATTTATATATATACGGGTTAGTGGTGCATTGTGGGTATTCTATTATGGCGGTTATTTCACCGGAAGTCGTTTGTTTATCTATTTAGGTCAAATTATATTGCTTGTTTTTATTTTTGTTTCGTATTTTATTTATTTATTTATTTATTAACGTAGTAAAAATTTGTTTATATCACTTATTTAACAGTTTTGTTTTGGTTTGGGAATTTAATTAAAACTATTTGTTCAGTTTTGAGGTTGATTGTTGTAGTTCATTCTAAGTATTATTTTGGCGGGAACAGTTTTTAATTGATTAGCTACATTTATAACCCAGTATGGACATGGAAAAATTTAACCTCGACTACTCCCTAAAAAACATACCCATCCCATCCCCCCCTATATATAAACTAAAATTAATTGAAAAAATAGAAAGTTTCCTAAAAAGAATGAGATGGAAAGTCCACTTTTTAAACCGGGACCTTTACAATAACAACACACTTAAGGAAAAATACGGCTTTAAAACAAAAAAATGCCCCCCACAACAGAAAGAATTAGACAATTTCGAGAAAGACTTAACTGACCTAGTTAGAAACATAAAATTCCACAAAAAACAAGATGCATTCCAAAAAAAACTAAAAGCAGATATAACTAAAATAAACAATTCAGCAAGTGTATTTATCGCTGCTGACAAAACGAGAAATTTATACAAACTAAGTCCTCCTACACACAATAAATTACTGAAGAACAACATAACCAAAACATACAAAAAGGCACCCCAAACAACAGAACACACGATATCAATAAGGAAGCTAAAACAATCGCCCAAAAATTAGACCTGGATGACCGAATAAGTTGTATTAGCAAGGCAGGAGCCTTTATCACACTAAAAGACCATAAAGAAAATTTCAAAACCAATCCTGCATGTAGACTCATAAACCCAGCCAAAAGTGAACTAGGTAAAATAAGTAAAACAATACTAGAAAGAATTAATTCTGAACTTAGGAAGAAATTAGGAGTAAACCAGTGGAAAAATACGAAAACAACTATTGACTGGTTCCACAGCATAAATAACAAACAAAACTGCCAATTCTTACAATTAGACATAAAAGAATTTTACCCATCCATAACAGAACGTATGCTAGATAAGGCCATCAACTTAGCTCAGGAACAAGTAATAATACAACCAAGCGAAATCAACATCATTAAGCACTCACGTAAATCACTATTATTCCACAATGAAGAAGCATGGATAAAGAGAGATGGGATATTTGACACTACAATGGGAAGCTTTGACGGTGCAGAAGCATGCGAAATCATAGGCATTTACTTACTAAACGAACTGAGCAAAATAATAGATAGAAATGACACAGGACTCTACAGGGACGATGGTCTCATAATCTTAAGAAACTGTAACAAACAAAACACAGACAAAACTAGAAAAGCAATAATAAAGATTTTTAAAAATAACGGATTCGACATAGATATAAAAACTAACCTAAACGAAGTAGATTTTCTAGATGTTACCTTCAACCTAAGAGAAGGCACACATAAACCATATAGAAAACCCAATGACAAACCACTCTACATACACACATCTTCCAACCATCCACCTTCTATAATGAAACAGATACCAAAATCGATTAACCGCAGGCTCTCTGACAATTCCTCCAATGAATCCCTATTTAACAAAGCTAAGAAAGACTATGAAACAGCCCTAAAAGATAGCGGATTCCCAGAAACACTCACATACTCACTACAGAATACAAAAAAGGCCAACAGAAGAAGAAATATCATATGGTTCAACCCACCGTACAGCAAGAACGTAAAAACAAACGTAGGGAAAATATTCTTCAAACTCTTACACAAACACTTCCCAGAATCAAGCACCTTACACAAGATATTCAACAAAAACACTGTAAAAATCAGCTACAGCTGCACCGAGAGCATGGCACAAATAATAAAAAAGCACAATAGGAAAATTATCAACAAACCACACGAACAAATTAAACCCACGTGCAACTGCAGAATAAAGAACGAATGTCCCTTAAACGGAAATTGTTTACAAAACAACGTAATATACCAAGCCACGATAAAATCACCAGATAATGAAGAAAAAGTATACATAGGAGTAACTGAAGGACCCTGGAAACAAAGAAATTATACACACAAAACATCTTTCACAAATAGTAAATATGCAAACAGTACAATGCTTTCTAAGTATATCTGGGAAATTAAAAACAAAACGAACATCACACCAAAAATATCTTGGAAGATAAGGAAAAAATCATCAGCCTACAATAACCAATCAAAAACTTGCAAACTTTGCTCGGAGGAAAAAATAGCTATCATTACTTTTCCCGACCAAAATAAATTATTAAACAAAAGATCTGAACTCATCTCAAAATGCAGACATGAAAATAAATTTTTACTACGTAACCTAAAAAATTAAAAAACGGAAAAAATAAAATAAAAACAAATAAATATACTAATAAGCAAAAATAACAAAATAACAAAAAATAACAAAAAAAAAAAAAAAAAAAAAAAAAATAGAAATAAAACATAAAAAAATACTATGTTACTTAAAAATCGAAAACCGAAAAGAGAAAATATACAAGTAAAATAAATTAACCTAAATTCATCCAAGTAAATAAATAAACAAACCAATCCCAAATAAAGATAATCAATTAAAAACTGTTCCCGCCAAAATAATACTTAGAATGAACTACAACAATCAACCTCAAAACTGAACAAATAGTTTTAATTAAATTCCCAAACCAAAACAAAACTGTTAAATAAGTGATATAAACAAATTTTTACTACGTTAATAAATAAATAAATAAATAAAATACGAAACAAAAATAAAAACAAGCAATATAATTTGACCTAAATAGATAAACAAACGACTTCCGGTGAAATAACCGCCATAATAGAATACCCACAATGCACCACTAACCCGTATATATATAAATAGCCGAGAAAAATAACAGCACACGTGGCTTGACGATTGCATATAGCATGAAACAGACTGTCGCCTCTAAGTGTTGACTTCTATGTTCACTTTTATATTTACACACGCTCTATCTCTGATATTGAGCACTTTATTCCATAAATATAGCACACCTTAAGACTATATTTCTTTATATTCAGCTCCTGGTAAACAGTAGAGCACTTTCGCTACATTTATAACCCAGTATGGACATGGAAAAATTTAACCTCGACTACTCCCTAAAAAACATACCCATCCCATCCCCCCCTATATATAAACTAAAATTAATTGAAAAAATAGAAAGTTTCCTAAAAAGAATGAGATGGAAAGTCCACTTTTTAAACCGGGACCTTTACAATAACAACACACTTAAGGAAAAATACGGCTTTAAAACAAAAAAATGCCCCCCACAACAGAAAGAATTAGACAATTTCGAGAAAGACTTAACTGACCTAGTTAGAAACATAAAATTCCACAAAAAACAAGATGCATTCCAAAAAAAAACTAAAAGCAGATATAACTAAAATAAACAATTCAGCAAGTGTATTTATCGCTGCTGACAAAACGAGAAATTTATACAAACTAAGTCCTCCTACACACAATAAATTACTGAAGAACAACATAACCAAAACATACAAAAAGGCACCCCAAACAACAGAACACGATATCAATAAGGAAGCTAAAACAATCGCCCAAAAATTAGACCTGGATGACCGAATAAGTTGTATTAGCAAGGCAGGAGCTTTTATCACACTAAAAGACCATAAAGAAAATTTCAAAACCAATCCTGCATGTAGACTCATAAACCCAGCCAAAAGTGAACTAGGTAAAATAAGTAAAACAATACTAGAAAGAATTAATTCTGAACTTAGGAAGAAATTAGGAGTAAACCAGTGGAAAAATACGAAAACAACTATTGACTGGTTCCACAGCATAAATAACAAACAAAACTGCCAATTCTTACAATTAGACATAAAAGAATTTTACCCATCCATAACAGAACGTATGCTAGATAAGGCCATCAACTTAGCTCAGGAACAAGTAATAATACAACCAAGCGAAATCAACATCATTAAGCACTCACGTAAATCACTATTATTCCACAATGAAGAAGCATGGATAAAGAGAGATGGGATATTTGACACTACAATGGGAAGCTTTGACGGTGCAGAAGCATGCGAAATCATAGGCATTTACTTACTAAACGAACTGAGCAAAATAATAGATAGAAATGACACAGGACTCTACAGGGACGATGGTCTCATAATCTTAAGAAACTGTAACAAACAAAACACAGACAAAACTAGAAAAGCAATAATAAAGATTTTTAAAAATAACGGATTCGACATAGATATAAAAACTAACCTAAACGAAGTAGATTTTCTAGATGTTACCTTCAACCTAAGAGAAGGCACACATAAACCATATAGAAAACCCAATGACAAACCACTCTACATACACACATCTTCCAACCATCCACCTTCTATAATGAAACAGATACCAAAATCGATTAACCGCAGGCTCTCTGACAATTCCTCCAATGAATCCCTATTTAACAAAGCTAAGAAAGACTATGAAACAGCCCTAAAAGATAGCGGATTCCCAGAAACACTCACATACTCACTACAGAATACAAAAAAGGCCAACAGAAGAAGAAATATCATATGGTTCAACCCACCGTACAGCAAGAACGTAAAAACAAACGTAGGGAAAATATTCTTCAAACTCTTACACAAACACTTCCCAGAATCAAGCACCTTACACAAGATATTCAACAAAAACACTGTAAAAATCAGCTACAGCTGCACCGAGAGCATGGCACAAATAATAAAAAAGCACAATAGGAAAATTATCAACAAACCACACGAACAAATTAAACCCACGTGCAACTGCAGAATAAAGAACGAATGTCCCTTAAACGGAAATTGTTTACAAAACAACGTAATATACCAAGCCACGATAAAATCACCAGATAATGAAGAAAAAGTATACATAGGAGTAACTGAAGGACCCTGGAAACAAAGAAATTATACACACAAAACATCTTTCACAAATAGTAAATATGCAAACAGTACAATGCTTTCTAAGTATATCTGGGAAATTAAAAACAAAACGAACATCACACCAAAAATATCTTGGAAGATAAGGAAAAAATCATCAGCCTACAATAACCAATCAAAAACTTGCAAACTTTGCTCGGAGGAAAAAATAGCTATCATTACTTTTCCCGACCAAAATAAATTATTAAACAAAAGATCTGAACTCATCTCAAAATGCAGACATGAAAATAAATTTTTACTACGTAACCTAAAAAATTAAAAAACGGAAAAAATAAAATAAAAACAAATAAATATACTAATAAGCAAAAATAACAAAATAACAAAAAATAACAAAAAAAAAAAAAAAAAAAAAAAATAGAAATAAAACATAAAAAAATACTATGTTACTTAAAAATCGAAAACCGAAAAGAGAAAATATACAAGTAAAATAAATTAACCTAAATTCATCCAAGTAAATAAATAAACAAACCAATCCCAAATAAAGATAATCAATTAAAAACTGTTCCCGCCAAAATAATACTTAGAATGAACTACAACAATCAACCTCAAAACTGAACAAATAGTTTTAATTAAATTCCCAAACCAAAACAAAACTGTTAAATAAGTGATATAAACAAATTTTTACTACGTTAATAAATAAATAAATAAATAAAATACGAAACAAAAATAAAAACAAGCAATATAATTTGACCTAAATAGATAAACAAACGACTTCCGGTGAAATAACCGCCATAATAGAATACCCACAATGCACCACTAACCCGTATATATATAAATAGCCGAGAAAAATAACAGCACACGTGGCTTGACGATTGCATATAGCATGAAACAGACTGTCGCCTCTAAGTGTTGACTTCTATGTTCACTTTTATATTTACACACGCTCTATCTCTGATATTGAGCACTTTATTCCATAAATATAGCACACCTTAAGACTATATTTCTTTATATATATATATATATATATATATATATATATATATATATATATATATATATGTATTCTGTTTATACGATAATTTTATGCAATTAAATGCTATTTTTTATTAAACGGTATTACATATACAGGCCTGAATGTTAGAAAAATTTCGTAGAAAATATCCGTTCTTCGACAGGAAACTAAGCTGTGTCATACTCGGAACGCTCATTTCTCCAATATTTTAGTTAACAGTGTTTATAAAAAAAAAAACAACAACAAATACTTAAATAAATTGAACCTATAAAAATTACGTAAAACAGAAAATATAATAAATAACAGCCTCACTTAATTCAACACACACACACACACACACACACACACACACACACACATATATATATATATATATATATATATATATATATATAAATATATATATATATATATATATATATATGACAAATGTAACACGTTTCATTGGAACTAGATTTTATTATGCGTTTCGCCTTTCTAGGATTTATCAGGTCCCAGAAATGTAAGATATCTGTGTATTTGTGTGTATGCTTAAATTATATATCATAGTACCTTTTTCTCTGAACTCGCGTTTCCAGTGATTAAAGATGAACGAAAATGAATGAAAATAATATGCCGTTTATATTTATTCTGCTTCTTTAATTTATAATTCTATCTTTACACTTGAAATTTGTTATAAACCCCTGCATTTATCAATCGAATTAAAGGTAAATCTTGATGTCATTTACAGAATGGCTCGAAATCAAGAGATTCATATTGCCTATTCTTAAGTTAATACAAGGCAATATATATATATATATATATATATATATATATATATATATATATATATATATATATATATATATATAATTTAGTTTATGAAAAACTAGGTAATCCGTATGGGTAAACATAAGGAGGATAAAATCCAGAGATTTCAATGTAAATCCAGAGCAAATAATTTAAATAAAAACAGAACACTCTAAGGTTCCATGTAATAAATTATTTCACTACAGCCCTTTTAAAAGGACTTCCAAACAAAAAACGAAAAGAAAATACTTGTTTGGAAGTAAAGTCTGATGCTCCGCTGTCCTTTTAAAAGGGCTGTGGTGAAATAATTTATTACATGGAAACTTAAAGTGGTCTGTTTTTAAATTATATATATATATATATATATATATATATATATATATATATATATATATATATATATATATATACAGTGTAACCCGGATTTAAGAGACCCGGATATAAGAAAAACCCGGATATAAGATAGAGTTTCTTTGGTCCCAAATTAGAGCTATACTTACCTAAATAAAATAGACCAAACCCGGATATAAGATAAACCCAGATATAAGAGACTTCTTCTCCAGTCCCGACAAATGTCTTATATTCGGGTTACACTGTATATATATATATATATATATATATATATATATATATATATATATATATGTATATATATATATATATATATATATATATATATACATATACATATATGCGCATGTATACACACATACATATATAAATATATTTATACATATATATATATATATATAGATATAGATAGATAGATAGATAGATAGATATAGTTGTATATTTAGGCAGCAATCCTTCGTTTATGCATGTTTCATTGAAAACGACAGACAAGGTACTAAATGAGTTTTAATAAAATTCTGTTTTTGTAATTTATGAGTCTTCATCTATCAAGGAAAATGGTTCTTTAAATTCCGCAACATTTTATACGATATTTGTTCATTTATTTTGGATAATAAATAATTTGTACAATATATTCGAATGCTAAAACTTTAATATTTCGATTATTCTAAGAATATTAAATAACGAATAACAATGACGAAAAACCCTAATGTTCCTATACAAAACACATCCTTAATAGAATTAATTTTTTTTTAAAGTCTTCTGTGTTAATTCATATTACTATTTTATTGTTTATTTGATTACATATATATTTAATTGTTTTATGTATTCACATTTTATTTTAAATAACTCATAATTTTATGTAATACTATTCAGAAATTTAAGTTATCTCCCCTCAATTTTGTAGGCTCGAAAGGAACAGTGGTTTTACGGCTTTCAGTGACGAAAATTCTGGAGCAAATGAAATTTGCTGTTACGGTAATCTTGCTATCATTCAGTCACCAGAGATAAGAAGCAAACATCTGCTCTGAAAAAGGAAGACATGTAAAAGGAGAGTAATTATCTGTTGAGGAGAGTACTGCAAAATTACAAAAAAAATTGATTATAATCAATTGTTCTCTTACAGAAGACACGCGATACTTGTTGTGTAGAAACTCAGTAAACTTAGTATATGTAAAGGTAAATATTCAAATAATTCAGAAAATGGAAATATCGAACTCGTAAAATGTAGTAGGACATTCCGAGTTGCGATAGATATATTGTCGTCTAAATTACGCAAAAAAATGAAAATAATACTGTCATCTCATTTATACAGAGTGCGATGGATAAATTGTTGTCTAAATGACGCAAGAATGAAATTAACAGCCATTACATTTTAACAGATATATTTATCAAAAGTACACAAAAACACTTTGAAATACTAAACATATTCAATAAATTTGCCATTGACTTCAATTGCGGCCTCCAGACGACTTCGGAATCAGTTACTTCTCAAATGGTGAATGCTGCCATAATCCTTGCCTTCAATTAATCTTTGGCGGCGTTTTGTTGAACTTTCACTCAACTGCGCCATACGCATAATAAGCAAATGTGTTGCAGTCTGGGGACAATATCAAGCAGTACAGCCTACCGTTTCCGAATTTTTGTCGGAATGAATTGCATCATGGTAATCTTTAACTCACTGTCCAAATGACAGTCGACAAAATCAAATGCAACAATCAATGAGCATGCATGAAACTAAAAATATATACTGGCGAAAGTTTAACCTTTGCATTCTGTAGTTTAATTCACTGTTTGTAATTATAAGTAAAAAAAAAAAAAGACCGAACAAAGGCTGAATGTTACGAAATTGTTATCCCTAAAAGTTTATCGTATATTTTGCATTTCATTTTAATTTCATAGACGTTTATAAACTTTAACAAAGCAGCATATTGAATGGATTATGAAAGGCGATTTTTACTGCAGAGCCATTTAAAACATGTCTGCAGTATTTACGGGTTTAGTGAAGGCATTGGTCTGGAAAACCGTCTCAGTTCTAAATGAAGAACTTTTGAACGCGTCTATTGAATTGGATCCAACTCATGCCACCAAAAGCATAATGTTTTGTTTAACTCTCTACGAATGTTGCAAGTGAATTGAGAAAACATTATTTTTAATCGGAATCATTCCAAGCAATGCAGTAATGCCACTAAAACACAAGAAGTTACAAGGTGTGGAAAATGAGGAAGAGAAAAGTTAATGATGAGCAGGAAGAGAACATAGTAGTCAAGTGGATATTAGATAGCAATAGACATTTCGTTTAAAATTTTGAAGATTAAAGTTGGATTGTAAGTAAGGAGCTGGAAGAGAGTTCCACAAGCGAGAAGTTTGAGATGAAAAAATGCTAGCATAGAATTTTCTGCTACATCTAACCAGCTCAACTCTAAATTAATGAGATCTCGATGTCAATTTAGTGCTGCGTTTAAATAAAAAAAAATATCTACGTACCATAGTGAAGAGTTCATTCAAACAATTATCATGAAAGCCTTTATAGAAAAGCAAGGACGTCATCCATAAAAGTATTTGCTTTGTATCTGTCTATATTTCTGAGATGAGGTATTATGTACACTATTTATATTATTCAGACTATCGTCCTCATCTTTATCGTCATATTTATTACAACGTTTCAACCGTTGTACGCTTCGACCTTTTTCAGGTGGTTGGAATGTCGTACTGAACCCTTTGTTTTGTGTATAGATGGAAACAAAAGGTGTCGTCCATTAAGAGCTGATGAAACACAGAAGAATTATCACTGCAGTTGTTTACCGCCTGCAACTTGATTTTATAAACGAACCTTTGCGTAGAAATTGTCCAGATTTGGTTGTCTAAAAAGGGGGTATTACAATGAAATGGTAAACTCTACAAAATATCCCCATCTACCAAAAAAAAAACTCTTTGGATGGAAGGTTCTTCTAAATTCACCAGGTTCCCAGATATTTGCATGCTTTGAAAATGTCAGAAATCGTAGAAAAATTATAAAATAAAACAAAAAAAAAACTTAGAGCAATTCGATGTGGGGTTATAATGATTAGTAAGCTTGTTTCAATTAAGACTTAGTAGTGAATGTGATCCTCACTGGGTGCACTGAACTTTCGACCTTTTGCCACATTAAATCTACGCTTAGTAAATCAATAGAAATTCCGTCTTGATATAATGTTTAGCAAACTTGCTTCGCTAGATCTATTTCTGTGTTCGATCTTCACTCGATTCTCCACACTTTCGGCCTTGTGCTAAATTCAAAATATGCTTACAAAATCACATTGTCACCTCGACGTTGTGCAATGCTTACCAAGATTGTTTCGCTAGATCACTTATTGAGTTGTGAGTTCGATCCTCACTGGGTGCTCCAAACTTTCTGCGTTGTGCCGCATCAAAGCTTCGCTTAGAAAATCATTTATTATCACGCTTGTCTCGCTAGGTTAATTACGACTGAGTAACGAGTTCGATCCTTACTGGATACTCCACATTGTCGTGCAAGATCTAAGCTACGTTTAGAAAATCATTTATTAGCAAGCTTGTCTTGCTAGATTAATTACGACTGAAGAATGAGTTCGATACTCAGTGGATGCTCAACATTTTTGGCCCAGTGTCATATCAAACCTAAGCTTAGAAAACCACAATAGAAACGGAAACTCAAAACAGAGAAACATTTTTTACGAATAAATCCAGATTTCTTTGAAATGGGAATTACCTTCCTCTTGAATAAAACCAGTAATATTACAATAATAGTAAATAATACTGATTAACTATATCCAAATAAATTTTAACATACTTTAAAACGGTCTTTTATTTCAAAATGTCATCACTCTCCTATCAGGATCATGCTGAACAATGGGGTCAATACCGAGTGATTTGCTGGCGCTTGATTGCTAGTGAAAATGATCAGATATAAGTGAAAAATTCATGTAATGACTGAAATATTTGGATCATTAAATAAAGAACGGTCGATATCCTTTAAGCCGTACTTTGATTTTTTTTTTCGTGCTTATCTTTCCTGAGCACCTGTCATTCTCGGAATTTAAGCTTAAGGGTCATTTTTTCTTATTTCCTCGTTTAGAGTTTGTTTTTGACTCGGCAAACACGACAAGACTGAATAGCGAAGCGGCAAGTAATCAATACTAATGTCGGCCTTGACTTGTAAACATCTGCCTTTATTTTAGACACCAGAAGCTAAAATGAGGTCACGGGAAGTTAAATCCGGAAGGCGATCTGAAAGAAAACCTAGCGCAAATGAATAATGAGTCATTTACTCGGAGTCAAAGTAAGGAAAAAAATATCTATAAAAATACATAAAAGACCGAGAAAACAAATAAATAGAAAAGGAATAGAACAGGAATAATCTCAGAGCGCTATTTTCTGAAATCTGAATCTGAAATCCAAAATCGTCATTAATTTTTGTCATTTAAAAAAATTTGAGATATTTTTAGAGCTTTAATATTTTTTTAAAAATATTTTCAGATGCCATTATCTTTAGCTGACATATATTCTTGGTCTGTCTACAGCAGTTGTTCCTAAACAGTGCGGTCTGCTTCATAGGTGCGATGGAAGAGGATAGCAGGTGAAGCGTAATAGGATAGCAGGTGAGGCGGAATAATTGAAGGCAACCAAAAATTTAGAAACAGTTTTAAAAAAAAATAATCATAAATATGATTTAAAAATTGAAATTTTTATAATGGATAACTTGTAATTGCGCACATGAGCCCGGTTTACAGAATCTATCATTGTGAGATATTTGCATTATATCAAATATTAACAATATAGTAACTAGGGTCCTCAATTTTGAAGAGGGAGTTATCAATAATAATGTTCTGACTTCGAATCTACGCTTATCTCCCTTTAATCCTCTCTCATTTTATTATTATTTTTTTCTTTTAAATGTACTTTTTATCACATAATATTTTGTGAGGCGCGAGCAAATTTCAATTCCAGAAATGTGTCCGAAACAAAATAAATTTGATCCACTGATCTACAATATTACTAAACAATATGTACTGAAATAACATCATCGTTTTTTATATGTCACAACATTTACAGGCTTAGGCGGGCATGACTCTCCACAACATCTTTGTTCGCTCTAAGTAATTTTTAGACTTTTAAAGTCCCTGTTTGAATTTGTTCTGCCATTGACTCACACAAACTTAAGTTGATTATTCGATTTATTTCGTGTTTTTCTTGTCTCCATTACGTCCTGTGCATATTAAATTTTCCATAATGTAATTTAATCTATATATATATATATATATATATATATATATATATATATATATATTCGGATTGCATCTCTATTTTCGTTGTCCTCTTATTACTGAGAAGTAATAACAAGAACAAAATCTTCTTCCATACCTGATGATGCCTGTAGGAACAGACGAAAGCTTGCAAAAAATTAAAAAGACCTTATGCAATTAGAATTTATAAACGGGGATCATATCATTCATATACAGGTTCGGGGTTGATGTATCTTATTTATATTGTTTGCGACGAAGTATTCTCGCCATTTAAATCATTAACCTCTATATTTGTTTTTTGTATGAATGATTCATGAATTTATAAATTATATATATATATATATATATATATATATATATATATATATACATGTGTGTGTGTGTGTGTGCGTGTGTGTGCGTGTGTGTGTGTATGTGTAAAAATAAAATAGAAAATAGGAAAGAACTCGTTAGGTAAATAATCCAAAGTTCTTTAGTATTTTTGTTATTATTTTTAAAAAATAGTGCTCGATACAAAAGTAGAGCATAAAGATAATTATTTATTTAAAAATATGATTTCAACCCTACATAAGAGTTCATGAGAGCTCTTATGTAGCGTTGGAATCATATTTTTAAATAAATAATTATATATATATATATATATATATATATATATATATATATATATATATATATATATATATATATATATATATTGGTAAGATCTACGAAGGAGACAACGTTGTGGAGAGCCATGATCGCCAACGTCCTGGAAAGACACTGAGTAGAGAAGAAGAATTTTTAGTTAGACAACTTTTTACCATCGGTCCCTGTATTAGAAAATCATAGAGACTTTAATGCGGTAGACATTAAGATTTGTCTTACCCTGACATAAACGAAAGTCAGATTCTGTTTATTTTAAGACGACTTTTAATCACTTCACCCTGATTATGCCACTAATGCCACTACAGCGCAAAGGGTCTGCTGGAGGAGAAATAGAATGAAAAGGCTTTAAAAGGAACAGGTAACCCAACCCTAAACAGGAAGTAAAGGATCAACTTCTACAGTTGTTCAAAAGACCGAGATGTATGAACCGGGTCATAAGCAAAATTATCTACTCTTCATATTGGCCGGGAATTATGTAATAGCCAGTGATGACCGATGTCTTTATTTAGTTAAAATGGTCGCCTTCGAACGAATCGCCCTAAGTTTTATATAATCTGGAATTTTTTAACCGATAATTTATCCTTATGAATTTTGGTTACACTTTGTTTATTTTTATTTTTAATTCAGATTCAGGATAACGGTCTGAGAATGGAAAAACGATCCAATAAAAAGCAAGCAAAAATAAATAAAGCTATCTAATAACAAATATCTCAGCAATATAAGATTCACATATGATATTGTTAAAGCCAAACACAGAAAATAGATTTCAATCAATTCTAGCTAAGTTAGTAAATAAAAGCGAGAACATAGAATTAACTATCTATTGATAGAAAACAGCATATATAGCTATTTGCAAAAGGCACAGTCCAAGGGTTAAACTACAGACTGATGATGTCAAAAGTACAGAGACTCATCATACTGTTCCACTTCCAGTAACCTCTTGCATCTTAGTGGCATTATCAACATGCTTGGGGTAGATTGATTAATAAAAGTTTATCTTGAAATGTTTTGTGATGTCAGAGGCCTTCGTCATTTTCACTTTTGTGAGGTCAATCAATCCTCGTAATGCTTATTGTAGTCGAGATTTTTGCAATCGCAGATACTAGTAATAACTCCTTCAACTAATAATTGCACTACTAATAATTGTTCGAGTAGTAACCGCCGAATAGTAGAATGATCAGTATAGAGAATAGTATAGATTATAGTAGAGAGAATCGCGATCACTTAGACGCCACGCTAATTCCAATATATACATTTCCCTTACGATCACGTGTTCTACTTAATAGAAATGGAATCACCTATGTTTGTTCACTGGTGATCTGTGTTCAATCTCCAGTGTCGGCAACGGCAATTTATCCCTATTCAACAGAATTATTATGACAATGGGTAACGTGACGAAGAAATCCGATGGTGCCTTGAAAATTCGAAATATATTTTCCAAAAAGTAAAGAAAATATTAAGAAATGGGATAACTTCTTGGAAACAAAGATAATTATGCTCAAAGTTTATGAAATATCAGTCATCTTATATGAGAGTGAATTCTGAACAAATTCTTCACAAACTAAGAGGAGAGTTGTTGCAATAGAAATGTAATACACCAGGGTTCTGAAATGTATTCTACATCACGGTGATAATACGTGGTTCGACAGAAGGATGATTATATGTGTTTCAACATAACAGTGACCATATCTGGTTCTACAGAAGGGTGATCAGATGTGGTTCTGCATAACAGTGATCAGATGTGGTTCTAAAGAAGATTGATCATATGTGGTTCTACAAAACGGTGATCATATGTGATTCTACAGAAGGGTGATCCTATCTAGTTCTACATAACGGTGATCATTTGTGGTTCTACAGAAGGGTGATAAAATATGGTTCTACATAACCGTGATCATATGTGGTTCTACATAACGGTGATCATATATAGTTCAACATAACACTTATCAGACGTGGTTCTACAGAAGGTTGATCATAAACGTTTTTACATAACGGTGGTCATATGTAGTTCTACAGAAGGGTGATTATATGTGGGTCTATTAGGTTGGTGCAAAAATAATGGCGTAATAATGTCGTTTTTTGACGTATTTTTAACGTCAGAAAACGACATTACTACGTCATTATTTTTGCACCAACCTAATACATAACGGTGATCATATGTAGTTCTACAGAAGGGTGATAATATGTCGTTGTACATAAGGGTGATCATATGTGGTTCTACTGAAGGGTGACAATATGATGTTCTATATAACGGTGATCATATGTGGTTCTGCAAAAGGTTGATCAGATGTTGTTCTGCATAACGGTAATCATATGTGGTTCTACATAACGGTGATCATATATGGTTTTACAGAACGGTGATCCTATTTGCTTCTACATAACGGTGATCATTTGTGGTTCTATAGAAAGGTGACCATATGTGGTTCTATATAAAGGTAACCATATGTGGCTCTACAGAAAGGTGATCAGATGTGGTTCTGCATAACGATGATCATATGTGTTTCTAAATAACGGTGATCATATGTTGTTCTACAGAAGGGTGATAATATGTGGTTCTACATAACGGTGATCATATGTGGTTCTACAGAAATGTGATCACATGTGGTTCTGCATAACTGTAAACATATGTGATTCTACATAACGGTGATCAGATGTGGTTCTACAAAATGTTGATCAGATATGGTTGTACATAACGGTGATCATATGTGGTTCTACAGACGTGTGATAATATGTGGTTCAATACATCGGTGATCATATGTGGTTCTACAGAAGGGCGATCAGGTGTGGTTCTGCATAACCGTGATCATATGTGGTTCTACATAACGGTGATCATATGTGGTTCCACAGAATGGTGATATGTGGTTCTCCATAGCGGTTATCATATGTGGTTCTACAGAAGGGTGATAATATATGGTTCTATATAACTATGATCATATGTGGTTCTACACAAGGGTGATAAGATGGGGTTTTGCATAACGGTGATCACATGTTGTTCTGCAGAAGGGTGATCATATGCGGTTCTACATAGCGGCGATCAGATGTGGTTCTACAGAAGGGGGATCATATGTGGTTCTATATATCGGTGATCATATGTTGTTCTGCAGTAGGGTGCTGAAAGTAACGTCAATAGAATATGTGATAAAAGGTTTATTCTTAAGGAAAATGGAACAAAATGTTCACTTCTCTATAGAACCATGAAGAGACCGCTTAAATTTCTGCAACATATAACGAAGAAAGTGAGATTGGAGAATTTGACATTCTGGGAACTTAATGCAGTTAAAGATGGTCAGAAGTGAACATGGAGCAACTTACGTAACAAGCCTGTCTTAATGGATGATAGAACAAGAAGGAATAGTTAGTAGACAAACATCCTTTAGAACAACAAAAGACAGGATGCTGTTGTGGGGAATGATTCCCCACGTCCTGAAGGGACACGATAAAGAAAAGAAAAGCATTCGATATTCTTAGTTAATTTTCTGTTTCTAATTAATATTCTACTAAAACCATTCTTCAAAGTCAATTGATAAACGGTGCCCTGTTCGTATGAAAGAGATCAAAGACCAAAACCATCGCGGAACTAGTAACAGTGGGCTCCACTGAAAAACAGAGAAACTATTATGTTTCAAAATTAATATACCAGTACACTTTGTGTGTGCTATGACTAACTATGCAAAAGCATGAAAAGATGTTTAATGGTCCACAGGCGACTTGAAAATCATTCTGCGCTATTAACGAAGCAATTTAACAACAGGGGGCAGATGTTTTAAGGAAATACATTGGGTGGGTAGCGTGTTGTGAGAGTGAGCGTAGAGGGATGCGTATTTTTTCGCTAGCATTGTGGATTTTTAACCTTCGTAAGTTTGGCAGCGAGTGAAAAAAAATACTATTCCTGAACCTGAGCTAAGAAATTGTAAGAAATCGTGAACATTATCGCAGAAAAATGTGAGAAACATCAGTTACTTGAAGATTTAATACATACAAAGAAAGAGAAAATAATGTCAGATAATGATCATAGAGTAGAAGTGAGCCTTGAATTATCAAACGTAAACGAAAACAGGCACGATTGGTTATAAATATGAGAGACTAAATAGGGGAACTGTGCAATGATTTTTGTTCTAAATTTTCTGGTCTTAATTGCAGAACATACTGTAAATATGATGACAGTTTGTGTGACACGAACATGATCGTCTGATGGAACGCATCCTTTTTTCAAACTAGCTTTGACTTCCGAATAGATTTGTGATTTATTTCCAGAATAAGGGAAGAGAGCCCAGTCAGTTTTTGTATTAAACCCATAGCTGCGTGAGAAGAGACGTATTCATGCAACAGACCAATACGTTTTTTTAAATTCTACCTTCCAGGCCGCTATCGGCTATAGTACCTGCACACATGGGAGAATGGGAGATAATAAAAATGAGACAATTCCTCCAGAATTCTATGTAAAAAAAAAAAAAAAAATCTGAGAAAAAATTCTCTAGAATTTTATACAAAATAATCTGAGAAAAAAATATTCCTACAGATTTTTATTTAAAACAATCCAAGAAAATTTAGATGAAAAAAAAAAAAATGATAGGTGGATGCAAAAAAAGTAGACAGTAGAAAAAAAAATGATAAAAAATTACAAACAATAAAATAAAGAAAAAGAAAACTAGAGAATAATTTTACGCAAATCATAGTAAATGAAAAAAAAGAAAAAGAAAACGAAGAAAATGTGAAGAAAATAGAGAAAAAAAAATGGATGACGAAAAAAGAATGTAAGAAAGAATTGTAAACGAAATTTACTAAATATAAAATGCGAGTGGAATGCAAAAAGAGGAATAAAAAAAGGAAGAGAAACGAAAGAAAAATCTGAAATATATACGATAATAAAGAGAAAGAAAAGCACATATAAAACTAACTACGAGAAACGTGATAAAAATAGCTAAAGTGAAGAATCGAAAATTATATAAAAAAATAATCAATCAATATCGACCGAAGCTGGGATCACAGATTGATCCACGACCCTTACATTAACAGCGTACCATGTGCTTTGTCTGAAATACATAGAGTTTTGAATTCAGATTTGTCCCACACCTAAACTGGTTACCAGCCAAGGCTGAAGGGCCCATTCTGCTCTAATATTTACCTATAATTGGAGCTTTTAAAACCTGAATTGTCCTTCTTCTAGAGCGGTTTACATCCAAGACAATTCCTGGTATTTATCCATAGCTGGGTAGAAGAGGTGGATTTCTACCTTTCCCAATTGTATTTGCACGCAAGTTAAAGTAACGAACTTGATTGGAGTTCGAACTCTCCTCATTCCGAGAAATTATAAATAATAAAGCCTCCGTGGCTACTAAAACAGAACAAAGTAAAGAATGAAAATATAAAACAAATATGAAATTTGAACGAAGACGGTGCGCACACAGCAGTGCAGATGAAAGAGTGAAAAATAGTATTTAAGAAAAATGTGCCAACAATAAAACGTCCTGGGTATGACGAAAGACTACATCCGGCAGCAAGTGCTCTAATCGGGCAATTTGATGTTATTAGGAGCGTGGGAACAAAAATGTTGATACAATCCCCACCTAGACCCAGGGTGATAACAACTGTTAGTGTCCCAGATATGGTCAATAATGCTACCCACCAAACAACCATAGTTTTTTAAAGCAAAAAAGAGACTCAGGTCAACATAGGTATGGTTCTGTATAGTGATGCTAAGGATATAACTTGTGGGCAACGATGTGGATATGTAATGAGAAAAGAGGGCTTGGAAAATCTGATACTCACAGGGCGGATAGTGGGAAAAGGGATAAGGGGAAGCAACCCGTGAGATTCTTAACCGGCTTAAGCAAGTGGATGACAGAACAGGGTCTGGGAGAAATAAGAAAAATACAAAATTGATTGAGAGCTACAAGAGACAGTAGGACATTCTGAGCCATGATCACCTAATTTCTGAAGGGATACAGTATATGCCACGACAATCAATGCAACACTATGAAAAGAGAAAAGTACATTTTATGAAAGACGACGATCAATGCAATACTATGAAAAGAGAAAAGTACATTTTATGAAAGACGACGATCAATGCAACACTATGAAAAGAGAAAAGTACATTTTATGAAAGACGACGATCAATGCAACACTATGAAAAGAGAAAAGTACATTTTACGAAAGACGACGATAAATCCAACACTATGAAAAGAGAAAAGTACATTTTATGAAAGACGATGATCAATGCAAGACTATGAAAAGAGAAAAGTACATTTTTTGAAAGACGATGATCAATGCGACACTATGAAAAGAGAAAAGTACATTTTATGAAAGACGACGATCAATGCAAAACTATGAAAAGAGAAAAGTACATTTTACGAAAGACGACGATCAATGCAACACTATGAAAAGAGAAAAGTACATTTTACGAAAGACGACGATCAATGCAACACTATGAACACAGAAAAGTACATTTTATGAAAGACGACGATCAATGCAACACTATGAAAAGAGAAAAGTACATTTTACGAAAGACGACGAACAATGCAACACTATGAAAAGAGAAAAGTACATTTTACGAAAGACGACGATCAATGCAACACTATGAAAAGAGAAAAGTACATTTTATGAAAGACGACGATCAATGCAACACTATGAAAAGAGAAAAGTACATTTTACGAAAGACGACGATAAATCCAACACTATGAAAAGAGAAAAGTACATTTTATGAAAGACGACGATCAATGCAACACTATGAAAAGAGAAAAGTACATTTTATGAAAGACGACGGTCAATGCAACACTATGAACACAGAAAAGTACATTTTATGAAAGACGACGATCAATGCAACACTATGAAAAGAGAAAAGTACATTTTACGAAAGACGACGATCAATGCAACACTATGAAAAGAGAAAAGTACATTTTATGAAAGACGACAATCAATGCAACACTATGAAAAGAGAAAAGTACATTTTACGAAAGACGACGATCAATCCAACACTACGAAAAGAGAAAAGTACATTTTATGAAAGACGACGATCAATGCAACACTATGAAAAGAGAAAAGTACATTTTATGAAAGACGACGATCAATGCAACACTATGAACACAGAAAAGTACATTTTATGAAAGACGACGATCAATGCAACACTATGAACACAGAAAAGTACATTTTATGAAAGACGACGATCAATGCAACACTATGAACACAGAAAAGTACATTTTATAGTAAAATTACCAACAATATATTTTTTATCAACAAATTGTATAAAAAAATAACATTAATCAGAAACTATACAACTATGTAAAAAATATGTACATGTAGGTATTAAATAAACCTGACAGGTCGATATTCTGCTAAACAAACTATACCAGCCAAACCAACCAACAAACAAGTTGAAATAAAAACTGGTAAGACAAAGAAAACAGAAACAATGATAAAAAGATGATAAAACATACATAAAAAAGTAATATACATTCGAATACGTTTTGAGTAAGCAAAAGTCTTTTTGACTAAAGTTTTGCAAAGGAAATAATCAGGAAAGGATAGATTAGAAATATGTGAATAAAGACAGAACATACAAGAAATAGAAGAAAAAAAAAATAGAAAAACACTATTTGCTGAACCTGTTGCTTAAGAAAAGTAAATAATGGAACAAAACAAAACAAAGAAATGGGAAATAGACTTAAGAACTTAAAGAATTGTAATCGTGCAACACCCTCCCCGGTCGTTCAAGACTTCAAACACGGCGGTTGCTCACCGAAGTGACCGTTTCAATCCAGAACTAACCTTATCCTATCTTCTGATTTAAGGTTGATCATAAGGCAGCTAAGATCGAATCGTCATAGGTACCTTCATGTTGGGCTGGTCTAAGCAGGGCAATGACGTACAGGGACAAAAATAACACTCGAATAAATTGAACAAAAGTAAATACTGTTTTTATATCAGTCCTCCGTACAATAATTGGTTCATTTCAGAGTTCGCATGCAATTAATTATCAGCCCAAACCGCGTCTAAATCGGAAGTGATACTATTGTTGACCTAGCAAAATCTGATCTGCTGTTGTTGGTAAGGTTCGGCACAAGACTGAAGTTAGAGGCTTTCGTTGGTAGAAAATCACATGAGACTCTCTCTCCTGTCTTTGGTCTCGTCTCCGTCTCCTTTGCCTCTCTTCTCTCTAATTCGCTTTGCACATTCATATTTATAGAGATTCGCCCGAAGTGGCATGCGGATATGACGAAGTAAGAGACTTTCGGTGAGTCCCCTCTTCCTTATGTCATATCTTTGGGGAATTCCTTCTCTCCGCCCTCTCTTTTATTATCCTCTCTCACCGACCTCTTCATTGACCGTGGGTGATTCCTCCATCCTCCTTGGATAATAATAATAATAATAATAATAATAATAATAATAATAATAATAATAATTAACATCGTAATCAAATACCACAAAAAGAATGTGATGTCTTATTGACATAGCAGTTATTGTAGACTGTACTTGTGCTTTCTCTTTGATTCTAAACTATCAAAATACAAGAACCTTACAGTGAAAAACTCAGCGACGTGGCACATAGTTGTCGTTCCAGGTATGGTTGGGGCCCTGGGATTTAAAGAAAAAAAAATCGGATAGACGCATAGAAGTGATTCCTGGTTACCCATATCTTAAATAAATACCAAAAAGCTGTTCTGACAAGGAGAGCTCACAACTTACGAAGAGCTTTATCTGTGCAAAATATGAAGGTTTATAGGTTCTTTTATATTTAATTCCTTTTTTTACCCAGATGTGCAGGAGAAAACTTCATAATGTCATTTCTGAAATTAGGTTTCTGGTTGAGACAAAAAGAAAGGAAATGAGTAAAAAACAGAAAATATCTACCCTATAAAGCTTGATTCCTATAACTCATATTGGACACAGAAAATTTCTTTGTATTGCGATGCCATTCTGTGTTCGTCATTCAACCGGTAAGCTATGCGAAATTTGATACAATTTAAAATTACATTTTTGTATTCTTTAATATTATTTTAAGTTTCTATGATATTATTTAACTTTTTTTTTCTCTTTTATCGATTCAAATATGGCTACAGTGGATGCCGTGTTCTTCATTTTGACGAACCCTTTTTTTTTTCTTTGCGTGAGAACTTATTTTACTTTTATTAGGTAGTTGTACCTTGGCCACAAATGTAAAATCTATCACCTTTTTTCGTTTGTTTATTTTTCTTTGTTTAACGAATTCCGTAGTGACCCTTTCCTCTAACTTGTAGTGGAGTGGAGGTGATCTACTCTATAAAGCGTGATTACTATCACTTTCACTGGCGTCAAAATGTTGATATTTTTTGGCGATTCAATTCGGTGTCCGCCTTTCATCATGTAAGCTTTGTAAAATTTAATGCAACTTGAAATTACATTTTTTCTCTTCTTTAATATTATTTGACGATATTTTACTTTTATTTTTTTTTTTCATTTTTTATTTTATTCTTATTTCACATTAATTTTTCATCTATGTTTTAATTTTTTCCTCACTTCCATCGGAACCTTCACTGTTTTAAACTCGACATAATGTTTCTCATATATATATATATATATATATATATATATATATATATATAAGAGACATTATATATATATATATATATGTGTGTGTGTGTGTTTGTGTATGTATGTATATATATATATATATATATATATATATATATATATATATATGTGGGGGGTGTTTGTGGGTGTGTGGTGTGTGTGTATGCGTATGGGCAAGGATTGTATTGACAATTTAACTATTTTATCATCATTCCCCCCTGAGATTTCATCTGGTAGTTGTCATTGCGACTTATACTATGTTAAAACTGAGTATGGCCAATTTTTTTTTAATAGAAGGAAAATGCAGATCAACAACCAGCAAATCGAGGTGTTAATCGTGTCGATAAGTGAATGACCGCTGCATTATGAGTTGGTCAAATGATCCCCTACATTCTGTGGCACCCCGATTGTAAAAGACCGTCATCCAATGTGGCCTGCAACTCTGGGTGGACTTCTGGACCTGTCCGTCACTAGTGGCAACAATATGAGAAATAAAAGTGAAACCGAAATTTGCAGTATGAATCTTCCAGTGGACAAAGAGCGACCCTATCCGTTAGGAGGGGAAACAACCCGAGGTCAACAAACCTGCCATTGTAACAAACTCCTACAAAAACAATGAATCTTTACGCACACACAAACCGGGATAATACCAAAGATGACTCTGTGAATTCTCCAACTAGATCCAAAATCATTCATTTATAGAACTAGACGGTAAAATGATCTTGTGAGGAGTACAAACTCGTTATGACTTCATTCTATGAAGCGTTGCACAAACCTCAGCTAATCATCACACGCCAATCATGTGGCATTTGTCGAAAAAAGGTTGGACAAGCAATTAGAAAATACATTGACGAAAATAAACTAGCGAGTGTAAGAAGATACATCATGAGAAATAACTGATTGATAGATGCTGAAATTAAAGAAATAAAAAAAAGAATTGCAGATAGAATATGTTAATTCCCACCACTTGAAAGGGAACCAGAAATGAAGATAAAAAATACTAACATCACATAAACCACAGAACATAATGAAGAAACAGAGATGCACACCAATCACTGCGAAGATAATGCTCAAAGTTTAGCAGAGTTTGAAAGGTGTGGTCTAAGTTGCTTACAAACCTGCAATAAAACGAGCCCTTAACACATTGAACATATGAGAAACAAGAATAGTATACAAGAAACCAAGGAAGAAATCATGAGACATATAAGTCAGAAACAAAATATTGAAATGGAGGAAGGAAAACAACTTCCAATATTAAAACTAACAATGAAGAACCTCAAAACTATTCAACTCTACAATGCAGAACACAAATTAATTCTAGATCAAGTAGGCGCACATTTAATTCTCAATGACGCAATAAATGTATCAGAAATAGCAGCAATTAAAAAAATTAAACATCCCAATAAAAAATCCAGTTTCACAGTCATAAAGTTCCATGTTGGAAAAGAGAAAATAGAGAAAGAAATTAGAAGCCAATTATCACTATTCGAGGAACTAGGAAGAGAAACAAATGCAAGGAAGAGAAAAGACAAGAAAAATAAAAATAAAATACAAAATTAGAAATGAAAATGAAGTCGTTTCAGCCGAAGAAAAATAAATAAAGCAAACAATACAACTGAAGGCTCAAAAAAAACCTGACGCTATGAAAAAATATCAAGATTCTACAGAGAGAACAAGATCTGTCAAACCGATGCGAAGTAATGTTAGAGTGAAATAGGCAAACAAATAATTGAAGTGACAAGCCCACCATAAGAAAAAAAAATGGAGGAGTTTATACAGTTCTAGAAACAAATATGGGATTACCCTAAAGAACATGACAAAGAAGCTGATTGGATTACGCAAAATGTAGAACGGTCAATATTAAATCAGAACGTGCATGGGCGGGAATCAAAGAAGAGAATGTTGAATGTTCACTGCAAAAAGCACACAAATGGAAATGTTCAGTAATAGATAACATTACTAACTGTTGACTTTATTATCTGAATACAGAACACAAAAATCTAGCTAAAGACCTTCAAGGAATGTTCAATAACATTACTAAAATTCCGCCATTGGTAACCAAACGAAATTCCCGTCCGTCTACCCAATAATTGTGACACAAATAACTACAGACCAATTACATGTCTACTTAAAAACTGTTTACATTTGTTCTGACAGTTAAATTTCTTCTTATAAAAAATTATATAATATCTCTTTTTATAAAAATTGTGTAAGTGTGGCTCTTACGGACGTAAAGAGAAATTACTAATTAATAGGATGGTCAGCTTCAGTACAAGAAATCTCAATACTATCTGGCTAGATTAGCGTAAGACATTCGATAGTGTAACCAATTCCTGGATTTAAAATCTTTAAATATATACAATGTATCAGCCGTCATTATCAATTCCATCAAACAAATTATGTCGGTATACACTTCAACTCAGTCATATAAATGGGGTCTATAAATCTGGTGAAATAAACATCAACAACGGAATACAAAATAGTAAAGGCGACTCTTTGTCGCCTTTACTATTTTGTATATCCCTAATAGCCTTAACCAAATAATATAACAGGATTGAATATGTCTATAAAATATCTGAAAAGAAAATCATCCATCTAATTTATATAGATAACTTAAAGTTGTATGCTAGGAATGACAGTGGGCTGAAAGGTTCTCCTGAAAACAGTCAAATGTTTCAGTGATTACTTTGGAATGGAATTCGGTGTGGATGAATGTGCTAAAGCCACAATTTTACGAGGATCACTGCAACACACCTCCTATATTAAATTAGGCCTTGGGGTATCAATAAAAAAAAAATTAGACCAAGGAGAAGTTTATATTTAACTCGGCGTAAATGAGTATGAAAGAATTCACCATGAAAATGAAAGAAATATTGCGAAAAGAATGCTATAGAAGGGTACAACTGATATTAAGAACTCAAATTAAATCTCAGAAGAGAATCATGGTCATTAATAATCATGCCATCCGACTGGTTCAGCATAGTTTCAACACCTTGAACTGGACTCTAAATTATATCAGACGATTTGATTCTAAAACCAGAAAGCTTCTTTCTAAGCATGACATACATAACCCAAAGGCTGTCCGTCCATACAATATCCAGTAAAGAATGAAGAGAGGGTCTTATTCACTTATTCAGAATTGTCAAAGAAGACAGCAACTATTGGATTATTAACATTTTTTTCGAACTTTTGAGAAAATTAACTATGTTAAGTTATAAATAGTTATAAAGTGGTGGTTCAATTTAGGATGTGTGTATAATGCAAAGTAGGCACGGCGGAGTAATGGATAGCGGATCGGACTGGGAAATCGGAGAGTCGAGTTCGAATTCTAGTCAAATCCATTACATTAACTTACCTGTTAATACACTTGGGAAAGGTATGAATCTTCATCTACTACCCCAGCTATGGATAAAACTACCCCAGCTATGGATAAATAGCAGAAAATTCTGGCAAGTCGTCTACCGCAGAAAAAAAATGGCAAATTACTGCGGAAAAAAAATCTACCTCGCCAGTCATGTATCGAAAGATACATTATCGCGTAAGCACATAACTAACTGTCTTGATATAGCAAGACAAGCTTGCTAACCATTACACTACGTCGAAGTGTCCGGAATTCCTAAGTGTAGCTTATATGTGGCACAAAGCCGAAACCGAGGAGCACCCAGTGAGGATCGAACTCGCTACTCAGTCGTAACTGATCTATTGAGACAAAGTTCATAACTTTTACAGCACGTCGAAGTGTTGTAATATGCATATGTGTCAGCGTGTATCATGCATGGCACATAACTGTCTTTGCGTCCAGATTTACGATCACAAAAGACGTGTAAATTAACCGTAAAACTGCAACCTGATTCTGTGACCTTATACGCAAAGATGGCTGCAAAAGAAAGGCAAAACTGAAATGATGTAACATATACAAACTGTAAGAGAATTCTTTAAAAAAATGGTAAAACTTACAACTGGAATAAAATCGACATTTATTTCCAATTTGAGAAAGTCAGTTTTGTATTAATTTCTGTAACATTGGCGCATAATTAGGGAAAACATTTGCAATAAATTTTGCTTAAATGAGCAAAAAAAAAAAATCAGGGTTTCTTTTTAACGTCAATCAACACTTTAAACTGAACATTAGGGACCAAATTAATTAATGGAAAATATGAAACGGAAAGCATGTGCTATTCAAAGAAAACAAAGTATATAGGATCTCAAATCAAATCTCAATCCATCAGTTAACCAAATCTTAAATGCAGTGTAACCAGGATATAAGAGAGCTGTCGGGACCGGAGAAGAAGTCTATTATATCCGGTTTAGGACCAGTTTAGGACCAGATAAAATCTCTCTTATATCCGGGTCTCTTATATCCAGGTTACACTGTATTTTAATAAAACTATATAAAAGCAGATGCATGTTTCAGCTAAGTACTACTTTGCAATTTTGTAAGGGGATATTAGATTATATATATTAATAGAATACCTTTTACAATACTAAAGAAGTTCTCATCCGTGTGTAACACGCCGCATTTATAGATAACTAGCAGCATGGCCCGGCGTTGTCCGTGCATGACTCAAAAATCGTACGAATCATACAGCAATCGATATCACTTGACTTAAAATATTTTTACCCTTACTTGCCTTTAAAGGAGTTCGCTTTGCCGTGCTGATGTCGCTACATGCTTTACTTCTTGCTTATCTCACACTGCGAAAGATAAAAAAAAAATAGTTATTTACGCCGTAAATTGAATGGGATTTAACATAGAAGAATTCCTTGTTTTCTTTCTTTCCATTAATCTAAATCTATCTATATCTCCCTAAATATCTAACTTTCTACCCCATCTCTCTCTCTCTCTCTCTCTCTCTCCATATATATATATATATATATATATATATATATAAATATATATATATATATATATGGCGGACTGTCCCGTCATATTCTACATATAAGTGTCAAGTAGATCAGTTCCTAGGGACCGACAGTCCGACACCAGCACATGAGATTTGATTACAGTGGTGAAAAATTTGTGCAGAAACATCCACAAGTTTTGAAGGAGCAAATACAGAGACTTAGGTACACTACGTGCCACAAGGTCGCTAAACGACCCATTACAGGTTTTGAATTCAGAGTTGACCTTGTCCTAGACCAGTCGCCATCCAAGGCTATCGAACCCAGTCTGTCGTTGCTATTTACCCTTATCTGGGTGCGAAACAATAGGATTAATACCTTTACCAGGGGTATTAGCTCGTGAGGGAATGTAATAGATTCGACTGAAATTCGAACTCGGGTCTGCGATTTCTCAATCCGAGCCGCTATCTATCTATCTATCTATCTATCTGGCCGTTGATGGCATGAAAAGTATTTAATCGGTTTAATAACCAAAAAACGCAAACATGCATATGCGTGTCTCGCTAGAAAAATTCATAGAATAAACATTATAGACTGATCAAATGTACTTTGCATCTGGTCTGTCTACTTATATTTATATCTTGGCTATCCTCTGAACCTTTCTGACGACCGTCATAAATATATATATATATATATATATATATATATATATATATATATATATATATATATATATATATATACAGACACTATCTGAATTACCCGCTCTTTACTGCGTGTCACTGTTTATTTGTAAGAAAATGATGACTGATTTTTAATCATTAACAATTATGGAGAAAAAATATGCATTTCAAAATTACCCAATGATCTTGCCGATCAGTGTGTGTGGGGGCCCTTGTTCCTCTTTGATAAAAATGATCTTGCCGATGTGACCTGATTTCTCCTTCTATATTTTGGATAGGACTCACTCCTTAGTTTAAATTTTAATTTAATTTAAATCAAAGGGAAACACATTTCAGTGTGGGTGATTGTGCCCTCCAGGGAGCCACTTTGATCAAAATGAAATATACTTATCCATGTACCCTGCGTATTGCATTTTCAGAATATATATGGTAAAGGGTGTCTACACACATGCGCACACACGGACACACACACACAAATATATATATATATATATATATATATATATATATATATGTAGAAAGAAGAGTGACAGATGACTGTTTTCTAATATAAAATCGTTCCAGTTTGTCATGCTTCCTTCTTCTTACACTTGCCCACAATTTTTAACTCTTTGTTTTTCTTTTAGATTGCTGCCAGTGTAAATATTTATTTTTGTCCACGTGTAAAAATCAAAACGACACGTGTTCATTTTTGGGGTCAGTTCTGTATGCTGCAGTCAACCAATATAACTTCCTGTGTATGCAAAAAGGTGCAGTTCGAGGCAAAATTTAAAAAAAAATGTATTCTAAGATCAAAAGATCTTCCCGAACCTTTAAGAAATCGTACATTTGATGTTTATAATGATGTAGAAGGCTAAAAATGCTGTCAGAACGATTTGGACTTCACATCTCCACTGTGCGACAATTTATTTATAAATAGAATGTCTTTTGTGTGACAACATCGCTATCAGGATGTACCCTCTGCGACTAATAACTGTAAAGCAAACAAATATCTAGTTAGACATGTCCAGGCGAATATTCGTCTGACCTCTGCGGCCCTCTACGTCTACTTACACAATATCCGAGTGCTTCGGAATAAGCTTATGAAAATGCATAAAAACGGTCATCACAACTATATTCATATTAATAAGCTATAAACGTTCTGCCAAAATATTCTATCGCCGGAGGTGATCAAAGTAGATATTTTGGTTGGAACGATAGGCGAATGTATGGCAAAATCCTAATACGGCTTTTAAAGCGTATTATTTGATGGTAATAGTTTAAGATTGCGGCGTGTGCTTTGCTGCAGGTTGAGCAGGAAAAATTTTGCGCATTGACTGCACAATGGACACTGCAATATATCAAGCAATTTTGAACAAAAATGACTTGCCCCGGTTCTAAAGTTGAATTAAGGTAGGGGCTAGACATTCAAATAGGACAATGTTCAGAACAATCTCAAGTCTTAGAACGGCCTAGTCAAAATCCTGATCGAAAACAAGTGAAAATATTTTGTTCAAGATCAAGAAGGAAGTATGCGCAATTTTAAACAAGTGTCTGGCCCTCAATTCTAAAGCTGAATTAAGGTAGGGGCTGGACTTCCCAATAGGACAATGATCAGAACATTAGAGCAGCATAGTCAGAGTCTGATCGACACACAAATGAAAATATTTTCTGCAAGTTCAAGAAGGATGTACACGCAATGCATCTAGGTAATATTGAGCAATTGTTTGAACTTTGCCAATAAGATTGGTGACAAATTGATTCATACAAGTTGTATATATTTTTTTTAAATTATAGAAAAGACGGGTTGATATTGTGACCTCAACAGAAGGAATCGACAATATTAAATCTAAGGGTTCACCGACTCTTGCATATCTTAATTTTTTAATTACTATTTTTATTCTATATTGAAAACAAAAATCCGCAACATGACTAAAATTTGGTTAAGAAAATTTTGGTTAAGAAAGGTGAATATATAGTTTAATTAAGATTCATTATTTGGATAAAAAGACAACTTTTTTCACTTACTTTTGCGCAGCACTATATATATATATATATATATATATATATATATATATATATATATATATATATATATATAGGTGTGTATGTATGTGCGTGTGCGCAAGATTTCTAGAGGATCCTCTCACATGCACGTAGAGTGTAAGTGTTTAGTTTTATATATATATATATATATATATATATATATATATATATATATATATATGCAGTGTACGCGCATGTGTACATATGTTAGTACAATGACAAATGGGTGTGTCTTTAAAAATGAAAAATGTTTATGTTTTTTGATGGCCTAACATCTGTAGCACCCTTGTTTTGATGAGAAAAGAAATAAATTAAATTTGTACTAGAGTTTGACAGTCTAACAAACATGGGTGTAAGTCAGACATATGCTAATGATAATAAGACATATATAATGATATATAGTAGTTTACAGGAATATACGCACGCACACACACATATGATTATTCAAAATCCTTCTTAATATCTCTCTCTCTCTCTATCTATCTGTCTAACTATCTATCTATATATATATATATATATATATATATATATATATATATATATATATATATATATATATATATATATATATATATATATATATATATATATATATATATATATATATATATATATATATATATATATATATATATATATATATATATATATATATATATATATATATATATATATATATATATATATATATATATATATATATATATCACAGAATGAACTGGCTCCTATTGATTCGGGATAGGAGAAAGAATTCATGGGTATCCACTACTGGTCCAGTATGTATGACGCTCGGTCCGAGTTCGATTCTGGGTAAGGAATACGCACTACTGATGAGTCACAAAAATTTATTATATATATATATATATATATATATATATATATATATATATATATATATATATATATATATATATATATATATATATATATATATATATATATACACACTATCCATCTATATGTAAATATAGGAAGGCAACGCTGCTTCGGCCCGTCTGATAGCGACTGGAAGCCGAGTATATATTTATCATATGCTCACCTATCTTAGGATTACATATATATATATATATATATATATATATATATATATATATATATATATATATATATGTGTGTGTGTGTGTGTGTGTGAGAGAGAGAGAGAGTATGCGTCTATCTGCGTGCCTGTCTCTGTTTGTGTATGTTTTTCATGCGTGTGTGTGTATGTCTTTGTGTACGTGTTCGTATCTGTGGGCTCTTTTTGGACAGAAATTAAAGCTGTACACATATATGCATTTTGTTAGTGTACGTGTCGCGCATTTGTACACGTATAGCTATAGATAGTCACCTTGCGTAATATATATATATATATATATATATATATATATATATATATATATATATATATATATATATATATATATATTGGTTTGGTGCATAATTATCGGGCGTTTTTTAAACAATATTTATTATGAAAAAAGAACCATAATTCAGAACTAACATTTTTAAATGATTATTCCAGAGCGTATGATTATCGACACATATTTTAATAACCAGAATATAAAATATTTTTTTATTAAAAAAAGTAAACAAAACAGCAATTTTATTAACAAATAACTCGCCTGCAAAAACGCCTGAAAATTATGCACGAACCCAATATATATATATATATATATATATATATATATATATATATATATATATATATATATATATGTGTGTGTGTGTGTTTGTTTGCTCTAATTAAATTTTGTTCCGTCGTAAATAAATATAAAGTAAAATAAAATAAATGATATGTATTTGATAAATTGCTCCACGCTAAAATGATATGAAATCCAATTTATCATATTTACTGGGTGATTACTCAGTTTAAAGCATGATGATTCATCTCATTTTTACAGCCAACTGATAAAAGTAAAACAACAACGATAAAAGAAAAAATATACTTTCTAATTATATAAAGCATGACAAAGCTCGGAAAAACAGTTTTGCTGTATCCGAGAAAGAGAAAGAATCATCCCAGTTTTGAAAATATTTCCGTACGAAAATTTAAAAAAAAAAATTATGCGGAGATCTTCATGAGACAAGAGGTATCTATTAGATTGTATCATAACTAGTTTCCGTTTTTGAGAAAACAATTTGGATGACATATTAATCATTCCCAGTATGTAGCTGTTATGAATAGATATTAGCGTACCCGGATATCGTTATTTGTGTTGCCCGGTGTTGCGAGTGTACAGAATAGATTAAAGGAACAATATTTTTCCGCCCTCTCACAAACTAAGATAGAATATTTATATAAAGAACAGAACTTGACAAATAAAATTTATTTGTTCCCACCCCACAACCCACAATAAATATATGATTTTGTACCACGTGATTATTATCTATTCCAATCGCCACAAAATATTTTATTTGGGAAAAATTTTCTAATTGAAAAAAGATCCAAGTGTTCGTCAAAAAATTTTATTCGAAAGCTATCGAAGGACTGCTAGCAAATAGTCATTCCATATAATTTTTTCATTTATTTTATAAAGACTCAAATTAACTAACAAAAATAAAATGATTTTTCTCTAACCAAACCATTTTTTAATCATTACACTCAATGAAAGGAAATAAAGCCACTAAGACGCATGAATTATCGTGCGTTAGAGGATATAAAAAAATATTATTTAGAGTGTGAACAATAAAAGCACAAGAATTAAGAAGACAGAAGATTTCGATTATCATAACATTTAAATTTTTGAAGATCAATGTTGGCTGGGAAGCAAGAAGCCGGAAGAGAGTTCCATAAGCATAAGGGTAATAGAAGAAACTGTTAGTATAGAACTTACGGTTATACCTAAACATTAAAACTGTAAAAAAATAATATTTTGCTAGTTCTGCGCTAGAATTTATATACTGTCTAAAGGAAAGTTAATCTGAACTAACATGAAAGTATTTATAGAAAAGGCACAGTGTAGCTAGATTGCGGTAGAGGGAAAACCCCGATATGCGAGGTCAGGACCAATATATTTACAGATTCATCTTTGTATATTATCAAGGATCTCTCAATTCATAGCAGAAGCCCGAGATTGGATGCGGCAGCAATATTTAAATGATGTATGAATGGTTGATTTATGCACGGTAGATTCTGGCAAGGAAAAGTTTTTAGCACAACACAGAGAAACAAATGTCATAGTAGCAGGCCGGGTAATTAATTCAATAAATTATTTCCACTTCATGTCAGCTGAAAATCATAACCAAAGAAGGGGCAATGATTCATTCTCCTGGAGGTTAGCCTCAACCATACTGATGGAAACTTGAATGGGCCTCTATGATGTTTGATAGAGAGCAGTTTCGTTTAAAATTCCCAAGTCATTTCTTACCCAATAAAATTTTTACTTATATTCATATATAAATCAAATTTAAAATGTGTCAATGTTTTTGACTGGTGTTTATTCAGCACCTCTGCTCCAGGTTTTCGCAGACAAAATGTTGTGTAATTGTTGCATCTAATTGCCAGGAGGTATTAGAAAATATTTATCTATGTATGTGTGTTTGCATGATGCATACGTTTGGTGTAACCAAGAAAAATAAAATCTTATATTTGGACATAAGGTCAGTTGTTGGGAATTAGGGCGCGTCGACTATATTTCAGCCCCACTACGTCTATATTTCCTGCCCATATTCTCTGTCATATCTGTCTTCATCTCCTACAGGTCACCAAAATCTCAATCAATATTTTTTTTCAATTCATATTTTATTGATTCGTTTTCTATAGCTTATAAACCGTTTGAATATTATTTAAAGCTAGCAAATAATTTTAGATTGTAAGATATTTTGGGGCGGATATAGCAATTTTTCAGTGAAACAAGTCTTACTAATTAACCCATATCTGGGGAGAATAGGTGGATTTATACTTTTTGCGCGCAAGTGAATATAACGAACACAGCGGAAATTTTAACTGGGCTTTCCAATGAAAGATTTTGATCAATCATTTATTACAACACCCGCACATCGAAGCTTTCAGTACTTGGTATTCCTAAGCGGTCACCCATCTTGGTATTGACCAGGTTCGACGTTTCTTATCTTCGGTGATCGTACGGAAACCAGTGTTTCAATCTGATGTGGCAGTTAGCTGTTTCAATATAATTTTCTGCCGCGATTTTCTTGAGTAGTTTGCAAGCCCATAACGAGCCCGATTTTTATAAATAAAGGCAGCTGAAGCATGTCATGCGTATTAGTGCTGACCTTTAAACATTGAAACAATTAAATTCGCACATTACAACTACAGTAAGTGTGTGTTAAAATGATAATTATGGAATGCAATTTCTTATTTTATTTCTAGATATCTATTGTGATGACATCGTCAAATTTGAAAGACCCACAATTTTTACTACCTTCATTTCAGACCCAAACATCGTTTTGCATCATCTGTTTTATTCTGAGCCGTATGTCGGATCGAGCATATCCATGATGATCCCATACTCTGCCCTGGCCTCAGATCAACACAACGTAACTATAAATTCAACAATAAAATAAATGTTCGTATATAACTATACATATTTTTCTTCATTGAATTATAGATATTCTCTTTCTTGAAGTTTTTTAATTTATTTGCTTTCATGTATTAAACAAATATTCGGGAACCTCTTTATGACACTGCCAAATATTTAGGACCGCATAATTTTCAGAAAAAAAAAATCATGTAGTTTCACATTTTATTAAGTAGTCTTTTTTGTGGTGATTTTGGCGCATATGTAAAAATAAAAAAATCGAAATGGTTTATTTTGAAAAGTGGAGTAAAAAACAATATTAAAAAAATAACATTTTAAAGTTTGTAAAGACGAAATATGAAAAAGCTGATTTCATTTGATTTTAAGTATAACAATAGAATTGTTTGTTATTCGCATAAATAGTATGACTAAATTAATAGTACATAATACATAATATTTATGATAATATACATAATAGTATGACTAAATTAATAGTAAATAAATAATACGTAATATTTATGTTAATATACATACTAAATAGTATGACTAAAGCCAGAAACTTCTTGTAGTGACTTTACACAGGGATTGCGAAAGTTACATTACAAATCAGCTCCTAAATATTAAAAAAAAATATATGTGATCTTGAAACATCACACACGACGAAGGTGAGTAAATATTCGTCTTTTTTCTGTTTTTTACATTCACAACATCAAATTATTGCTGCTAAATCAACTTATCTTGTTATAAGTAAAGCCATAGATTCAATAATCTTGGAAAAAAGATATTTTAGGAAAAAAAACAAAATTCCTAAAATAACTTTTTTGCGAAATTATTGCAACTGATTTTTCTAATATAATTTCATAGTCAAGCCAATTTTAGTTTTTGTTCTTCTATTGTAGTTTGACATCTGTCCCATATTTACATAATTCCCATTGAAGTCATTCCATCGTCAATACATTAATGCTACCTATTTTTTCCTCTTTTGCAATGCGTTTTTGCTTTTAGCAACCACGACAAATTTGAAAATAAAATAATGTAATTTAATCGATCCTGACCAGGCATCTCGACTTTAGTTTCTTTCTCATCGGCGTGTGTGACGTGGCTTACCTCTGTCTTCCATGCAAATATTTTCATGGCAACAGACTGATGAGCTTTTTTCTCTGGTGAACCGAACACATGAATTTAAGCGTGTTATTAGATTAACATGTAGGTTCGACACTTTTACTGTTGAAACAGCTAAATGCAATCGCCAATTCTACTCCAAAAGTTACTTTTCTTCAAATATTTAAATGCAACGTCAATCGCAATCTTCTATTTTCTTGAATCCCATTCATCTTTTATGCTTTTCTCAATTCTCTCTATACTCTTCATAATCTTTTGGTTTTCTCTCGCTTTGATTTCTGCTCCCCCCCCTGCGAATTAGTGGCATTCTCGCTCTGCTGGGGGCGAAATAATATATATATATATATATATATATATATATATATATATATATATATATATATGTATAAAGTGTGGGTGTGTGGGTGTGAATAAAGACAAACGGAAAACTTTTCTAAGCCGAAAAGTTTCGTCTTTTGATGGACTTTATTAAGCCGAAAGTATTTTACTTTGCAAAATGTATTTATAAACAACACTAAAAATGTAATTAACAAGTCTCATTAATATACTTCAGGCTAATTGAAAGTCAAGGTAAATTATGGAGGATGCTAAGTGATGTAATTTTATTGACTAATAAACGAAAGTTATTTGTCTTTTGTTTTTATACATATTTTTTTTTTACCGATATATATTTTAGTCTTGTCTGAATAATTTCACACACCTACCCAAAATCACTAACGAAATTATATATATATATATATATATATATATATATATATATATATATATATATATATATATATATACATATATATATATCAGATGCTTTGAACAAATTTCCAGTCGCATTACAAAATCTCTGATGACAAATTAAATTATTCTAATTACTGCAATTATATTTAATAAAATCAAAAAATATAATTGCAATTTTAAAGTTTATTTATGTTATGCAAACATTTGGCAGATTTCATTAATACTAATTTCATTTTGAAAATATTAACTAGGATAATAAAATTTGATGTAATGTACGCATTGGGTTTCATTATGCCTGCTCACATCACTCTCCCATATATATATATATATATATATATATATATGCTGTAGCAAATGACATAAAGAAAACAACAGCACCTAAGCTGCCACGTGACAATATTACTGAAGAGGAACGTATAGCCCTCGATACGCTGACACATAGAGATGACCTAATCATAACACAGGCTGACAAAGGGGGTGCTACAGTGATCTGAGGAATCGAGGAATACATTAAAGAGGCCAACAAACAGCTAGCCGACAAAGAAACCTATCAAAGCTTACCTACAGATCCCCTTCCAGAATACCAAAAAAAAAGAATTAACTAGCTCACTAAACATGATGCTTCGGAAAAATCTAATCGACAAGGAATCATACACAGCACTTACACCCACAAACATTACACCTGCTCGTTTCTATCTCCTTCCTAAAATACACAAAAGCAACAACCCAGGAAGGCCGGTTATTTCATCGTTCAACTGCCACATGACAAAAAATTCCAAATACATAGATCATTACATACAACCGCTAGCTAAGGAAGTAAAATCCTACATCAGAGACACAACAGATCTACTGAAGAAAATTAATCACATACAAACAGTACCAGAGAATGCTATTCTAGTGACTATGGACGTTAGGTCACTCTATTCAAACATTAAAAACATCGAAGGGCTAACTGCCCTTCAGGAAGCACTTACTAAAAGAAGAAAACAAGACCCCCCCCGCCACAAAAGTCATCATAAAATTAATGGAGCATGTCCTTACATTGAATACTTTCAACTTCAATGGAGCACACTACCTTCAAATAAGAGGTTGTGCCATGGGCACCATTGCAGCTCCATCATATGCTACAATATTCATAGGAAAATTTGAGGAGACCCATATCTATCAAATCATTGGTAGCGACTGCGTATTCTATGCAAGATATATCGATGATATATTCTTTGTATACACGGGTAGTGATGACAAACTTACCCAATTCCTTATGACCCTAAACACAGTGCACGACTCAATTAAGTTTGACTATGAAAAATCCACAACACCAGTAACATTTTTAGACACCAGCATTTATAGATGAAAACATGAAACTACAAACAACACTACACACTAAAATCACCGACACCCACAGCTATCTACACTTTAAGTCTTCCCACCCTAAACACCTCAAAGAGAACCTTCCCTATTCACAAGCACTTAGACTCAGAAGGATATGTTGCAACAATGAAGAATTAAATAAACACATTAAAAATCTGGAGCATCAATTCACAACAGGTGGCTATAAACAACACCTAATCAGGGAACAAATAAATAAAGCAATTTCCACACCTAGAGAAGACACCCTAATGTACAAGATTAAAAATAAATCTAGCCGCATCCCTCTAGTAACCACTTTCAATCCCTCTCTGCCTCCACTATCCCAAATAATCAAACGTCGCTGGGAAATACTACATCTCAAACCAGACCTAAAAAAACTGTTTAAGGAACCCGGCCTTCTTGCATATCGTAGACCTAAGAACCTAAAAGAAATCATAGGTAGTAACAACATTTTAGGGGACAAGGTAATCCGTAATAAACTAAGAACAAAAACAACGGGATTTTCCCAATCATATAACAACAAAAGAAGTTTATGTTGCAACCATATCAAAAACACGAATTCATTCACTAGCTCAATCACTAAATCTACTTTCAAAATCTACCACGATTCTAACTGTAGAAGTCATAACATAATTTACCTCCTAGAATGCACACTATGCCAGAAACAATATGTAGGAAAATCTGAATGGCCCTTTCACTACAGAATTAATAATTATCGTAAGCGAATTAAGTCGACTCCCCATGAAAAATTATTACCTGTAGAACAACATTTCCGCCTGGAAAAATCACGATTTCAAAACCCATGCCAAATTCAGTATAAGTGAGAGAATAGAAAAGTTCAGAGCAGATAACATTAGAAAGATTTTAGAGTCCCATGAAAATAAGTGGATACAACGTCTAAATAAAAATATTCAGCTGGGCTAAACCATAAATCTAACAATATTACACAACAAATCAAAACCTACCCACATTTCTCACCCACACAAGACAGATATGCTTACGAAGGTGTAGAGGCCTCACACTTATACACTCGCCCACACGAATATACACACTTACACACATCATACTCACTCACTCCCTAATGAGCCAAATGATAACACACACCCACAGCAATATACACGCTTACACATGTTATACTCACTCACTCCCTAAGAACCAAATAACACACACACACAAGCAGCAAGTCCAATAAAACTGTCAAACTGACCAGAAAATTCAGAGCAACATGTATCTATCCAGCTCTTATCTCAAATAATGTTTGACTAACACAACGAATGTTAAAAGATTCATTTTAAAAAGATAAAAAAAATAAAAAAAAACAAATGAAAACTAAAGACAAAAGTTCATTTTCTCCATCAAGACATTCATTTCTGTAGTTTAGTGCTAGCAGCAAGCAGAAATATTTCTCCTCCCGATGATGGCCATTTCGGCCGAAACTAGTCGAGGAATCTAAATGGAATAATAATAAAAAAACGAAAGAATATTAATCTACAACCCAGTGTGTCTAAAGATTTTAATTTTTTTATTGTTCAATATATATATATATATATATATATATATATATATATATATATATATATATTAATGTATATGTAAAAAAAAAAAACGATGACTAGCTGCTTGATCTTGATGGATCTTTATTTTTGGCTGGGCCTACGGGCTCGGAGATACCCACATTAAAAAGGCCTTGTGCCACATTCAATCCTCGTGGGTGGATTGATAAATACCATCTAAATACCATCTTACACAAATTTTTATGGCAATTGCTTAAAATTCTTGTTACCACCTATAAGTAAATAGGAATATCCAATGGTTTACTATATATTCGCCTTTGCATGGATTATTGTTGCCATATATGGTCTGGAGCCCCTACTAATTGTCTCAAGGTTCTTGAGAAAATTCAAAGACGAATATGCAGTGTAACTGTCCCTGATCTGGTACTTGGTCTGCGGCTGCTCTCTCACAGACGTGCCGTTGCATCCCTCTGTCTTTTTTTACAAATAATTTCACGATAACTGCTCCGATGGGCTGCTTTTGCTGGTTCCCAGACTTCATGAATTTAAGCGTTCAACTAGGCTGGCATCTCGCGATCACTCTATCCCTGTCGAAACTGTTAAATGTAGTCGTCTCTTCTACACGAATAGCATCATGCCTCGCACTTCTCGCCTGTGGAACTTCCTCCCCATTTCTTGTTTTCCTGATAGCTATAATCTCCAACTATTCAAATGTAACGTCAATCGAAGTCTCCAGATGCCCTGACCTATCCCCTAACCTTCTCTTCAGCCTTTCCTCTATCACTCCTTTTTGTTCTCGCTTCAACTCTCTGTAATCCGTTGCATGCTAGGGGCTTCCCCGCTTGCTTGCGGTTGAATGTTTAAAAAAAAAATTAAAAATACAGATTACAGCCCCTGGTATTCATTATCGGGTAGCCACCTAGGTACTGACCAGGCTCGAATTTACTTGAATTATTTCCTCGTGATAGGAACTAGTATTTTTGTTAGCAACTCTGCAAATACTGGATGCGTTCAGTAAATTGTCGCTATTTTACGCTTTTAATTTCGCACATGTGCGTTGTTTGTTTTTGATTTTTCGACTACACACTATAGTAGGGTCAGTTCGAAACTGTTAGAAAATTCACTCAATTTACTCCGCCAGAAATTTAGAAACGGAATGCTGTACTGTTTACCATTTGCGCCGGAAGCTCCAATACGAATATTTAAGAGTGTTTGAGTTTCACTCTAATGACAGCGTAGAGGATTCGGACAGACTTGGATGAGGCTAATGGCGATTACGATTGTACCGCAGCTCAGAAAAAAGACTCTGATCGTTCTGATACGAAAATAACTCCTGAATTTTTTGGTGTTGTTATCAGATGCAACACGGAGACCTACATTACGAGCTATAAGTACAGGCCTGCGTCAAGAAAGTGGATGGTGCAAGACCCTATGTCTGGCAGCAGGACCCTGCTCCATGCCACATAAGCAGAACACACTCATGGCTGTCAAACAATTTCTGTGACCACATCACCTCTTAAATCTGGCAACATAACTCCACTTGATTATTACGTGTGGAGCGCAGTTGAGCGAAAGACTAATAAAACCTCTTGTAACAATAAAGATGAACTGAAGGCAAAGATTATGGCAGCATTCACCAGCTTAAACAAGAAGACCATCCAGAAAAGTTGCAGGACATTCCGAAGTATGGAGGCTGTGGTTGAATCCAATTGTGATTTTATTGAATAAATTTTACTTCTTAGTATTTCAAGATATTTTTGTGTAATTTTGTTAAATATATCTGAATGTGACTGTTAAAATGAGATGCTAGTATTATCTTCATTTTTGCGCAATTAGACGACAATTTATCCATCGCACTCTACACACACACACACACACACACACACATATATATATATATATATATATATATATATATATATATATATATATATATATTACAAAGTGTGATTTGGTTATATTTCTATGCTCAGCTTGCTGTTTTCGATAAAACTCTATCATCCTTTAGTCTAATGTGCCCCGTTCAAAGGAAGATATTTTAGGAAGCGTGGATCTAGTTGTTAAATGTTTTCTCATCAATAAACTTCCCCAGATGAAACATTCCGAAATAAAACCGATTTCTACTGAATAATGTCTTTCTTGAACTGTATGTTATTATTACACACTCTACACAAGATTATATATCTAGAAGGCAAAAAGATAAGAATCAATTCAAGAAACAACATTCATTCTTCTCTCATTTCCTCTGTAACAGACACACAGAAATAAATAAGCAAAATCCGAATTAGACTCTTCAGATAATCCTTCCATGTGAATGTCAAAAGAAAAATCTATTCATTATTTTTGACTTTAATACATATGTAAATGTCTGGCGTTCAGCTGGTTTCAAAAACTCTAAACCATCAACTATATAAAGCCATTTTCGCAGTTCATTGATTAAAAATGGCTTCAAGCAAATGATTCCTGTATGTCTTAAAGAAGACAATATTTTATCAGATATCACAAAGACTTTTACCAAATAACGATAAATATATCACATGATGTTCAAACTCATCCGCATGTAAAATGGATAGCACGTCATTAAACGGGAAAATAATGCTATAATGTTATTTTGCTTTCCACATTATCTTAAACAAAATTTTCAGAATGTAACTGCTATCCGATACTGGAGAGAAACATAAAAGTTAATTAATTTGAGAAGCTTATCATCCTGAAAAAAAATTGTTTAAGCGAAATATTTGATAAATTTCAACCGACAGTAATTTAATTATTTGGACAAGAATGTCGAATATTTCCATATAAGGAAACGTTTAATCTCACTATTAACATTACACTAACGTTAAGTTTGCAACCATTTTACGTTCAAAATGAAATTACTATGAAAATTATTCAGTGTTACATAGAGTTTGTGCAAAACTTTTTGTACATTTGCCACGTCGTATCAACAAAGATAACTTGTAACGATAAATATATATTTTTTTAATCAAGTTCACCCCAAGAAAAACATTACAATCACTGAGACGCAAGGGGTTACTAGGTGGGGAAAATTTAAAAAAAAACAGAAACACAACAAACGAGCGAGTACAGAAGAAGTTTAATCAGGAGAACAGAATATAGCGATTGACATTGCATTTAAATGTTTGAAGATTAAATTTTGCCGGAAACCAAGGAACCGGAAAGGTGTTCCACAAGCGAGAAGTACAAGAAAAGAAAATGTTAGTATAGAACTTATGGTTACATCAAACCAACTCAACTGTATATCGATGGAACCTCATTGCTAGTGTAGTAATGTGTTTATATTCATAAAGTGTAGGTACCATAGCGAAAATCTCATCTGAAAAATTACCATGAAATATTTATAGAAAAGGCACAGGAAGACAACTTTATGGCCGATACGCAATAATATTGATGATTCTTCTTTTGATTTTATCAAGGATTTCTAGATATATCGATTATCCAAGCTTAGCTTAGATGTGGCACAAGGCTGAAAATATGGGACCCCCAGTGAGGGTCAAACTCACTACTGAGTCTGTAACTGTTGTAGCGAGACAAGCACGCTAACCATTACACCGTCTCGGGGTGCCCCAGCGATTTTCCGAGCGTAGCTTAGATGTAGCACCAGGCCGAATGTATGGGACACACGGATCTCTAAATATCTAGTTAGATCACCGGACCATATGCGGAAGAATTATTCTAAGCATGGAGAAATGGGAGACATATGTAAAATAGATTCTGAAGAGAAAAATACCTAGATCAACACAGTGAACCAATTTTCTTAGCAGCTGACGTAGCAATGGTTTCATTATAGTCTTTCCACTTCATTTCAGTCGAGAACGTTAGACGCAGGAAGGCACAAAGAGTCACTCTCCTGAAGTTTGGAATCAGGCGTGTTTATGGAAGTCAGAAAGGAGTCTATCAGATGGTTTATAGTGAGGAAAATCCGATAATCCTTCTATGGGATTCTCAAAAAATAAATAAAAAAAATAAAAAAATAAACCTATTCATTATTTTTGTATATTGACAGAAAGCAGCTTAATTTTTGGTGCGTTAAAATTAACAAGTCCTCCTTTGCCCCAATTAACAACAAATTGAATGTTGTTCTTGACCTTATGGAGCGGATAGGGCTTACTCTCGAGATAGGAGTAAATGGTTGAGTCATCCGGATAGATACCAAGTTGACAGCTGGTGACATTAATAAATATTAGAAAGAAATTAAGATCATGGATAGAGTCTTGGAGGACACATGTATTAGTACAAAAGGAACTGCAAGCGTGGCTATTTAGAATAACTTTCATTTCTCTAGATAGACTGGATCAGAGAAAAATGTAAGAGAAAAAAAGATAAATTCTACAATGGTATGTTTGTGATACCAACGAATACTCGTTAGACACTTTCTTAATGCTCGTTGTAGTAGAGACTTTGTAATCGCAGATACAACTATAGTAACTCCGTTGAAAAATACTATTGTCAAAGGGCTTCGTATATCACTCGCACTAATAACACTCAAAAATACCCGCTCGAATAGTAATTGGTATAATGATCCGTATAGACAAATAGTATAATGAATAGAGTAGAGAAGAGCGGTTCGTATAGTAATAGAAGATAGAAATAACGATCTATTAGACACAAGCTAACTCTTATATATCAGTTTCCTCTATGGTCAAGTGGTCTACTTAATTCAATAATGGGATCGCCTGTGTTTGTGTTTTCCAAGCGTAGCTCAGATGTGGCACAAGCCCGAAAAGATGAGGTACCCAGTCATGATCGAACTCACTACTCAGTCGTAATAGTTCTAGCGAGACAAGCTTACTCCCCATTGCACCACCTCGAGGTACCGATGGTAATCTTATAGTTATTTTCCAAGCGTAGCTCAGATGTGGCAAGAGGCCGAAAGGATGGGGTACCCAGTCAGAATCGAACTCACTACTCAGTCGTAATAGTTCTAGAGAGACAAGCTTACTAACCATTGCACCAGCTAGAGGTACCCATGGTAATCTTATAGTGATTTTCCAAGCGTAGCTCAGATGTGGCACAAGGCCGAAAGGATAGGGCATCCAGTCAGGATCGAACTCACTACTCAGTCTTAATAGTTCTAACGAGACAAGCTTACTCACCAATGCACCACCAAGAGGTACCGATTGTAATCATATAGTGATTTTCCAAGCGTAGCTCCGATGTGGCACAAGGCCGAATGGATGGGCTACCAGTCAGGATCGAACTCACTACTCATTCCTAATATTTCTAGCGAGACAAGCTTACTAACTATTGCACCACCTAGAGGTACCCATGGTAATCTTATATTGATTTTCCAAGCGTAGCTCAGATGTAGCACAAGACCGAAAGGATGGGGTACCCAGTCAGGATTGAACTCACTACTCAGTCGTAATACTTCTAGCGAAAAGCTTACTAACCATTGCACCACCTACCCATGGTAAAAAATAGACGTCGCGCGATTTCCTATATATGCGTTTCCCCTATGATCACGTGATCCACATAATTCAATAATGGGATCACGGCTGTGTTTGCTCACTGGCGATCTATGTTCAAACTCAAGTGTCGGTAGCGATACTTTATTCTTATATAACAGTATTAGAATATGATCAAAATGAATGAGTTAATATTTGAAATTAGGAAATAAATGTTATACATTCTCTATACATTGTTTATTAAAGAAGAGTGTGTCTTGATGTTGTAATTGACCAATCAGATGCGTGCAGCTAAGCTCTTCGCAACGTTACCATAATGTTTTGACAACGTAGAGGATGAGCAATCAAACTGGGTTTAGGAAATATCTGAATTGCAAAGTTAAAGTAACACCATCATAACGTCTCATATCCGCCAAACGAAATAAAAGTGTCGGTAACGTTGCAAGAACGTCCCGTGTTAGATGTCTAATCAACATTCATTTCAAAAGTATTTACACAACTGATTGCGATTCACTGTATTTGTCTGTGCGTCGGTGCTTTTCAGTAGACTGACCGTTGATTTTCATTTCACTGTCATGGGATGCTAATATGCTCTGATAGAAGAGGAGACTAAATCCTTCACACTTAAAATGGTCGTCTAGGTATGACGATAAACTATATCCGGCGGCAAGGCATCTGACCTGAGTGTTTTGAGGAGCGTGGAACAACCTCTTAATTGCTATTATTCACAGGTTCACCATGACCATGGGTGGTAGCACCTATTAACGTCCCAGCTATGAGGAAATAGTTAGGCCCGAACTGGGGCCAAAATACCATGACAGTATAAAAATAGATTTTCATAGTAAAAATACCGGCAATACACTTTTGGAAAAAGAAAGTATTACCAGCAATATATTTTTGAAAAAGAAAATATTACCAGCAATACAATTTTGAAAAAGAAAAAAAGAATTAACGCAATAAATTTTTCAAGAAAAAGAATTACCAGCAAACCAATTTGAAAAAAATATTAACCAGTGATACATTTAAAAAAAAATACCAGTAGTAACTTAACAAAAACTCTCCTTGCAAATATATGTCAATCATAACAAAATTAACCCCCTTATCCTGATCTACAAACTGATTTCTTACAAAGAATACATATTCTATTCATACGAAGCTATCTTAAAATCTCGTCGGCATTAAATAACCCATTGGAATGTTGATGTGCCTTAAAACAAAATAAACGCAAACCCTGACCTACAAACTGATTTCTTACAAAGATTACATACTCTATTCAATCAAACCTATCCTAAAAATTTTATCGGCATTAAATAATCCATTGAGATGTTGATGTGCCGTAAAACAATATAACGCAAAACCTGATCTACAAACTGATTTCTTACAAATAGTACATATTCTATTCATATGAACCCATCCTAAAAACGTTATCGGCATTAAATAACCCATTGAGATATTGATGTGCCTTAAAACAAAATAAACAAAACCCCTGATCTCCAAACTAATTTCTTACAAAGAATCTATCCTAAAAATCTTGTCGGCATTAAATAATTCATTCGGGTTGGTTTGCCGAAAAACATATGAAAATAAACTAAACACACTTGATTGTTTTTTCACTCTATTTCATTTCGATAGCAATAATCGCTAATCCTTTATATTTACCACGCTTCAATAAAAATTTAACTCTTACACGTCTCAGTAATAGCTTGCATTTCACGTGTTCTAATAACAAACCTTATTTTCACGTGTTTAATAATACCATATCCTTCAAGCATTTCAATAATTACTTCACACTCGCGTGTATCGATAATTACTTTTTCACACGTCCCCATAATCACTTTCCCCGTCTCAATAGTCAATTAATCACTTCTCCCTCATGCGTCACAATAATCCCCTTACGCAAAGTAATAATTACTTCATTTTCACGACCCTCAATAATCTCTTTAAACTCACACGAGGTCGTAATCACTTCTTCCTCACGCGTCACAATAATCCCCTTACGCAAAGTAATAATTACTTCATTCTCACGACCCTCAATAATCTCTTTAAACTCACACGAGGTCGTAATCACTTCTTCCTCACGCGTCACAATAATCCCTTTCACGGAACGTAATAATCACTTCATTCTCACGACTCTCAATAATCTCTTTAAACTCACGCGAGGTCGTAATCACTTCTTCCTCACGCGTCACAATAATCCTTTTCGCGCAACGTAAAAATTACTTCATTCTCACAACCCTCAATAATCTCTTTAAACTCACCCGAGGTCGTAATCACTTCTTCCTCACGCGTTACAATAATCCCTTTCATGCAACGTAATACTTACTTCATTCTCACGGTTCTCAATAATCTCTTTAAATTCATGCGATTTATTAATCACTTCTACCTCAGGCGTCACAAGAATCACTTCCATACCAATTATTAATCACGCGTCTCAGTAATCCCTTTACTTTCACGTGACTAATAATGACTTTCCTTCACATGTCTCAAAATTCTTTCATGCGATTTAATATTTCGCTAAACATTTACACGTCACAATAAGCACTTCATTTCTGCAACTCATTGTCACCTGTTGAAACTGACTTCATTTTGTATAAGGTAACAATTACGTAGTATTTATTCAGGGATATGGTCTCACTCAATAGTTTACAAGAATGGAGTTCAAATCGAAAGGTTCTTCATGTGAAATATACCTGAATAAATTCAATTTAAAGGAAATACTATTCAATCTTTCGATTCGGCATTTGATACAATGTATAAATGTGGAGGAAATTTTTTTTAAGATATATTTAATAAAAGAAAAAAATAACCAAAACGAATCTTCCCTTATATGGTCGTTCTTGAAATTTCAATACTGACACGAAGAACAGCTCTTAACACAGCAATCCCAAACTGATCAATCATAATTTCCAGGCTAAATTGATTTACTATGCGCGATTTGTTGGTTTCGTGTTCTGATTAAATAACTTTTTAAGTGCGAGTTTCCTTAGGACTCTACAATCTATTTATTTTTATTTTTTTTTTTTTTATTTTACTTTGATATTCTATCTTGGATAGATTATTTTATGCTTTTTTTTTTAATCTACGGCAGCCTTCGAGTAAATAACGAACGATGCTTCAACAACCTTCGCAATAATCAAATTAAAACAAACACGGCAACAGCATTAAATTTAAGCTTTAAAAACGTAGGTATAACAAGAGTGAATGGCATTTGACGAATAAACGAGTTAGAAAATTCCGCCGGCTTTGAAGTCCTGAGTAAATTCTCTATAAAGTTAATTACATATTTAGGTTGAAATTAGATTTGGAATAGGTTCAGTAAAGGAAACTCCGCTTGGCAAATTAACAAAGAAGCAGAATGGTGCATTTATAAAGAGAATGCCTTCAATTGAAATCACAATTGGATTTTGTTGATTTCTGAAGCGGTTTTAGAAGATTGTTCGTTGGCAACGATGTAAGTGGAAGGATTGAAAATAAAAATTCAATGTATTCATATTTTTACATACAGTGTCACACGAATACATTAAGTGCGCACACGCATACGTATACACATACGAATGCATACAGACACACATACAGGCACACGCAGACGCAAGTGACGTGCAAAGTACACACAGAGACTCATGTACACGGATACTCGCAAAATCCTACAAACGTACACACAGACAACCGTGCACAGAAGCACAGAAACAACTACACATTTGCAGTCGGACAAACGCAAATACAGACATACTGAGACTGATGTATAGGTACAACACAAACACAGAAATACGTACAGCGACACATACAGATACAAACATACGTGTACACAGACACATAGATATATGCCAACCCATAAAGACACACACACACACACACACACATATATATATATATATATACATATATATATATATATATATATATATATATATATATATATATATATATATATATATATATATATATATATATATATATTATTCCTGTCAGATAGCAGGGCTCAGTGTTTAATGCACAATACAATATTCAGGTGCTGAGTAGAGACTACAAGATGCGTAATTCAAATTTATTTATTTTATATTTTTATTATATTTATTTTATTCATTCATTTATTTATTTAGTGCTGAGATCTCAAAGAAAGTATTTATTTATATGTGTACAGTTACCTTATATTTAAGTTTTCTAAAATGAATCATTGCGCACGCTAGAGAGAGAGAGAGAGAGAGAGAGAGAGAGAGAGAGAGAGAGAGAAGAGATTCGTCTATTCCCCAGTTGATAATCCACCCATGCTTTTTGAACAAAAAGAGTTTTATCTCATGTTTACTATTTAGAGTTGGTTCTCCAGGTCAATCTATTCATTCTCTTTCACACCCAGTAGCCCCTTGTGTTCTAGAGGTATTATCGCTTGTATATATATATATATATATATATATATATATATATATATATATATATATATATATATATATATATATATATCACAAAAGGGTAGAAGAAACAAATTGCGCAAGAACGGACGAGTTGTGTTCCATTCGGAATTTTGAAAAAATGTCTTTAATTTCACTCTGATTATCCGCTTTGTAAATAAATCACCGACATTTTTATGCGACGAGATATGGCTCAACTTTATTGTTTCGTTTTGTATTTCACTTCTTATAAGAGAAGAATTTATATCAAAATGTTTTAGACGTCGAAGATAGAGTGTAATTTGAGCTAAAGCTATAGTTTTTTGATTCTCACAATAGATAGCTTTTTATTTGAATTAATCATGGTATTCAATAATTGATTAAGTCATATTGTATTGTGGCGGACATTGCCATATATTCTACTTCTTATATTGACAATGTCACTGTACGTTGTTTTGTGGTGTTAATAAATAGGAAAAAATAAAGAAACAGTTTAACGATAATTGAAAAAAAAAAAAAAACCTTTGATACTGCGCCGAACTTTCCAATTTTCCTAATCAGTGTCGTAAAAAATCTTAAACTGGAGTTTTAGTAAATGTATTACACATTAGCCATTGTGTTTTGTTTCTTTTAAACAGCATAGGAATTATTTGGCTCAAGCAATCCACGGTCAGTTTTCGTAAATATCGAGATAAATTTATCGCAACATATATATCTAGATGATTGTGGATCATCGTATATATATAAAATTATCGACTATTTTTCGGTAATATAATTAGTCTACTGCTCCAGAATATTATTATCTATTTTAAAAGGAATTGATCGGATTTAAAATCTTGCACGACGTCTTGTAATGTTAAATAACTTTCATATAAAATTCCCTAGAAATTTATGGCAATTTTTTAAAATATGTGTAGCCTTTTTGGACGATACTGCACTATTTACTTGTAAAATCTATCATATTCTTCATGTCAAACTAGAGTAGGCAAGTTCTGAATAATTATGGTCATATTATAGAGGGTTGTTTTTCTTCTTCTCCTGTAAAGGGAATATATTCTGTTTAAATGTAAGCATATAAATGACATCGTTTAAAATACATATTTCTTTGTGTGCTTATTAGAGTAACTTAGGTCTTATATCTTTTTAAGTCCCAGTCTTAACAGCATAAGATACGCAGATGATACAGAACTGATAGCAAACATGCAAAAGAAATTACAAAATCCCCTACAGAAAGTAACGACGGAGAGTCAGAAGAAGGGAGTAAGCATAAACTACAAGAAGACGGAATTCACGGTCATCAATAAAAGGATGAGTCCAAATTTCGATTTGTACGTCGGGAACACTAGAATCAAGCAGACGCGGGAGTTTGAATATCTGGGAAAAGTCTTAACAGTGGACGGTAAGTGCGACACTGAGATCCGTAGACGTATTGAAATGGCCAAAGACACATTCCAAAATTTGGGCAGATTATTGCGAGACAGGAGAAATTAATTGGTAACAAAGAGAATACTGAGCTGTTACGTTACGTCTGTCTTTCTTTACAGCAAAGAATGTTGAACGATTTTCTCAAAATTAAGAAGAGACTCGAGGCGACAGAAATTTGGTTCTACAGGAGGATGCTAAGTATATCATGGACCGAGCGTGTGAGCAACGATAAAGTCTTAGAGAGGTTTCATACAAGGAGAAGGCTTATACTTAACATCAGGAAGATGCAGCTGAAGTTCCTGGGACACACAATGAGGAAGGAGGGCTTGGAGAATCTGATACTCATGGGTCGAATAGAGGGAAAGTGAGACAAGGGAACCAACGCGTGACATACTTAGCGGGCTTAAGCAAGTGGATGACAGAACGTGGTGGGAAGAATCAGAGCGAAGGATCTTGTTGAGAGCTGCAAGGGATAGAAGCGGTGGAGAGCCATGATCGCCTTCGTCCTGAAAGGACACAGCACATAAAAAGAAAAAGAATGATTTGCTCCGCTGCCATCTGCATGTTCTATAAAGTGATTTCCTGAATTTAAATCATTGTCAGATCTAATCAATTTGATTTAATAAGGAACAAAGTGAGCTGTGGTTTCACAGTCAATCTATATTGCTAATGGTTGCAAAAACCTAACTGAAAATAATTTTTTTTATTTTCGAAAGATGTCCAACATTTTATAAGAAATGGGCCTTCTTTTTGCTTTTAGACTCCGTATCTTCATGCTTACCTTTGACACATGCGCGACAAATAACACTGATGTTTGTAAACTGGAAAGGGGTAATTATTTACAGAAAAAATCTGATTTGTGATCTGGTTTTTCCTATGTGTAACATCGTGTATATTATTATTTTAACTTTGGATTTGATCTTGACATTCTAATGTTCATTACGACATTCTCACCGTTATTTTCTTCAATTATCTTTTTCGTTTCTGCGAAAGCTTCGCAATTCTACTTCAAATTCACTGAATATTCTTCTTTTATCATTTCTGATTATTAACAGCTTCTAACAGTTTAATTTTGGACGGAATGCCATGTAGAAGCACGTCTATTGTTAAGTTATCACTAATCACTTCCCCTGCTGCTTTCAATAAAGTTGCAGCATTTTCAGCACGGATAATATAATCCTTAATACTTTCGCTATTTGCTTTTCGTAAGCAGGTTAATTCAGTATTGAGGGAAATTATTTTCGTTTTTCCTTTTGATAAGTAATGCTTTCTCCAAATCGGCAGTGCTTTTCTGTCATTGTCAGGGGATTATCTCATATTAAGAGACAAGCTTCGGTTATCAAGAAATTGAATTAACTCGGCGAACGCCTCTGCATTTTTTTCAAGGTAATCATCATCATAACGACGAACATGTGGTGCTAAAATGGTTTCATGTAATCTTTGGATACTCATATAACTTAAAAAATTTTACTTCCCATAATTCATATTTGGATTAATCGGCTGTAGAATAAAGGATATGCCTGGGATCATAATCTGTTGAAAAAGAAATCCGCCATTTTAAAGTAGATTTGATAAAATTTACAATAATGTAAATAAAAATAAATCGCAGCGTGCATACGAATGATTTGTCTATAAATTTTGTTTTTAATAGTCATTCTCTAAACTGAAACAAAGTTGAACGGACGAGAAATCGGCGAGCCAAGTTCGAGTTGCAGTCCTTTCTTTACATTCACTATTACGAAAATATGATTGGGAAACGAATGAATTCACCACTATGCCTTCCACATACATACTCACAGATATGGAAAAAGTAGAATAAAAAATCAACCTACCACTAATAAAAATCAGATAAATTATATTTAACTTAATATAAAAATAACGAAAATGTAAAATGAGATGACAATTGTTCATATCTCCTGACGAGTGAACAGAACGATTACAAAAATGTCCGTATACGAAATACTGGAGTCAGATATCAGTCAGCTAAGTGACAAATTTTATTTGTATTCATCCTATATATAAATACATAATCTCACTCATATCTCGCATGCGCGTGCACACACACACACACACACACACACGCATATATATATATATATATATATATATATATATATATATATATATATATATATATATATATATATATATATATATGGCCTGACGATTGCATATAGCATGAAACAGACTGTCGCCTCTAAGTGTTGACTTCTATGTTTACTTTTATATTTAAACACGCTCTATCTCTGATATTGAGCACTTTATTCCATAAATATAGCACATCTTAAGACTATATTTCTTTATATAAATATATATATATATACACCTTAAGACTATATTTCTTTATATAAATAAATAATATATATATATATATATATATATATATATATATATATATATATGTGTGTAGCAATTTTTATAACATGTTTTGATATCCTATAATATATATATATATATATATATATATATATATATATATATATATATATATACAAGTATGTATGTATGTATGTATAATATCAATTGTTGATTATTAGAGATAATTCCAAGGAGCATGCAAATCCAAATAGAGCTCAATGTTAGAACAGAGCCATATGATAATGAATACAGAATCCTTAAAAATCCATTGACTGACGTGGTAATTTATTTCGTGGACACAGACGTCCAGGTCTTCAGACTAATTTTACAAATTATTTTGTAAAATTGGTGTGTCTGTATGCGTGTCTGTATATATATATATATATATATATATATATATATATATATATATATATATATATATATATATATATATATATATATAGTGAGAGAGAGAGAAGGAGAGGTGGAGAGAAAGAGGAGTGGGAAATAGAAAGAGTGAGTGCTAGAGAGATATTGGAAGAGAGATATGAGGTAGAATGATAGAAATGCATAGACATAACTCACTTATTCTCTTTATTCAGTTCGCGGTTGGTAGATTCCGAAAAGAGTCTTGACAAAAGATTGGACGAATAGGAAGTGCATTTCCGAAATCATCCGAATAGATGGATTACTATAATAGGGTAGAATATTCGGAAGAGGGCAGTAGACTTCCGAAAATGCGTTGTCAATTCATGTGAAATCAATATGAGAATTCTAGTGTATCCTATATATTTCGAGTTCGTACATACTTGTGATGTTGCAAAATATTATCAATTGTTCGAAGATATATATATATATATATATATATATATAAAGAAATATAGTCTTAAGGTGTGCTATATTTATGGAATAAAGTGCTCAATATCAGAGATAGAGCGTGTGTAAATATAAAAGTGAACATAGAAGTCAACACTTAGAGGCGACAGTCTGTTTCATGCTATATGCAATCGTCAAGCCACCTGGTTGGTGGCTTGACGATTGCATATAGCATGAAACAGACTGTCGCCTCTAAGTGTTGACTTCTATTATATATATATATATATATATATATATATATATATATATATATATATATATATATATATATATATATCATCCATGTAGTTCACTGCTACTAACAAGCAGAATGATTTTTCTCCTAAAACTCGTTTTTTCTCCTGATGTTGACGAACAGAATTGGAATAATAAAGCAAAAAAAATATATATTATATAAAAACCAGTGTGTCTGAAAATTTTAATTTTTTAATATTTTTTATTGTTCAACCCACACACCCACACACACAGATATATATATATATATATATATATACATGTATATGTGTGTGTGTATACATATATATGTGTGTGTGTTTGCGTGTGTATGTATATTTATATGACCAAATGAGAGAAAGAACAGATGGAATCAAAATATCGTGACATAAAAGAATAGCTGACCCACCTCCACCCTCTGGGCTTACTTTTCTATTTAGCGTGGATCTCATATTTAATTGGTTAATTAAGACACACCCACAAGCCTATTTTTAATTCTGACCATATGTCCTCACTTTAAATTTTGGAAAAGACGTATCACGTTGTTTTTAAATTTCACTTAAAAATTATTTAATAACTAGTTACTTACCATCGCCTGAAGAAATACGATCATATTATTGGAATATGAAAGCTTTTTGTAGCCATTTTAAAATGTTTTTATTTAATATCTAATAATAAAAATATAATATATATTTGTGTGTGTGTGTGTGCGTTTGTGTATTTTTATCTGTCTGTGTGTATATCTGTGTGAATGAACAAATAATTAAATACAATTAAGAAAACATTTCTCTCTGAATTTCTGGCATGGTGAATTATCATCATTTGCACTATTTATATTTGTACAATTGTCCTCATCTTTGTTGTATTTATCATAACGTTTCGACCGTTGTGTCTTACGGTCTTCATCAGCTGTAAAGGGAATTCTGAACAGAGCCCTTTGTTTAATCTACGGTGGTTCCAATTCCCATGTCACGGTTTATCCGAACGCCCATCTGTCTCGCGAAATATCCCTAACCAAATTATTAAGAAACAGGAAGATAACGTTAGAAAAAAAAGAAGAAAGAAAAGATTACTGAATTCTGACGTAATACCAGTCTACGTACATGGCAATGAATTTTGGGCAATATTTCCACAAAGGAAGATGAGATTGAATTAACAGAAACGTTGTTTAAAAAAAAAGGATGTTGAGAATATCATGGACTCAGTATGTGAGCAACGACACTGTTTTAGGGAAACAGAAACAAAAAGGACATTTATGCTTAACAACAGGTAAAGACAATTGGCATTTCTCTGGTACATGATGAAAAAAGATTGATGTAACACTTAAGGCTCACAGTACAGATTGAAAGCCAAGGGGACAGAGGCAAACAATGAATAATCTACCTTGAGTAAATGGATTGAGGAACAGGGTTTTTTGGGAGATAACAAAATGACATTTAGTAAGCGCTACAAAGGGCAGGATATTGTAGAAGGCGATGATTGCCAATGTTCTAAAGAGGCACTGCTACTTGATGATCAGGAATGCAACTGGACAGGATAGACTTAAATCAATATATTTTCCGTATAGATGTTAAGTGAGTGAAACGGGAATGAAACTATTTGGATCTCAGTTAAGAACGTTTGTTTGTTTCTCCGTTAATTTGAATCCTATTATTCATCAACAAGTTTAACAAACCAACTATTAGGTTGGTACAAAAATAATTTCGTTTTATCACATAGTAACATATCTTAGAAAACGAAATTATATTTGCACCAACCTAATAATAATATAGGATGATTAACAAATGTTTTAGAGTAATAATCCACACCATCTTCTTCTTTGTGTCATGTTTCTTCAGGGGTGTTGACGACAGTGGCTCTCCACAATTCCCCGTCCTTTGTAACGCTTAATAAGTCTAGTTATGTTTCTATTTCTTTTAATATTTACTAATCGTTTTTTGCTATTGCTTCTAAACCATTACTAAACCGTGAATGGCTAATAATAGACTTAACAAGAAACCTTTCCTACAAAGGAACCTCATGGAAAATTACAAAAACTTTTGCTCGGGATGATGCTGATATTAGTCAGTCTCTACTGAATCACAGGAATCTCATGGCAGATAGAATCATCACATTATTCTTCACATTATCAGTAAGGGCTTAGGGGAGATATCAAAATATTTATTACGAGCTACAAAGGAAAGGACAATTTGAAGTGCCAATAGAGCCAACTCCTTAAAGGACGCTGTATATAGAAGGATTATTCCATTTCCATTGCTTTCTCACATGGCAGAAGTAGCTATACCTGCTACCTGGTTGTCTGACTGCAACTGAACATTGGGATAGCGAATATGCTTTCCAAAAGATAAGCAATGTATCATGAAACAGAAACATTCGTTAGAAACAGAAAGGGTACTGAACTCTTACGTATTATCAGTCCGCAGTTATGGCAGTGAATGCTAAACAACCTCTCACAGATGAAGAAGAGGCTTAAAGCAACAGAAATGTGTTTCTAGAGAACGATGCTGAGAATACTATGGGCCGAATATGTGAGCAGCGACGAAGTTTTAGAGAAAATGGAAACTAAAAGCAGTATTATGCCTAACACCAGGAAGAGAGATTTGAACTTTCTAGGGCATATAATGAGGAAGGAAGCATTGAAAAATTTGATTCCCACATGACAGATGATGCAAGAGAGACAGAAGCAAACAACGTATAACCTACCTAGAGAGCTAGATGATGAGTAGATGGATGATGGAAACAGGTTTAGGAGAGGTAATAAAAAAGTACATAATTTATTAAGAGCTACAAAGAACAGGACATCGTGGAGAGCCATGATAATCAACGTCATAAAGACACGGTACATAGAAAAAATAAAATATTATTCAATTTCCATTGTGTTCGCAATTGGCACAAGTAACTATACTTGATAACTGGTGGTCAAGACTGCAATTAAACAGATTAGAAATAAAGTCCTGCATTTTCTGTATAACCATTATCAACTCAAGGTGAGTGAACGTAAATGAATCTATTTAGTTCTCAGTTAATATCGTTCGTTTGTTTTTCCATTAATTTTAATCCTATTATTCATCAATAATTTTAACAAATCAACCAATAATATAGAATGACTACCAAATGTTGTACAGGAATAATCTTCTTCTAAGTTCCCTGACTCTTCAGGACCATGGCTCTTCACCATTTCCTGTTCTTTGTAGCTCTTAGTAAATTTTGTATTTTTGCTATCTCTTCTAAACACTTCTAGCTAAATGAACCGTGAAATGCCAGTAATAGATATTCCATGAATCTTGTCTCGTCATGTTTAAACAAAGATAACAAAAATTCAAAAAATTCTTTAAAGCTTCAAAGAACAAGAAAATAGGGAGAGCCATGATCAGTAACATCCAGAAGGGAAGCGGAACACAGACAAATATAACTCTTCCGGAAAAAAAAGGGGTATTTCCAATTTAAATGTTAAATTGTACGTATGGTCTGAAAGCTCCCCCTCCACAACAAAAAATATTTTTGATCTAAAAACCACATGATACTTTTAATAGGGAAAGTTATAAGATATCTTTGGTTAAAAAAGTAGAGTGAACTTCTTGTTTGATAGTTTTTTTCTCGTTTGAAACTATGAGAATGATTAGCTTTTATTGCAACAGAAGTTTCAGATTGAAAACACATTTTAATTGGGAAAAAATATCTGATATATTTGGTTTTAACGGCAGAGTGAACTTTTTGTTACAAAGCCACCATATATTTTTTTTCATGTGAAACTATGACAAAATTTAGAGTAAATATAAACACAGATTCCAGGTGGAAAATATATTTTAATTTGGGAAACTCATCAAGAATATTTTTTTTTAATTTTAGAGCCAGGTTTGACATCTTGTTTGATAGCTCAAATCTACTTCTTGTGTGAATCTTTGGGAACTTTTAGGGCGAACGCTCGCAGAAATTTCTGATGTAAAACGATTAGACATTTCTATAGTAAACGTCACCGATAATTTCTAAATAGAAAAAATAGTGAGCAGGAGAAAGAAAGAAAGAAAGAAAGAAAGAAAGAAAGAAAGAAAGCAAGAAAGAAAGCAAGAAAGCAAGAAAGAAAGAAAGCAAGAAAGCAAGAAAGAAAGCAAGAAAGCAAGAAAGCAAGACAGAAAGAAAGAAAGAAAGAAAGAAAGAAAGAATGAAAGAAAGAAAGCAAGAAAGAAAGAAAGAAAGAAAGAAAGAAAGCAAGAAAGCAAGAAAGAAAGAAAGAAAGAAAGCAAGAAAGAAAGAAAGCAAGCAAGAAAGAAAGCAAGCAAGAAAGAAAGCAAGAAAGCAAGAAAGAAAGAAAGAAAGCAAGAAAGAAAGAAAGAAAGAAAGAAAGAAAGAATGAAAGAAAGAAATAAAGAAAGCAAGAAAGAAAGAGAGAGAGAGATGTGCATATATATCGAATAGATCTCAAATCAAATCCAAGAAAGCGAGATCAAACAGAATTATATATGAACTATCGTTTTAATATATACGTTGCCTCTTGCTGTATATAATATTGATCAAAACATATGTTGTTATTATTAATATTATTATCATTATTATTAGTAGTAGTAGTAGTATTTCCTTCCGTAAAACTTTACTCGATGGAAGTCCTAGAGTGACGTAAAATACTTGCACATGACCATGAAAGTACAAAGTAGCAATGTAACACAAACGTTTAAATCTATTCAGTTTTCCTGAAAAATAACAGAGGCCAAAAATAAGCTATATACAAAAACACATCTAATGACTGCTATCAGAAAAATCTTCAGCCCAGCTACCAAAGTAATTCATAGCACGTAACAATACACCGTTTTCCAAGCCGATTATTTCCCTATTAATAATCATGTAGTAAATTCACACGGAGATTTTTGGAAGTTACAAATAATTAATTGCAAAATAAGTAAATAATATTAACAATTAAATATAACTTCGGATAGTAAAGTGAGATATCGACCGTCTATGGCGGCAAATCCCTCGGCACGGCAACAAGCTTGAAAAGCACTTCTAATACCTCACGTAGAGTCCAATCAAAAAGGAATCCATCAAAGCTGTATAGTCCAACTAAATTGTTTCATTACGAGTTACGCACTGACACATTTGCGTAAGAAAAATTTGCACTAATAAACTTAACTGTCATGAGATTAAATTTTTTCGCGAGTTAATTTAAAAAAAAAAATGTTAGTGCAGTCGTTGAAGTTCCATAAACGGCAAAGTTCTGAAAGGGATACACACAGACACACACAGAGAGAGTTCTGAAAGGGATACCACACACAGAGACACACACAGACACACACACACACACAGACACACACACACAGACACACACACTTGTGTGTGTGTTTGAGTACGTGTGTGCGTGAACTCCGAATGGAGACAGTCTATTTCATTGTTCAACAGAAACAGGCTATGTCATACACTTCTATATTTATATGCATCGATATACAATGAAACGGTAACCATATAACAAGGCCCTAACGATAACATGATACCTAATGTTTACAAGGGTTAATGATAACCCAATGCCCAAGATATCCACGGCCCTAATAATAGCCCGATAAGCAATGTTTACAGTGCCTTAAAGATAACCAGACACCAAAATATTCAGGGTGTTAAAGTTAACTCGATACCCCAAATTTACAGCAACATAACGATAACACAATGTTTACAGAGCTTACCGATAAAGCGATCGCCGAAGAATTACAGGGCCATAACGATAACCCAATGCCCAAGATAACCCTAACGGATAACGGTACTCAAGATTCACAGGGCTCTAACGATTACTCGCTATCCAATATTTACAGTTCGCTTACCATACGCTAATAAGTCATATTTACTGGGTCCAAACGATAACCCGATACGCAAAATTTATAGGGCTTTAATTACCTGATACATAAGATTTCCAGGACCCTAAATATAAACGGACGCAAGATTTACAAATCCTTTACGATTAGCCGATACGTAATATCTGAATTACTGGCGAGTGAAAGTTTAATTTGATTTAAAAAACCAGAAACATTTACTCGCCTGTAGTTTAAGATCGCCTAACGAGACACATTTATCTTGTTGAAACATGTTTGTAATTCTGTAGCAATTTTTATAACCTGTTTTATATCCTATAATATATATATATATATATATATATATATATATATATATATATATATATAAATAAAAAGAAAGAACTCTAAGATATACAATCCGGTGTTCTTATAGATATTTTTTTTTTACAAAATTGTGCTCAATGTAAATGTACAGAGCATTAATATTGTCTTTAATTTAATTACAAAATTAAATTCGGACCTTCCATTTTTGAAAAATGGCTAGAACTAGAAATCAATTTATAATATATATATATATATATATGTGTGTGTGTGTGTGTGTGTGTGTGTGTGTGTAACACTGTAATATTGTCATATTCTTTTCTATGAAGTTTAGAGTGTTTGTCTTCCTTCACAGCCATGTGTAAAGAGAATCTGCCTACACAAGGAAGAAGAAGATGGATGTGTCTGGCAATAAATTTGTCCAAACATGATGTGAAGAGGAAAATAGGTTTGATACACGCTTAGGTATACGAATTAAAACGTTTAATAAACTTTGACGATTCTTGATTGGCTGAAAATTGATTATATTATGACATACATAAAGGTTTAGTGAAAGCTTACTTGACAATTCCAGTCAGTTTTCATCGGCATGAGAAAGTTTTTCACCAGCCCGTATAACTTCAGAATCGAAGAACAAAAAAGCTTGGCTCTCATTCCTTCGAAATCATCCCGTCGAATCTCAATATTATAATCCGTTAATGCGTCAACTTTGAACAAAATTCAACGGCTTTTGTGCCATTGTTTCATAAGAAATATGGCTGGCTGGCCGCTATTTTAATATACACTGAAATTTTTAAATTATCGCACGATACTTTTTTTTTTTTTTTTTTTTTTTTTTGTTAAATGGCGTACATTGCTCAGTTTTTCCCCCAGTCAAAATTTAATTCCACTTCAACGAATCGACGTTAACATATATCATTTAAATTCAAATAAATTTCATTATTCGTGGCGCATTGCACACGCACTGTATATTCATTAATCTTTTCCCATAGATTATCTTTATTTTCTCGAATATGTTCAAGAATTGAATTTAATTCATCGAAGGAATAACGGTCAAACGATATCGTACACAGGAGGCGGCCACGGGGCACCATCCAATCGACCACCTTGCATTACGTTTCCAGGAATATCAAGAAAGTCTAGAAAAGCAGAGGAATTTCGATTCTGGTAGCTGATAGCTGCTAGAAGACGATCAAAGAATGTTGTTTCTGTAGCTGGTAACAGCTAAGAGGCGATCACAGACTTCTGTATCTGGTAGCTGGTAACAGATAAGTGACAATCGCATGGGTGGTGTTATGCTGTTTAAGGGGTAATAAAAAAGCGGACATCGGTAGACAACGTTGGGATTAGAGACAGCAATATTAAGCATTCAATACTTATTCCAGCTTCATCTGTTGCACTTGAATAAGAGACAGCTATGGAAAGACTGGGCTGTTAAGGCACCACAGACGCTGATCACAAAAGGATTGAATTTTTATCCAAACAGGGCGCTGTCATTGTCCATGAGATAAATGGATGCATGCTAATATTCATGGTTTTAGATAGGTTAGCCTGTCGCAATGTTCTTTTTAGTTTAATTTCAATTTTCAACAAACTATAGAAACGTAGATGAAAGGCTACAAGAATTAATTGATTTAGAATAAATCATGAAAATTATTTTTGGTAAATATAATTCTCGAAACATGAGTGCACATTATTTTAATGTACTAATTCACATCATATTTATCGCAACTGTTTATCTAAGTCAGACATAGTACAATTTTCTGAGCCAATTAGAAGAGACAAGCTGCGGTTGATTCATAGAAGTTTCCCTGCCTATTTTCTTCAGTGATTAGGTGAGCTTGTTCAGTAACTAGAATCAGACAAATAAAAAGTTAAATATTTAAACATGATAAACGTCCTGCCATATATAATTTAGGGCGAGGTCGAATTTATGACAATTTTTTACTTGAAATAAGATTAACATTTTTAATTTAAATACAGCTTGTTTATGTGTGCTGCAAAACCTGCGGTGGAGAAAGCACGATTCGCCCACTGGGTGACAAAAATAACACTGAATATATATTTTTGTCACTCCAAGCAAGGCGGAAATGCCACTTGTACACAGGGGTGGGGTACAGTGAGAGAAAAAACTGAGCATATGGATGATTGAGGAAACGACAAAAGATAAACGGAATTCAAGAAGACAGAAGATGGTGAATGACATTGAATTTAGATTTTTTTAAAGCAATTCACACCAAGCAGGGTGGAAGTGCCACTAGCACGTAAGGGGTTACAGATTAAAGAGGCATGTTTGAGAAAAATATACAGAGACGGACAAGGAACAAGCTCAGGGTGTCAGATGTTGATTACACTTGAATATTTGAAGATTATAGTCATTGAGGAAGCAAGTAAGGGGAATGGAGTTCCACAGGCAGGAAGTGCGAGAGAAGAATTTTTTTTCAGTAGAAGAGTCGGTTGCATTTAACCGTTTTGACAGGTAGGACCGAGATGCCAACTTGGCAGCTCGCTTAAATTACTGCAATCTGGGAACCAGCGAAAGTAGCACCTTGGAACAGTTGCCGTGAAAATACTTTTACAAGAAACAGAGGGAAGCGACGACACGTCTGTAGGATAGCGATTGTAGACTAGATCTTTGGAGATTGTAGTTATCAATGAAGCATGTAAACGGAAGGAAGCCCCACTTGCTGGATGTGCTAGAAAATAATCTGTTCGAGTGGTGGTTGCATTTATCTATTTCCACGGTAAAATGGTATGGCCTAGATGTCAATCTAGTAGCACGCTTAAATTCATGTATTCGGGGAAACAGGGTATAAAACGCGTCCGAACAGTTGCCATGTAAATATTTGTAGAAAGGACAAAGAGAAGACACGCCAGGTCGGCGAGAAAGTGATAGAATTCGAGATGACAAGTTAGGATTAGTTTCATTAGAGATCGTTCTTTGGATTTTGTCTAGAACCTCGAGATGCGTAGCGGGAGCAGCAGACAAGATATTATTTACATCGTCCGGACTGTTGTCCTCATCGTTATTGACATATTCACGGAGTTTCGACCGTTGAACTCTCCGACTTTCTTGAGGTGATTGGAATTTCGAACTGAACCCATTATTTTGTCAACCGGGCCCAATGGATATAACCTTGGTTGAATCCACTGACATGATCCAAAGAGTTGTGAGTTTAATACCTGGCTACTGTAATGATGAAAAAAACTTGAAGAGTGAAGTTAAAGCGATATAGCTGAGACATCAGTAGGAGGCTTGGCATATTGAAATAGAACAAACTACCCCGGTTACATCCCAAACTGAATGAATTTAAGCATGCTACTAGGTTGGCATCTCTGCCCCACCCTGTCACTGTCGAAACGTTTAAATATAGCCGTCTCTTCTACTCCAATAACTTCATGCCACGCACTCTCCGTCTTTGGAATTCTCTTCTTCTTACTTGCTTCCCTGATAGCTATAATATTGAGCTATTTAAATGGAATGTCAATCGACATTAGATACCTTGATCTATTCCCCGTCCTTCTCTTCATCCTTTCCTCTGTCACCCCTCTTTACCCTTGCTCCCACTCTCTGTAAAACCTTGCGTGCTAGCGGCACTCCCGCCTTGCTTAAAAAAGCTTAAAAAAATAAAATCCTAAACATATTTCGGGTTTTAAGAAGGTTACTTCTAGTATCAGGTATTCCGAAGCCATTCCCTGAACGGTTTCGACACTGCTTAACTTCGGTGATTGAATGAGAGCCATGGTTTCCGGAACCCTGGTAATTACTGAGAGAAAGAAGGACATCATATGAAGGAAAGGGGACATAGAAGAGAAGTTACATTAAGAGGATCTACAGCGATTAACACTTAATACAAAGAGGTCACGACTGCAGTATTCCGAGAAATATCTATGTTGTCGTTTGATCTGCAATGTAGCAGTTCTCAGTAAAACATTTTCTGATCGGAACTTCCTCCTTAATAATACGGAGGGAATAAAGGTGATTCGTCTCCCTAGACATTACTTAGTGTGTCCTAGCTTTATATTTCTGAACTGGTGGAGATAATGAGTGGGCTTCGCTTGAACAATTGCCATGGAAGAAGTGTCAGAATAACCAAACGGCTTGCATCTTTACGTCTGAACGTAAAGAGGCTGTAGTAAAAAAAGAAAAAAAATCCCTCATGAAATAGCATAAACAGTTATAAACTCCATCCAGACTGAAACGTGTTTAAGGTACTACGTATTTCTTCAAGTGATTGGAATTTCGAAGTGAACTCTTTATTCGTCAACCGGGCCCATTAGATAAAATGTTGGTCAGAACCAGTGATTGACCTGAAGAGTTGTGAATTCAATTTCTGGCTACTATAGTGGTGAAAAAATACCTTGGAGAATGGAGTTAAAGGGAGATAATTGAGACATATTAATTATTTATTGCATTGTTGTAGTTGTTATCTTTTATTCATTATAGTTGTGATTTACTGATTTTTTATATAATGTTGGAAATAAAACTACAATGGGTAAAAAGGAATTGTTTATATTAAGAACAAAACTAAGGAGCTAAAATTTAATATTTTATGATTGCAGATATATGTCTTTAAAACCAGAAATTTACGTACTGCCAACTTAGAATGTTTATTCAGATTTTTCTTCTTTGCGTTTATGTTACTTTACTTCAGATTCTTCAGAATAGAATATTGGTTATTTCGCAAGTAAAGATAAACAAAATGGCCACCAATGAATGAAATAACATATTTAAAAGAATAGCATTCTTTGCTTTATTTTGGTAGATATAGGGCTTCTGTGCCGTTAAAATATCGTTAACAAGCGAGTAAACATACTTGAAGCCATAATTCATTTCCCCATCAGATATTTGATAAATCAATGTGACTGAAGATTGTTTGATCACGGTGGATGTAGAATCCAGAGTGTAATCGATTATCCTTTCTTAAGTTTTAATAGAAGACCCAAAAACGCGCAAAAATGAACGGTTTAATTGCGAAACAGGTGTGACTACGAGATCCAGTGAACGATGGAGACTTCTAAAATCAGATGTTTTTGCCTGTTATAGCTTCGCATAAGACAAGCTAATCAATTATATCAGAACTATAAGAGAAAATAATTTATCGATATATATATATATATATAAATATATATATATATATATATATATATATATATATATATATATATATATATATATCAGTATTTAAAAAATATGAATCCATCGAAACGCATACTGTTTCAAAACTTGACTCAAATCCTAAAGATTAATTTCAATATTAATCATAAAATTTAGAGTAAATTTTTATTCTCAAGCAATGTCTTAGAATAACTCACTATTGCATACTATTACAGCAATACACACACATGCATTATATATATATATATATATATATATATATATATATATATATATATATATATATATATATATATATATATATATAATTTAGGCATTTAAAACAACATGCCGGCCCGCACACAAAATTCCGTAAAATACTTGTCGAAAACACAATTATACTTCGACATGAAAACAATAGACAAAAACTAAAAATCCTTGAAGCATTATACATCAAACAGTTGAAATCCAACTTAAACAAAATCAATTATGGAATCTCTACAAATATCCTTAAATGTCTATAATTGATAACAGAACCTATTAGTTTATACCAACATCTTTCCATACTTCATACTTCTCCAATTCACTCTCGTGTGGTCATGTGAGACATCATCAGATGCGGTGGGATTTTCGCTTCTAGAGTCTTCTATGCGCGTGTTTATCGTTGCTTAGAAATCATCTATGTATACAATGACAGACTATCATCACTGTCTTGTCTGTATATTGTTTAATATGTTGTAATTGACATCTTTGATAATGGCTTAAGTAAGCCGAAAGCTTAGATTGTATTAAAAAAATATGGATCCATATTGTGAATTTTTTTCTTCGTTCAACGATAATGTTATTAAACTTATCAGACGTTATGAAAAAAAATGACATAAAATAAATAGACAACACTTGTCTATATTATTTAATGAAACGTGTATGAATATATATATATATATATATATACATATATATATATATGTATGTATATATATATATATATATATATATATATATATATATAAATAAAAGAGGGACCATATTTTATTCTTAATAAAAGGATTCAAATGTATCGCAATGTCAGTACGGAATGTCAGTATGTAAATTCATGGAGAAAGAAAGATTATGGTTCATCCTAGACATGAAGTGGTCAAGATTGTAGCGATTAAGAAAAACACCCCTTCAAGTGCCTTATCCACGAAGCGGCAGTTATTGAAAAGAAGCTGTCCGAATGGAACTTACATCTTTCTGTTGGAATATAAAGAGAATAGGGATGACTCACATGTGTGTACTTGGCGTGTCCGTATTGTAAAAGTCAAGAGTGTTGGGACCAAGGAATAGAGCACGTGACCTGCCGTAGAAACAGCAATAGAATAATGACAAGTTCGTGACGTTTCACATTTGGGAACGAGGCAGTGAAATAACCACCTAACAGTCTGTATAGATGCCTTTTAACTCTATGAAGACAGGCAAGTGAAAACTGGACAGTCCCAGCCCAGAAATGACAGCAATACTCACTTTTTGAGCTGATCTGACTCTTGTAAAGACGATAGAAGTTGAAGTCACATATTCATTGGAGCAGTACAATGAACGAATCATTTTTCAGCGTCTTTAGCAATACATCGGATATATGAGTTCCACTTGAAGTCTGGAAAGTAATTTATTTCAGTTAAAAGTGCAAGATAAGTAACCTGCTTGAGAGAACACATCCATAATGAGGGCTCAAAACACAGGGTTTGCCTGGTGATGGTGTAATGTTACAAGTTTGGTTTAGCCATATTGAATTTTGCAAGCCTGTGTATACCCTATTGAGCCAAGTTGGATACGTTCGTGGAGAGATGACCTGTGACCTTCTGGTCTTCCAGATTTATTTAGGTGCACCTATAAATTGTCCTATCAGCCACACAGTTATTCACTAAATATCGGAGTATGAAAATAATTATTGGTGTGAACGCATTCATAGCTCTATAAGTCAAGAACGAAAGATTTGTCTAATGGTGCGTGTAACGTTTTCAAATTGTTGTATAATCGTTTCTTGAATATTGCATTTTAATGTGAAATCAAGAAGGAAAAGTAGTTTTATTACATCTATAACTACAATGCAATTTTATAAGGTTTCAACTAGAAATTTTACATTGGTAGCTACCATACCAAGGCAATTGTTAACCTACTGCGATCCATGGCGCAAGCATACTAGCCTGTTTACCATTCCCGACACACCGCAGGATTATGTTTAGAATTTGTATCTGTTATATCAGGCAATCCTCTATTTTGGTGGGTAATTTCTTTTTCAGATTTAAAGGTCACCTTATATGCGTAAATATGCAGTAAAGATTTTTTTAAAGTTCGAATTAAGAAGACATATACATATTAGTTGTTGAGTATAAAGTCTTAATTTAGTTAAATTCTCTTTGGTTACTGCCTAGCCAAAAAGAATGAAATACCAAACAATTTCTAATTATTTTTTTTATTCTTAAATGGTTGGGGGAGATGTAAGTATTTTATGGATTTAGTAAAGTACGAAATTCTTCATATACCTATGCTAACAATTCGAATTTTTTAATTTTAACGAACGTTGGTAGGAGAATATTAGGAACTAAAAAAAAAAAGTAACAAAATTAAAATTTAAATCTACATAATTCCCAAAAAATCGAACAGTAAATTGTTCAGATCAGCTGGTTGAGTTAGCTGTTTCTGTTGAGATTAAAACTCAACGAACAATTATTTTCCAGAAAAGGATAATATTTTGCCTCCCCAACCATCTAAAATAGTTTTTTTCTCTCCATTTCTTTCTCACTTTATTTTGCATTTTTGGACCCAAAGATTGTTGGGTTCTTTCCTTCCCTTAAATATATACTAAAAGAACGAAGCTCTACAATATTTTGAAAGCAAACAGATAAAGTACACAAATAACGAATTTCAAATTTAAATATACAAACCTAAACAAAAGAAAACGCTAAATTGATTGGCTAAGCCGATTGAGTTAAATTTTTTTGCTTAGATTACAATTCCAGTCAAGAAACTAATAATATACAAGTTTTGCTAAATTCAACTGATAAGGACTCTTTGTTTACTTATTAATTTTAATTTTCGAAAAAATACTTTAATAAAACAACAAATGCAACAAAAACTTCTCTCTTTCTCTCTCTTTCTCTCTTTCTCTCTTTCTCTTTCTCTCTGTGTCTCTTTCACACACAGTCACATACATACATCCAGACACGAGTATGAATCTGATCAGTTTTTAGTTTACGTCTTAACACTTTCGCTCTTTATTCTTGTACATTTTCTGCTTCGTTCAACGTGTATCTTGCGAAAGGCGCACGGAATGAAAATGAATAACTTTTCACTGGCAACAAAATACAGTGCATTTGCGTAAGGCAAGGTTTCGTGACTCTAAAACCAAATCATGGGTCTGGGCACGAAAATCATGCCCTACAACCGAAGCCGATTGCCATCTACACGCCTCCCATGTAACATAAACCTCGTCACGATATCCGGATATAGGTGGAGGTCCAGTTCGAAAGGCCCGTCCCCTCTATTTCTCAATGAAAGAGCCTGACTTCTTTCATTTCCGTTCGTTATAAACGATAAGTGGCGCCGACAGCGGGCGGGAATCGTACATTATCACGTGACCTTTTATACTTCGGTTTAGCGGTTTCGCGCGCCATACATCTTTTCAGAGCTTTCAGGTCTCTCGCTGGACTGTCAGCCGCGAGAAGAAGGCTCTTTATGTAGATCACGAAATTAGTCATTGATCCGCTTGCCCGATCGATTTGAGAATGGTTGAAAAAGAACAGAAAAGTTTCTGGATATTATGAATAAAGTACCATCTGTTGGCAGAAATTGAACGACGAAAAACCTTCAAGTCAATTCATTATTTTCCCAATATTGGTATCTGGTAACTTTTACAATTGTCTGCAGGTCTCGTCTATACGCCTCTGTTCTCCATAGTAATGGAGGCTTTTTTAGTAACATTTCATTCTGTATTTTGTTTCGATTCTTTAGTGGGATTTCCATTATTCTTAGTTCATTGCAAGACATTCTGGTATGTTCCAGAATTTATTTCGATTCTTTCTGAAGGTTTTACATAATATATTCAACAACGGAGCTTCGCATTATGGTCGCATTATTAACATTTATACATAGTAAATTTATTTTCACATATACCTTGGAATGTTTTTATATGTTGTGAATTCGACGTAAAAACCGATAAATGTTCCAACATATTTCAGTTTTATTCTAACCTTTCAAACATACTGTATGTAATAATATCTATACATGCGAAAAAAATAAGCCGCCATTTTGAATTGATATCAGGTTAATATGGAATAAGAACACATCTTTGAAATACTTGATCGAATGAAGGCAAAGTACGTCATTAATTTACACAGATTTAACCAAACATCAGGATTTTTTTTTAGATTTTACCAGATAACACAGGCAGCAAATCATATAAATCTATTTTTTCCTTTTCATTTCTTTCTTTCGTACCTTTCCGTGAGATTGAAAGTGATCAAAATGTTTTTTTTTTTTTTGATTAATGACAGGATGATATGGACTAAAATATACTTCGTTGAAATACGTGATAGAATTAAGTCAAAGTGCGTCATCAGGTTACACGGATTTAAATAAACCTCAGGGTTTAATAGATTTTAAATGGTAACACACGCACCAAACCATGTGAATTTATTTATTTTTTTTCTGTTCATGTCTTTCTTTCCTGCCTCTTTTTATAAATAAATAAATAAAGATCCTAATTCCTAATTTGATTATGGATTATTTATACTGAAAGAATCTGGAGTAAAATTGACTTACTACGTCTTCAATTTATTATTTTCTCTCGATTCAAATACTTTTGTAAACAATTGTTATCAACATTTGCTTGTTTGTGTTTTATTATTTATTCTGCTGCGTGTATTTGGAATATTGCTGTTTCAAATAAGAGTTGTTTTTTTTTAAGCTGACTAAAACTTTCTGAAAACGTGTACGTGTGTATAATACGGTCCTCAATTTTGCATTTTCATTCAAAATTTCTCGAATAATACACAAATTTAACAGAATTGGGCATTAAGAAACATTTGTAGTAAGCAAACGTAATGCAAAAATAGACTGTATTTACATTAGTCGGACTATTGTCCTCATCTTTGTCGCCAAATTTGTCACAACGTTTCGGCAGTTGTACGCTCCGGCCTTCTTCAGGTGGTTGGAATTTAGAACTGAACCCTTTATTTCGATCACTGGTGTAGACTGTTCTAGTTCCATGTTTGATGGATGTCAGTTATCATTTATCTCCTGCTAATTTCCCTCTGAAAGTTCTCCACTCTTTGGGTCTGTCACTGGATCTAACCAACGCCTTTATCCACTGTGCCATTTCTGGGTATTATAAACCTAGTTTTTTCAGAAACCATTTTTTACCAGTGCTCATAATACCTAGAAATGCATGCCCAGATGTCATCAAGCACACATGGCACAGTGTACATAATACCTCATCTCAGAAATATAGACAGACTGCAAAAATTGAATAATAAGGATTAAATCTCCCTAACCAAAAGTTGTGATCGAGGGAAAAAGGATAATATTTAGCTTTTGATTGCTGTGTTATGATTGATTTAGAGTTCTTAATAGAAAATAAATAATTAAATGTACGTTTATAGTTGCTGCAACGTCCCCATGAAGGTTGTGGTCGAAAAGTGCCATGCAGTAGTTGCATGTATTCTCTTGGTGACAGAAGGCAGTATACTACATGAATAATAAGAAAAAGCAGAACTTGAAATTAGGTTTTTGTTTCACCCCAGGCGTCATATTAAAGTAATCTTGAATCAACCATAACAGACTTTGGGCAGGAAAAAAACACACTAATGAAAACCAGGTAAAACTCTTTGTCGAAAATATTTTCACATCAAAACCTGTAGGACTTTATTCAAAACGTAAAGAACCAATGCCTGATTTGTGGCAAACGTTGTAAATATATACAGTGTAACCCGGCTATAAGAGAGTTGTCGGGACAGGAGAAGTCTCTTATATCTGGGTTTATCTTATATCCGGGTTTGGTCTATTTTGTTTAGGTAAGTATGGCTCTAATTTGGCACCAGAGACAATCTCTGTTATATCCGGGTTTCTCTTATATCCGGGTCTCTTATATCCGGGTTACACCGTAATTGGCTTCGATGTAATTTTAATTGCTCTTTTTACAAGAATAAAGCTGATAAACAGAAATGGAAATTATTTTTGACTCATATATATATATATATATAAATATATATATATATATATATATATATATATATATATATATATATATATATATATATATATATAGTAAGTTAGAATATCCGTTGGTATAATAACAGAAATTGATCCTAGTAATATGAAAATATTAGAACTGATCCACAAAAAAAGTGCTCCGTGTACATTATTTACTTTATACAGAGCAATATAATTAAAAATCAAACAAATCCTTTTACCTGATATGGGGAATAGGTTATTTCGGCAGACGAGGAAATTAGCTGTCTGTCTTTTCAACCCCATTGTGGAATGAAATGAAGACCATGTCTGTAGGGTTAGAGGAAGTGGGATGTAACAGGTAAAAGTGAGGAATTGAGATTGTAAACTAAAGTGTTCACTTAAACCCAATACAGAGTTCACACCTTTCACGGTTTCATTTTGATGCTAGGCACGAGAATCGGTTTAAGGAGGGTGGTAGGTAGCTATCTTAAAGAGAAGAAGTTTTATTTCAAGAACACAATATTAACTTTATGACGACAAATTGGGGATATTAGAAGAAAACCCAAATTTTTGACAGATTGCAAAAGTGGGGTTTAACCAGATAGTTTTTCTTTTTCTGTGTCTACGTTTCATTTCAGGTATCTCGGTGTTATTCATAGGTGTTAATAAGACAATTTATTTTTAAAACTACTTACTTTTTTGCGGGGGGGGGGCATTTTCATATATATATATATATATATATATATATATATATATATATATATATATATATATATATATATATATTATTTTCATTAAAGTTACGTTTAACTGCTGCATCGCACTTCCTCTGACCTTACAGACATTTACTTAGGTTGAAAAGATAGACGACTGCTTTTATACTTTTGTCCTCTGCCGAAATACACTTTTCTCCATATAAGTTAAACGGATTTGCTTGATTATATATATATATATATATATATATATATATATATATATATAGATAGATAGATAGATAGATAGATAGATAGATAGATAGATAGATAGATGGATAGATAGATAGATACAATTAGGCGGTCAGTCCAATCCGCTACCAATAATTGTTTATATGTATGTGTTTCTGTGAACCAAAATGCGTACACCTGTATATATGTTTGTTTAGGCGTATGAGAGTGTCACCCCAAACATATACATAAGTAGATGATACTCTCAGACTAGTTAAAAAAAATCATATAAGAAATACATGGACTAGAAAAAAAACTTAAATAGAACTCATCGTTCTTAACTTCACATATGAAATTAATGAACGATATAATTCCATCATTACAATTATACATTTGTAGATGTTTTCAAAATGGGCCTTTCAGAAATATTCAAGAAATTAAAGAAGAGAAGACAGTGAGACAGAGATCTCGACGTCTGTCGTACTCTCTGCATTAGCAGAGAGGAACCCGGACGAGGCTTTGCCTAAGGGCAAGGATTCATCCGGGGAGGTAGACAGGCCTTGAACCCGTCTAGGCGGGTTCAAAAAGGCTATATTTTTGGCCGAGCCTACGGGCTCGGAGATACCCACATTAAACCGGCCTTGTGCCACATTTTATCCTCGTGGGTGGATAGATAAATACAAGAAGAGAAATGACGCAGATTTTGGACTGAATGTGTTTGCAAATTTTTAATTTACTTCTTTTTATTGCTTGGTTAATCTTAGCTTTGCCTGATTAAGGAAGTGTATATAACAATAATTATTCGCGAGTTAACTGACCTACCTTGTAAACACATTAACTGCCAATTTTTTTAATGCCCATTTTTAGCCCAGACAGGTGTCTTTGAAGTTAAAACAACATAGAATATTAAAATTTTCTACGAATTGGTGGTACTTTGAAAGTTTATAGAAACTAGAACATCAAATATATATGTGTATAAAACATCAAAACATAAATAATAATTAGAAATAAAAAAAAATCCTTTTCAAAATAGTTTTAATTTTTCTTCTCGAGAAATGTAAAATTACAACAGGAAGTCTCTTCAATGTTTAGTTACGGCTAATAATAAAAAAAAAACTTTAAAGGCTAAGTGTTGTAATACATATCTCTGCAAATGCAATGTATGCAAGCAATCTAATGTAAATACAAGGAATAACGTGTAGTGAGTTTAATTTTAACAGGTCACCAAATGGAGCTCATGGCAGATAATGGATAAAAGATTTCATCAAACATATGTGCGTTTCCATGCCAACATTTCGGTTTCAGATACAGCAAAATCTATAATACAGACGCAGAAACACTTGGCAACGAAGACTCCATTTTATATCAGACGAATCAGTGCAATGTCTGTAAAAAGTTCACGGCTTATTATGCATTAATCCAACCAATTAAACATCTGCTGTTTTCTTGCTTATTCTATATCTGTGTTTGAAGACGTTGTTATTTCGCTATGGAGACTACGTGCTGATGTTCTATAATAGGAAAGATACAGATGTTTAAACTTCAGCACTTTGATATACTGAGGAACCCAAACATGCTACCAAAGTAACTGTAAGTAATTACATCATTAACATTGGGTTTTCTTTATGGAGTCTATCACGTATCCATTAAAATATATACCTTTATTTTTTTTCTGTAATGAAAGCCGAGAAAATCTTCTGAATATAAATCAATTTTATCCGCAGGCAAATATCAATGGCTTAGGAAAATTGCCTGAAAATAATTAATAACTTTTGAAAATAACTGTCAAAATAAATTTGAAATACATTTTAGTTCTTGCTTGAGGCCTTAATATTTCGATAAAATGCGGAAGAATGACAGACTCTTTAGACGATTTAAACGGGAGAAAAAATAGTTGAAAGTAAATTTAGAATTCGGTAAGGAAACTAACATATGAATGAAATGATGACAGAAGAAGAATAAGATGATGATGACGCATCAGCAGCAGAAGAAAAAGAAGAAGAAGAAGAAAATATGAAGAGATTAAGAAAAAAGATTAAGAAGTTGAAGCAGAAAGAGGAAATATAAAATGTAGAGGAAGACGAAGAGGAAAAAAGATGAAGATGAAGCAGAAGAGGAATTATAACGACGAATAATGCTGCTGCGGATGATGATACAGAAGAAAAAGAAGAAGAAGATGATGATGATGACGCATCAGCCGCAGAAGAAGAAGAAGAAGAAGAAGAAGAAGAAGAAGAAGAAGAAGATCAACAACAACAACAACAACAACAACAACAACTGGAAGAAGATGATGCTGATGACGTATCAGCCGCAGAAGAAGAAGAAGAACAACAACAACAACAAAAACAACAACAACAACAACTGGAAGAAGATGATGCTGATGACGTATCAGCCGCAGAAGAAGAAGAAGAAGAAGAAGAAGATGATGATGATGATGATGAAAATATGAACAGAAGAAAAAATATTAAGAAGATGAAGAAGAACGAGAAAATATGAACGGTAGAGGAAGACGAAGAGGAAAGAGATGAAGATGAAGCAGAAGAGGAATTATAACGAAAAATAGAGCTGCTGCTGGTGATGATGATATAGAAGAAAAAGAAGAAGAAAAAACATCAACAACAACCACCACAAGAAGAACAGAAAGAAAAAAGAACAATAAGACGACCATAAAAAATACTTTATATGAGTAAATAAAAAAGAAGGAAAAAACAGTAAAGTAAGAAAGAAAGTAATAATACTAAAGGAATCAGAAATTTATTCAAAAAGAAAAAAAAAATGGAAAGAAAGAGATGAAGGAGAAAATACCGAAAAAACGAAAGAATAACTTCGTGAAAACGATATAGAAAGAAATAGAGAGCAAAAGCGCCAACGATAAGAAAATGGTGAAACTGTCAAGAAAATGGTGAAAACGAAAAACAAAAAAAAAAACAGGCAGGGAAAATGGTAATTATAAAGCGATCTAATATGCCAAATACAAGAAGACATGGAACATTACAGAAAAGCGTACAGGAAGGGGTCACTAAGTTTACATAAAAAGTTAGCGGGAAAAGGAAGATAGTTGATTTCCATATGAACCTCAAAAAGGGTCATCAGAGATCTTAGATCAGAAACGTAATATTAATAATACATTACCAAAGAAAGTCAAATTCCTTTAATCGGCTAGCCAGATATTTTTCTCAAGATGAGGGGGCCCGGCGAACGTATATTTATCTTCGTTTTCAATTTTACTCAGTATTTTGTGTTTAAAATATTGTCTGCTGGAAAAAATGTCGTATAATCTTTGGCGCATATTCCTCATGTACTTTTGTTACATTTTTTTTTCTATATATTTCAATTTAATAATAAATCTTAATATTTTTTCTTAAAATCATTAACGGAATGATTGGAACAGATCAATTTCGTGCTTAAAAATCAATCTCATCTTCTGTCCCTCTCTCTTCATATATATATATATATATATATATATATATATATATATATATATATATATATATATATATATATATATATATGTATATAAGACCGGACAATTACGTATAAGCATGAAACAGACTCTCGCCGCTGGATGTCCACTTTTATATTTGCATGTGCCCCATTTCTCTCTCTCTCTCTCTGTATACACACACACACACACACATACACACAGACATATATATATATATATATATATATATATATATATATATATATATATATATATATATATATATATATTAAACTTTCGTTAAAGACGACTCGCAATTTACTGCAATTAAACTCTTAATTTAATTTTCTTTGTGTTGTTACAAATGATTTTTTATAATCATAAAATGTGCAAAAACTGTACAAATGTTCTAAATATCCGAGCACTTTCCTTTATTTTTTAGCCATTATCAAAGACGATTTTTAATATTTTATTTGTATTTTTTAACTGAATGTATGCTTCTGAAGTTATAGGAATGTTTTATTTTCCACATACAGTCAGCACATTGTAGGAATATTCCTAGTTAATGTCATCGAGTGCTGGCTTTTCCTTTGTTTTCTTTTATTATCAGGGCTTCCATTACGTGTAATCCTTTTTTTTACAGATGAACGAGCCTATTATACTTGTATTTTTTACTAGGATGAAGTTTGGTAGGATTTCGGTTATATTTAAATGAGTCCTAATTGAGCTATAGTCGTGTAGCTGTATCATGATTCGTCTAGATATGCATGTAGAAGTATGACCAATATAGTTATTTATGTGTTTGGATTGTTCAGGAAAACAGTTTAATAACGAACTTTTGACCTCGTAAATAACATTGTTTCTCTGTAGTTTTGATTCTACGAGTGTGCTGTTATTTTTCATGATAAGGTTAGCTATTTTAAATTTTTTGTAATGGGTAATTTAATTATCCTGTTCTGCTCGACTGGTGGGTGTATATCTTTATGATATGATAAGATTTCTCTTGTTTGTATTTAACATATAGTTGACTTTTTGTAGAAGATGCTAATGCTATTGTTTTTATATGTAAGTTCTTTATTGCTATTAGTTATTAGGTTGGTGCAAAAATAATGTCGTTTTTTGACGATTTTTTTTTTATTATCGTTCACCCATTTATCCAACTTTTTTGACTTCCCTATTTGATTTAAATGGCGAACGAGTGTTCAGTGGTCGACCTCGAGTTCAACAGCAACTTCTCGTGTGGTTTTGCGAGGATCGGCTTCAATTAAGGCTTTCAAATGTTCGTTATCAACCGCAGTCGGCCGGCCGCGACCGTCTTCATCTTCAAGGCTCTCGTCACCATTGCGAAATTTCTTGAACCACCGTTGTGCCACACGTTCGTTAGTGGTTCCTGGGCCAAACACATCATTGATATCACAAGCTGTCTCGGCAGCTTTTAGGCCTAGTTTGAACTGGAACAAGAAAATCGTGCGGATTTGAATTTTGTCCATGCTGTCAAAAAGCCTGCAAAAAAAAATGAATGAAGAGATTGAGAACGGTAACGAATAACACTATTCGATAGAGCGAAAAACGCGGTTCAAAATTATATATAACATGGCTATATATATATATATATATCAATGAATTAATTCAGAAATAATATATAAAAGTAACATGTGTGAGAAAACGACATTATTTTTGCAGCAACCTAATAATTTAGAAAGAAACAGTCTAACCTGGTGGTCTGTGATGTAGTTAGGAAAACTATTTTTCACTGAATGTGAAAGAAATTGAGAAAAAGAGAAAACATAATTAAGGAGCTATAACCATATAACGACAGGAATGAAGAAGACAAAAATATAAACAATTAAGATTGCATTTAAATTACTGAAGATCAAATTTCATGGAAATCAAAAGGTCACAAATGAATTCTACAAACAAGAAGAGTGAGTGAAGAAACTGTTAGCATAGGTTTTACGGTTAAGTTGATGAGATCTAGGTTCCAATCTAGTAATAGACTTAAATTCGTAAAGTCGTGGTACGAAAGAGGAGAGCACATCAGAAGAATCACAATGAAAGTATTTATAGAAAATACACTGCGAAGCTATGTTTCGGCGGCGAGAATAGAAGGTTGAAAGGGAGAAGGAGAAAAAAAGGGCCCCAAAGACTATAATAAAGTGAGTTAATGTAGAAAACAGATGGCGAAAGAAAACTCGTTTCTAAAAGGGAAAACCGTATGACAAGAATGCTGACAGATGAAGAAAGAAGAAGAAGAAGGATAATAAAAAGAAGAAGAAGAAGAAGAAGAGAAAGAAGAATTCCGAAAAGTTTAAAAAGAAAAAAAAGAAAAGTAAAACGAAAGAAAAGAAGAGGAAATGTTTTGTAAATGAACAGTGATGAAGGTTAAAAGAAGGAAAGATAAGAATAAAAAAAAAGAACAGGAAGAATTTCGAAACTGGGACATGGCGAAATTAGGAGAATGTAAAACTAAAGAAAGAAAGAAAAAATAAAGAAGAAGAAAATAATGGCAGTGGTGGTGGTGAGATTAGTGATGATAGTGACAATGAAAAATTAAAAGAATTATTTCGAAAATTGAAAGGTGAAAGAAAATAAAAAAAAAATGAATATATGAATGCATGAGGAGGAAGTAAAAGATAATATAATGAAATGAAAAAAATGTCTCGAAAATGGAAAAGGATGAAATTATTTTAAGAAATTGAGAGAAAGAAAGAAATAATGAATGAATGAAGGCAAAAAGAAGAAAGAGGAGGAGAAGGAGGAGGAGAAGGAGGAGGAGAAGGAGGAGGAGGAGAAGGAGGAGAAGGAGGCGGAGGACTATGAGTAGAAGAAGAGGAACAAAAACAGCAACAACAACGCAGCAAAAAGATCAAGACGACTAAGAAGAGAAAAAAGGCTGTAAATGATGAAATTATGAGAATATAAAAATAAATAAGCAAATAAACATACAAAAAAAAAGAAGGCGGAGAAAAAAAGATGAAATATTTTGCAAAATGATAATAATAAATGAAAGAGTTTAGAAAATGAAATATAACGAGACAGTAAGAATATAATAGAAAGATTGAATAAATACACGAATAAAATATGAGTTTGATTGATTCGTTTTCTATAATTTATTATGTAAGTTATTTAAAGACAATTATTTTAGAGTGTAAGAATGTTTTTGAAGATAATAATTCTTTACTAATACACATATTCTTATTAATTAACCCTTTACTGGGATGAAAAAAACGTGGGTTGATACTTTTCCCCAAGGCTGTTTACACGTAAGTGAATTTAACGATCCCGTATGGAATTTGACACGCGGTCCTCTCTTTCTTAATTCTGACCCATTAACCATAACACCACCCACGCGCATCTAAGCTGAAAACACATGGAATTCTCATGCGGTCACCCATCATGATGCTGACCAGGCACGACGTTGCTCAACTTCGGTGATCGTAAAGGAAGCGGTGTTTCTATGCTGCAAGCCTTGAAGAAGGCAAAGACGCTGCTGCTGAAGATATTGAAGTAAAAGAGCCAGTTCAAAAATTGGAGGAAATTAAAAAGAATGAAAGAAAAAAAGAAGAAAATGATGATGATGATGATGATGATGATGATGATGATGATGATGATGATGATGACAGTATGAAGAAAATAAAAAAAAATGAAAATGATGAAATTATAAAAAGAATTAAAAGAAAGAATGCCCGAATGAGAATAGGAGGCGGAAAAAGGCGAGAAGAAGAAGAAGAAGAAGAAGAAGAAGAAGAAGAAGAAGAAACATTCCCAGAGACATTTATAAACACATGAACACACAGTTTGAAAGTGCATATGAGGTTAAGCGTGCAATTTCAAACGGAGAATGATAACTTCCTCTTCTTGTCTTCCTTCCGTTGCATAGCAAATGATGCTGTATCCCGTTGCTTGTATTGGCTCCTGAGATTCGATAGACATTTTTAAAATTCCCCACCCACTCCTCGTCCCACAATTTGAGCAATGTGGTTCGATAACGAGAATGTAAATGTCAATGAACTTTGACCTGGACGATACAATCACTAATAATAAAATAGAAACACATAATCCATTTTTCATCTTTTCTCCACATCCCTCCACTGTTTTTTCCCTTCATCCCCAGGAAATGCTTCCTTCTCATTCGTCTCATCCTACTCCTATTCTCTCCTTACATTCTCTTCAGCACCTTCTATGTCTAATACGAACGATTTTACAAGCATATTAAACGTTAAAATACATTCAATTGGCGCGATTCCGAAAAACAAGTGCCTGGTGCCCCATCTCTCCTTCGATCTTACTCTAAAAGATCAATGGAGGTAAAATAGATTGTAACTTTAAATGTCTCCAAAAATTAAGTT
>OZ010583.1:85829374-85841874 GCA_963932145.1 Acanthosepion lycidas
CCAGCACAGCTAGAGACGAATCTTCGACTGCAGACAAACATACAGTATTTACTACTTTATTTACGTGAATGGGGACATACCCATTATCGTCCGCGGTAATGCTACAAAAGTATGACACTAAACTACATCCTGTAACAAACTTGAGAAACAGGCATTGAAAAAAGGCCCCAATCTTTATAAATACAAAATTTTATCGACACAATATTTATGCTATTATTAAGAGGAAGGACTAAAGTATTTTTTATTATATTCTTTTTTTTTTTCATCCATTCTAGCACGTTTGAAATGTTGGTTAAAATTCTTTTTTTTTTTTTGTTTTTCCGTCATCAGAAGCCGCAAAGATATTTTATTATTAGTAATGGAAATTTTAGTCATATTTGCGGTAAAAACACATTGATGTGCAAATTCTTGCAAGAATCATATAATTGTCGGATTTTAATGAAACTTTCAGGACTTATGCATAAATGAATGAAATTATTTAAGGTTATCTTTTAGAAAATAAGTTTTTACATTTGTTATCCCCTTACATAATTAATGAAATGTCCAGAAAATTTATTTTGTGCTCTTAATAATAACATAAATATGTTGGCGATAAATTGTGTTTTTGTCAAGTTTAGGGCCTTTTTTCATCATAGTATGCGCTTCTGTCAGCGAATTATTGGAGGTATGTATTTTTATAGTTCTATGTTATATAGAAGATTCTCTTTGCTGTGCAATTATAATACGTTCGATTCTCTATGGGTATGACATTATTAAACCCTTAAACGAGGGTTAAATTCGTAAATATGGTCGCTCAGCGTCTAGTGATGGTGGTGTTTTTCCTGACGGATTTTTATTTAAGAGCTTATAAACTTTTAACAGGTCCTGTATATAGTTCTGAGATGAAGTGTTGTACTTGTATATTATTTATTAGTTTGTCAAACATGAAAAGGCCCATTTTTTGGTTGGTTGGTAATCCGGTCTTTTAACGAAGTAACCTCGTTAATATATAAAATAATCTTGATTTATTCTTGATTCTTTTTCTTTCAGATAATTATTATTTCAATATATTGTTACTTATAAGCCCAGGGAAAGTAATTACAATGAAACAATGTCGAGAAATATTACTGTAGGAATACAATCTGGGAAAAAGAAATATTTTGCACCGAATCTTTACATGCAATGAAAAAAAGAAAACTCTTTGACAACATTAAGAGAGTAGGCCAGTAGTTAGATGTAAGTGAAACCCCAAAACAATACCCAAAATCTCAACTGCACCCTAAAAAAATGGTTATTATATGGTGGTCTTTCAAAGGGGTTATTCATTATTCCTTCAAGGGAAAACAATAACATCAACCTCGTATTGTGAAGAAACTGAGTATATGTACGAAAAATTGAAAAATAAACATCCTAGACTTGTAAATAGGAATGATCAAAAATTGCTTCACGACAAAAATGATGCCTATTTCAACTAAATAAATTAGTTATTTAATAATTCAGAAGTGTTTTACTCATTTCTGATCAAGTGAGCCATTTCAATTCAGACTGTTGCCCCCATTTTTATTATCATATTCACAACGTTTCGATTATTGTACTCTCCGGTCTTCTTCAGATAATATACGTTGAAATTCGAACCGAACCCTGTATTAAAAGGTTCGTAAATATAACAATAATTATGAGAACAACAACCCGAATAATATAAATAGTGTAGAAATTATTTAAAGTGAGAACATATATAGAATTGCAGATGTTTACTTACAATACCCGATGTACCCAAGCGGAATACAGCTACTTTTAATCGGATTCATCATATTCAAGGCAGAAAAGCAACTAAAACACAAGGGGTTACCGGTTGTGAAATCATTCGGAAGAGAAACATTAAGCGGGAAGAGAAAAGAGGTAACCTAAACGACAGTAGATAGAAATTGAGATAGTATTTACTATTTTGCAGAAGTTGGCTGGAAAGAATGAAGCCGGAACGGCCTTCCACAAGCGAGAAGTGCGAGTAAAGAAGCTACTAGCATAGAATTTACGGTTACATCTAGCATGCTCAACTCTAAATCGATGAGATATCGACACCAGTCTAGTACTGCGCTTAAATTCAAAAACTCTAGGTAACATAGCGTAGTTACGATGAAAGTATTTATAGAAAAGACACAGAGAGGCAACCTTACGGGGGTGAAGCACGGACTGTAGCCGAGATACCAAATCAGGACTGATAATATTGCTGATTTCTCTTTGGATTTTATCAAGGAGCTCAAGGTAAATAGCATTACTGAGCGGGCTCCACACTCCTTAACTTCGGTGATCGAAAGAGAAAGAGTTTTCAGTGTGATTTGGTTTGGTTTGGTTTGGTTTGGTTTGGTTTATGGCATATCAGCCTCAGTGGATCATTTAGCATCAACAAAATTTTGAAATAGATTCATAGCGATAGTTTTGTTTGGTTTGGTTTGGTTTGGTTTGTTTATGGCATATCAACCTCGGTGGGTCATTTAAAGCCAACAAAATTTTGAAATAGATTCATAGCGTTAGTTTGGTTTATTTTATGGCATATCAACCTCGGTAGCTTATTTAATGCCAACAAAAGTTTGAAATAGATTCATATCGTTAGTTTGGTTTGGTTTGGTTTATTTTATGGCATATCAACCTCGGTGGGTCATTTAATGCCAACAAAATTTTGAAATAGATACATAGCGTTAGTTTGGTTTGGTTTGGTTTATTTTATTGTATATCAACCTCAATGGGTTATATAATGCTGACAAAATTTTGAAATAGATTCATAGCATTAGTTTGGTTTGGTTTGGTTTGGTTTATTTTATGGTATATCAACCTCAATGGGTTATTTAATGCTGACAAAATTTTGAAATAGATTCATAGCATTAGTTTGGTTTGGTTTGGTTTGGTTTATTTTATGGTATATCAATCAATGGGTTATTTAATGCTGACAAAATTTTTGTTGATGGTAATATTTTTTCCTTCACAAATCTATCTTTGGTAATTTTCTTTTTCTTCAAAAATCTATTTCTGGTATTAAAATCTATTTTTACACTTTCATAGTGTTTTGAAAGGTTGTTTCATGCTCCTCAAAACCTCCTTGCTGTTGGACGTAGTTTATCGTCTTACCCAGGACGCGGATATAGTTTATCGTCATACGGAGGACGGTCAGCGTGATTTGACCGTAGACTGTTGATGATGAAAAGTGTTCGCATGCATAAGTGTAGAATAGGTATTCCTCAACGCAATTACTAATTTCCCTGTCTTGGTCTAAACTTTGTAAATATAATGTGGCTGTTGTCAAGCAATGGGTAAATTATTTGTTTTCCAGAAAATTCAAGTGTAAAGTTTTTGATACATAAATGATGCTCCAGCTATTATAGCCCTATACCAAACTCTGGGAAGTAGGGAACATGTGCAAAGAATGAGAAGCAAGCAGTCAAATGTACGTGCAAGTGTGAGATCTACTTTTTCTTGTTTGTACAAAACCAATAATTTATAAAGAAGGAAGTACGTACAGGTTGCTAGAAGTGTTAGTTCATATATCTATGCTAGTTAGAAGGCGCATGCAACATTTCACGCCATGACTCATTCGATATCTCTCACTTGCAAGATAAAAAGCGCCCCCTGCCATAAAAAGAAAAAAAAAAAACATATAAAATAAATATTATAAAAAAAAATGGAGTGTGCTCCACTGACTTGGATGTTATGAGAACTTCAGAAAATCAACACTCAGTCACGCACGCTGACGAAATCGATCAGACGCTGAACCCTGTCACGAAGCAGAGATCGAATTTCTGGTGGAGAAAAAAAAAAAGAAATCGATGCTTTCTTTGCTGCTGCATGTTCGTCTTTGATGTCGGAGATCGATTCAGCTCATCGATAGCTGAGAGGAGATGGTGATCAGTGTGAATTCAAGCAAACAAGATGCCAACTGATGGGGGTGAAGAAATCGGGGACGAAGATTACAATACAATCATAGTTTACGTCATTAAGCAGCTCGCTCATACAGACTTACATTCGATCATTCGATCTCTACACCTCTTTCCTTCCTTATTTCTGACAACGTTATTCTCATTCATTTTCTTCTATAATTTTTTTCCCTGGCTCATACCTTATTGATATTTACTAAGTTTAGCTATGTCAGGCACAAGGACCTCAACTGGTAAAGAGAAAGCCTCATCAAGAAAAGCACCCAACAGCAAAAATAATTTTAAAAAACGTAATAATTCCGTTCTTTTTAATTCTTCATTGATTTTTTTAAATAAATGATACCTGTTTCGGCCATAATTATTTTTCTGTTCATCATACTTATCTCCCCCGACCGAGGTATGGCGATAAACTAAATTCGGTAGCAATGCCTCTGATCGGTAAGCTTTTTGAGGAACTTGGAGGCATATTCATAATTGCTATTATCCCAGCTATGAGCAAATAGGGGTTAACACACTAAGGAAGTATAAATATTTTATAGTAAAAATACTAGCAATACATTTTTATAGTAAAAAAGAAAAAAAAATACAGGCATACATAGCTTTAAGGAAAATATATTACCGGCAACATATTTTTGTAAAAGAAATTACTGACGCTCCCTAGAAAATTAAATTTGGGCATTAAATGACCCATAAGGTGTTGATATACCGCTAAACGATCAAAGGATCTACTCTCTGTGTCAGGTTTTCTACCTCTCTTTATTTGTTTGATTATTTCTGTCTGTCTTCAGTCGAGCTATGTATTAGGTTGGTGAAAAAATAATGACGTGATAATGTCGTTTTTTGACGTATTTTTAACGTCAAAAAACGACATGAGTACGTCATTATTTTTGCACCAACCTAATACATGTCTTAGTATTCTTTCTTTTTTCTTTTTTTTCCGTGATTTCCTTTCTTTCTCTCTCCTTTTCTTTCTTTCTTTCTTTCTTTCTTTCTTTCATTCGTTCGTTCGTTCGCTCATTCTTTCTTTCGTTCGTTCATTCTTTGTTCGTTCTTTTTTCTTTCATTCGTTCGTTCGTTCTTTCTTTCGTTTGTTCATTCTGTCTTTCATTCGTTTGTTCTTTCTTTCGTTCTTCTTTCTTTCTCCTATCCTCTCCCTCTCTTTGTTTTCTTCTTTCTTTGTTTTCTTCTTTTTGGCAAAATAGGCCAATAAAAGCTGAAGATGAAGATAAATAACACTTACAATGTATAGTTTTCTCTTTGCACTACACACAAATCTGTAAAATCTATAAGAAATTTAGCAAGATATCCTCCCAGAGAAAGCCGTTTTTTTTTTCTTTTTTTAAACTGAGATTATATATATTTCTGGTATACATCGACTAACAACGGAAGATTAAGCGTCATCTATATTTAAGAGATTCATTGGTTATTATTTTTTTAGTTTCATATCCATGCAGGACATGATCAAACTGACTCTCCACAGTTAGGAAACTGTTGAGAGTCAGTTTGATTATGTCATTCCATTATTATATTGGAGCTGCCAGGGTTTCCTGAGAAATATGATACAGTCGTCCCCTTTTGTATTATCCTCGACTTGTACAATTAGAGTTGTTCTCATAGATTGTCCTCAGCCAATGCTAGTAAGACCTCTCTTTTTTGCTAATTACCACGAACTTGTAAAGTGGAGAGAGCGATCCGTCTTTTTTTTCAACGACATTTGCGAGAAATGCAATGGGCTAAGCATAGAATTTGAACTCGGCTCGTCAACTTCACTCTCAGCGTCGTGGGCTGTTTCACCAACCGAAGTAATGTGATATTTTCCCTCAATGAAAAAAAAAAATTCTTAATTCTTTTAAAATTGGAGACCGATCGAAGATGCTGATGTTTTAATTTTGTTTATAGCTTATGCTTTTTTTTATTTTCTTGCTATCTGATCAATTTATCTAGGTAGTGTATTGAAAATCAAGCAGGTGTAGACACAAAACTACCCGAGTAGTAATAGAAGGTAGAAGATATGATATAGAAATCCTAGGGTGTATAGAAATAACGAAATAGGCGATTCGAATCTAACCAATTCATAATAATACAGGAAAAGTCCGTTAAAAACAAGGAAAAGCCTTTTGAAATACGACGTAATATCTTATCTAGTATATTATTTATATTGCTCGGACTATCATCCTCATATTTTGTTGCCATATTTATAACTACGTTTCGGCCGTTGTGGTTAGAATATCGAACTAAACCCTTTAATTCGCTCTCTGGAGTAGACTGTTCTAGTTCTATGTTTTACGGATGTCAGTTATCAGTTATCACCTATTAATTCCCCTCTTCAATTTCTCCAACGCCTTAACCAGGTATTGAGCTCACAATCTCTGGGTCTTGTCACTGGATCTAACTAACGCCGTCATCCAATGTGCTGTGTCCTTGAGGACATCTGCATGAATTCCTGGGTATTATAAACCTCATGACTTCAGCAACAATTTTTACCAGTGCTCATAATGCAAATTTAAATTTTTTTTTTTCGTTTCTTTTTTTTTATCAGGGCTCATATTGCAATTTTCGTTGTTATTATTGCTTTTCTCTGGCAGTCTTTATTACTGGTTCCAATATTGTATTCATTTCTATGCTTGGTCGGCTTAGGAGATTTTTGTGAAGAAGGCCGGCGCGTACAACGACCGAAACGTTGTGATAAATATAAAAACCAAGATGAGGATGATAGACAGAGCAATGTAAATAGTGTACATAATACGTCATCTGAGACATATAGACATCTTATCTAGTATGTGGAAATGAATACGGAACAATCTCTTCACTGATGGGACGAATGGTTAGAATACCATGGGCAGAGATGTGATAAAGAATAAATCATTTTAAAAATAGGATCAGAAATCAGAAATGTTAAAAATTATCTAACACATAATGGAGAATGTCGGCTTAGATAATTTAACACTCACAAGGCATAGTGAATGCAAGAGAAGAGGAGGATATAACTCGCAATCTATTTAATGAGTCTGAATATATTATAGAACAAGGAAAGAAATATGGTAAATGGTAGAAATATTTAAAGTAGCCGAAGACAAGTGTAATATCGTATGCAAATTAGATAGACAAGTATAAATAGAGAACAACTAGCGAATATGGGAGAGGTATACCTAGAAAACCCGTTTGCTGTTCAGGATACAGTGAACTATACAGCTACTACGCAGAGAGATATGTAAAACATAATAACAAGAATTTAGGGAGAACAATGTTCGCCGACGTCCTGAATGGTCTTGGCTCATGGAAGAAGAACTCTTTCGTAATTTGCCTTTTGTCTGCTATTCTTCCTTTTTCTATTTTATTTATTTATTTATTTATAGTGTGTGTGTGTGTGTGTGTGTGTGTGTGTGTGTGTGTGTGTGTGTGTGTGTGTGTTTTGCTTATCAAGATGAATTTTTAAAAGTGCAATAGATTAAATATTTTATCCAGGGGGAAAACGTCTAATTTTTTCTTCTTAGTAATACTGAAAATTGTTACTCCCAAAATAACGCAATAAACTCGTATTTTTATACAAGATTTCTTATTAAGTTTATTTATTTATCCCTTGCCATTTTTTGCATTTACTTTCTCACCGTTTCCTTTATTTGAATAATTGCATTTATTAGGTTGGTGCAAAAATAATGACGTAATAATGTCGTTTTAGATGTAACAAAATACGTCAAAAAACGACATTATTACGTCATTATTTTTGCACCAACCTAATATTTATATTTTTATCTCTTTCTACCTTTATTTTATGCTCTGATTCTTTACTTCCATTATTGATTTACGGTGGCGTAATTGATAGCAGCTCGAACTGAAATTGAGCCGAGTTCGAATTCCAGTCGAATCTATTACATTCACTTACGTGCTAATAACCTTGGAAAAGGTATGAATCCTCTTCTTCTCCCGCTAGCTATGGGTAAATAGCAGGACTGACAGGGTTCTATAGTCTTGGATGGAAACTGGTCTACCGCAGAAAGAAATGGCAACCTACTGCGGTAAAAATTCTGCCTAAGCGTCTATCACGCATGACACATAACTGACTATATTTTTCCGATATATTTCCTCGTTTCATTCTGATTTTTTTCATTCATTATCCATTCTTTTTATTTCGTTCTTTATTTCTTACTAGCAGTAGAGCCCGGTGTTGCCCGGGGATGTAACATTAAGAGATAGATCAAGTATCGACCATCATAAAGACTGAAAAATTAAATTGACAAAGATTATTGTTTAAGGTTAACGGCCACGCATGTCTTAATTATTTTTAATTTTTTTTCCGAATTGGTCAAACTCAAACAAAAACATTGTTTTCAATCGTTATGAGTCTACCGATTGAATAGAATTTTATTATAAACAATTGTCTTGTAAATGGAATTTTTAAAGTATTCTGAATGTAAAAATAAAGAAAAAAGTGTGCAAGACAATAAGAAACACTACCTGCCAAAAAAACCGCAAGGTAATTTTACGTAGTCCTGTGAAGTTTTGTTGAACTCGGTTGAAAAATGTAAGAAATCTGATCCAATATGTAAACGTACAGACACACACAATCTGCGTTTTATAATAAGTAAGATTCATTAACTTTCAATCATTTGTCATCTTGAGATTTCACATTCATTTCTTTTCTGTATTTTATTTCGTTTTAATCCCGTTTTTCTTTTCTTAGTCATAATTTTTACGTTATTTTTTCAACATATTTTCCTTCTTTTTAATCACTTTTCTATCTTCCTCTAAAACAGTCTTCTTTAATAACTTGTACTTGTATGAAATAAAAATGATATTTAATTTCTACAGATTTCCTTCTTTCTACCTACACTGATATCTTCATTTTCATCAATTTTTTAAATATATTCTTCAAAACACCAGATTGCTTGCTTCTACACGTTTTGTATTTGTTTTTTTGCGTCCAACTTTGTCTTTCTCTCTTTTTATTCTTGCCGCTTTTTTTTTTAATCTCCGCCATTGCTTCATTTCAATTTTAATACCTATATTTTTTCAAGTTTTTCAGAAATTAGTATTTACTGATCACTTCAAACATTTACACTCTTCTTTTATTATTTCCATTTTCTTCCATTTTCTTCTCTTTCACTTTTTCGTGATGAACTCATTGATAAATATTTTTCTTTCTGTAAACATGTATTTCTTCTTTATTCATTCATACGATTCTTTATTAAGATACATTCTTCATTTATTAAATTTTTCCGCTTTCATTTTCGTGTGTACATAGCTTTTTTACACGGTGTATTTAACTTTGTGCACCTTTCACATTTCGATACAAAGAATAATACTTTTTTTTTCATTATTTTACTTAGTTTTAGATTTTCCAACATTTGCAATAATTTCTTGAACATCTCCATTTTTCTGTCTGTCTGCTCTATTCTTTAGCCTTCTTTATTTTTATCATTTTTAGTTCTGTTTTTATTCATTTGGCAGCACTAAATGATCTCTACATTTCCTTTTTTAATAATTCCTTTCTTCGTTCTAATCACTATTTCTTGATGTCATTTCTTTTATCTTATTTTACTCGTTCATCTATTAATTCTTTGTAAACAATTCCGTAATCACTTGCGTCTTACTGGCTTTATTGCCTTGGCTGGAGTGAAATGATTAGCAAAATTGTTCAGCATTCTTTCTGTTCCTTGTTCTAATGCTACTTGGTGAAACATTCAGCTTTCTTTATTTCTTTATTTATTTATTTACTTGTTCTGCCATTACTTCTTTGTAAAACCTTCATCTTTGTTTCATTAATTCTTTTACCGCTTCCATAATTCCTTCTTTGTGAAACGTCCATCTTAGCTTCGTCTCAGTCTTTCTTTCTTTCTGTTATGTGTTCTTTTATTATTTTTTTTTCAATATTCAACTCTTATTATTTCTTTTATCGGTTCTAAAATTAAATTTTCGTAAAACGTTCATATTTTTTTCTGTTATATACCGGTACATATGAACACTACTGGGTACGTTACAATCCTCATTAATACGTTAGACACTATTGTAATTGGGGGTAATATGCTGCCTAAATAGTCCACCACTAGCAGTGGTTTACCTATTTTACGCCGCTGGCGAGTATTGTATTTTGTTGATGTTATAAAGATTACCATTTCATTTCCAACCTCCGTGTTGGTTTTCCTCATTCAGTAAATATGTCTAAGTTACAACACTTTCTTTCTTTCTCTCTTTCTTTCTTTCTTTCTTCCATTCATTTTTTTATCTGTTCTACAATTGCTTCTTTATGAAGCATTCATCTTACATTCATTATTTCTTCTTTTCTTTCTTTCATTTATATGTTAGACATTTTAGCTGTTCTACAATTGCTTCTTTGTAAACCTTTCTTTCTTTCTTTCTTTCTTTCTTTCTTTCTTTCTTTATTTATTTATTTCCAGTTATTTTTCTTTCATTCTTTTCATACTTGTTGATTGGTTGTCTCTTTTGTGATCAACTCATCCTTTCTTTCTTTCTTTCTTTCCCTCACTGATTCTTTTACCCGGTCTACAATTACTTCTTCGTAAAACATTCTTTCTTTCTTTCTTTCTTTCTTTCTTTCTTTCTTTCCCTCACTGATTCTTTTACCCGGTCTACAATTACTTCTTCGTAAAACATTCTTTCTTACTTTCTTTCTTTCTTTCTTTCTTTCTTTCTTTCTTTCTTTCTTTCTTTCTTTCTTTCTTTCTTTCTTTCCCTCACTGATTCTTTTACCCGGTCTACAATTACTTCTTCGTAAAACATTCTTTCTTACTTTCTTTCTTTCTTTCTTTCTTTCTTTCTTTCTTTCTTTCTTTCTTTCTTTCTTTCCCTCACTGATTCTTTTACCCGGTCTACAATTACTTCTTCGTAAAACATTCTTTCTTTCTTTCTTTCTTTCTTTCTTTCTTTCTTTCTTTCTTTCTTTCTTTCCCTCACTGATTCTTTTACCCGGTCTACAATTACTTCTTCGTAAAACATTCTTTCTTACTTTCTTTCTTTCTTTCTTTCTTTCTTTCTTTCTTTCTTTCTTCTTTCTTTCTTTCTTTCTTTCTTTCTTTCTTTCCCTCACTGATTCTTTTACCCGGTCTACAATTACTTCTTCGTAAAACATTCTTTCTTTCTTTCTTTCTTTCTTTCTTTCTTTCTTTCTTTCTTTCTTTCTTTCTTTCTTTCTTTCCCTCACTGATTCTTTTACCCGGTCTACAATTACTTCTTCGTAAAACATTCTTTCTTACTTTCTTTCTTTCTTTCTTTCTTTCTTTCTTTCTTTCTTTCTTCTTTCTTTCTTTCTTTCTTTCTTTCTTTCTTTCCCTCACTGATTCTTTTACCCGGTCTACAATTACTTCTTCGTAAAACATTCTTTCTTTCTTTCTTTCTTTCTTTCTTTCTTTCTTTCTTTCTTTCTTTCTTTCCCTCACTGATTCTTTTACCCGGTCTACAATTACTTCTTCGTAAAACATTCTTTCTTACTTTCTTTCTTTCTTTCTTTCTTTCTTTCTTTCTTTCTTTCTTCTTTCTTTCTTTCTTTCTTTCTTTCTTTCTTTCCCTCACTGATTCTTTTACCCGGTCTACAATTACTTCTTCGTAAAACATTCTTTCTTTCTTTCTTTCTTTCTTTCTTTCTTTCTTTCTTTCTTTCTTTCTTTCTTTCTTTCCCTCACTGATTCTTTTACCCGGTCTACAATTACTTCTTCGTAAAACATTCTTTCTTACTTTCTTTCTTTCTTTCTTTCTTTCTTTCTTTCTTTCTTTCTTCTTTCTTTCTTTCTTTCTTTCTTTCTTTCTTTCCCTCACTGATTCTTTTACCCGGTCTACAATTACTTCTTCGTAAAACATTCTTTCTTACTTTCTTTCTTTCTTTCTTTCTTTCTTTCTTTCTTTCTTTCTTTCTTTCTTTCTTTCTTTCTTTCCCTCACTGATTCTTTTACCCGGTCTACAATTACTTCTTCGTAAAACATTCTTTCTTACTTTCTTTCTTTCTTTCTTTCTTTCTTTCTTTCTTTCTTTCTTTCTTTCTTTCCCTCACTGATTCTTTTACCCGGTCTACAATTACTTCTTCGTAAAACATTCTTTCTTACTTTCTTTCTTTCTTTCTTTCTTTCTTTCTTTCTTTCTTTCTTTCTTTCCCTCACTGATTCTTTTACCCGGTCTACAATTACTTCTTCGTAAAACATTCTTTCTTACTTTCTTTCTTTCTTTCTTTCTTTCTTTCTTTCTTTCTTTCTTCTTTCTTTCTTTCTTTCTTTCTTTCTTTCCCTCACTGATTCTTTTACCCGGTCTACAATTACTTCTTCGTAAAACATTCTTTCTTACTTTCTTTCTTTCTTTCTTTCTTTCTTTCTTTCTTTCTTTCTTTCTTTCTTTCCCTCACTGATTCTTTTACCCGGTCTACAATTACTTCTTCGTAAAACATTCTTTCTTACTTTCTTTCTTTCTTTCTTTCTTTCTTTCTTTCTTTCTTTCTTTCTTTCCCTCACTGATTCTTTTACCCGGTCTACAATTACTTCTTCGTAAAACATTCTTTCTTACTTTCTTTCTTTCTTTCTTTCTTTCTTTCTTTCTTTCTTTCTTTCTATCTTCTTTCTTTCTTTCTTTCTTTCTTTCTTTCCCTCACTGATT
>OZ010583.1:85846874-85864374 GCA_963932145.1 Acanthosepion lycidas
GCTGTAAAGATGAACAGATTTTACATAACTGTTCAGTACTCTTTTCTTCGTTACAGAACAAATTCACCTGTCTCGCAATACTCTGCTCAGATTTTGGAATGTGTCCTTGGGCATACCAAACGTCTACAAGTCTCCGTGTCGCATTTACCGTCCTCTGTCAGAACACTTACTTGTTATGTAAACACCCGAGTCTGCTTGATTCTAGGGTTCCCGACCTGAAAATCACATTTCGGGCTTATCCGTTTAATGATGACCAGGCATTCAGGTTTCTTGTATATACCTTATGTTTGGTTTACTTCGCTGTAAAGCGTCCATCTTTATTTCTTTGTTTCTTTTTTGTTTGCTTCTTTCTTTGTTTTTTTTGTTTGCTTCTTTCTCTGTTTCTTTTTTGTTTGCTTCTTTCTTTGTTTCTTTTTTGTTTTCTCCTTTCTTTGTTTCTTTTTTTTGTTTGCATCTTTCTCTGTTTCTTTTTTGTTTGCTCCTTTCTTTATTTTTTGTTTGCTTTTTTCTCTGTTTCTTTTTTGTTTGCTTCTTTCTCTGTTACTTTTTTGTTTGCTTCTTTCTTTGTTACTTTTTTTTGTTTGCTTCTTTCTCTGTTTCTTTTACGTTTAATCTTTCTTTCTTTTTTTGTTTGCTTCTTTCTCTGTTTCTTTTTTGTTTGCTTCTTTCTTTCCTTTTTTTGTTTCCTTCTTTCTCTGTTTCTTTTTTGTTTTCTTCTTTCTTTGTTTTGTTTGTTTGCTTCTTTCTCTGTTGCATTTTGGTTTGCTTCTTTCTGTCTTTTTTTTGTTTGCTTCTATCTCGGTTTCGTTTTTGTTTGCTTCTTTCTTTGCTTCTTTTTTGTTTGCTTCTTTATTTGATTCTTTTTTGTTTGCTTCGTTCTTTGTTTCTTTTTTGTTTGCTCCTTTCTTTGTTTGATTCTTTCTCTATTACTTTTTTGTTTGCTTCTTTATTTATTTTTTGTTTAATTCGTTCTCTCTTTCTTTTTAGTTTGCTACTTTCTTTTTTTTTTCTTTGCTTTTTTCTTTCTTTTTTGTTTGTTTTTCTCTGTTTCCTTCTTGTTTGCTTCTTTCTCTCTTTTTTATTTGCTTCTTTTTCTGTTTCTTTATTTTTGCTTCTTTCTTTGTTTCTTTTTTTGTTTGCTTCTTTCTTTGCTTCTGTTTTGTTTGCTTCGTTCTTTGTTTCTTTTTCATTTACTTCTTTCTTTGTTTCTTTGAATTTTTGTTTGCTTCTATCTCTGTTTCTTTTTTGTTTGCTTCTTTCTTTCTATTTTTTGTTTGCTTCTTTCTCTGTTTCTATTTTGATTGATTCTTTCTTTCTTTATTTTTTTGGTTGCTTCTTACTCTGTTTTTTTGTTTGCTTCTTTCTTTGTTTCTTTTTTGTTTTCTACTTTCTTTGTTTCTTTTTTTGCTTCTTTCTCTGTTAATTTTTTGTTTGTTTCATTCTATTTTTGTTTGCTTCTTTCTCTATTTCTTTTTTGTTTGCTTCTTTCTTTGTTTCTTTTTTGTTTTCTTCATTCTCTGTTTCTTTTTTGTTTGCTTCGTTCTCTGTTTCTTTTTTTGCTTCCTTCTTTGTTTCATATTTTGTTTGCTTCTTTCTCTATTTCTTTTTTGCTTGCTTTTTTCTCTGTTTCTTTTGGCTTGCTTCTTTCTTTCCTTCTTTTTTGATTGCTTCTTTATCGGTTTCTTTATTGTTTGCTTCTTTCTTTGTTTCTTTTTTTGTTTGCTTCTTTCTCTGTTTCTATTTTGTTGATTCTTTCTTTGTTTCTTTTTTTGTTTGTTTCTTTTTTTGTTTGTTTCTTTTTTTGTTTGTTTCTTTCTCTGTTTCTTTTTTCTTTGATGCTTCTATGTTTCTGTTTTTGTTTGCTTTTTGTTTCTTTTTTTGTTTGCTTCTTTCTCTGTTTCTTTTTTGATTGCTTCTTTATTTTTTGTTTGATCTTTCTCTGTTTCTTTTTTGTTTGCTTCGTTCTCTGTTTCTTTTCTGTTTCCTTCTTTCTTTGTTTGATATTTTGTTTGCTTCTTTCTCTGTTTCTTTTTTATTGCTTCTTTCTTTGTTTCTTTTTTGTTTGCTTCTTTCTTTGTTTCTCTTTTTGTTTGCTTCTTTCTCTGTTTCTATTTTGTTTATTCTTTCTTTGTTTCTTTTTTGTTGTCTCCTTTCTTTGTTTCTTTTTTTGTTTGTTTCTTTCTCTGTTTCATTTTTTGTTTGCTGCTTCTATGTTTCTGTTTTTGTTTCCTTTTTGTTTCTGGTTTTGTGTGCTTCTTCCTCTGTTTCTTTTTTGTTTGCTTCTTGTCTGTTTCTTTTTTGTTCTCTTCTTACTTTGTTTCATTGTTTTTTTTGTTTGCTTCTTTCTTTGTTTCTTTTTTTGTTTGCTTCTTACTTTGTTTCTTTTTTGCTTGCTTCTTTCTTTGTTTACTTCTTTCTTTGTTTCTTTTTATATTAATTTTTTTTGTTTATTTCGCTATTACTATGTTGTAAACATTTCGTATATTTTTTCACATTCTTTAATTTACATTTGTCTTTCAAATTGTCGCGTCAGGTCAATTATTCTTCTCTAGAAAAAACACATACATGGGACAACTTTTTTGGCAAGCCTTTCAGTGTTTTCCATTAAGATTATTAAACATTATGAAATAATAAAAGCTCCAGCAACCTCTCTCATTTTAACCATTTTGTCCATTTGAAAAATCACGTCAACATTTATTTAGTCCTGTATTTATTTATAATTTGTTTTTCTTCATTTGCCTTTTTCGAAGATACTTTCATTATCGAACAAATCGTTTCTATTCATATAATTCATTTCTTTTTTAGATAAACCAATTTATATTTGGAGCCAATTTCTTCAGAGACACTGACATCAAAAATCTTTATCATTTTTGCTATCAGATATATTGTTTTACAAAATTCTCTGCGGATTTTACTCATTTTTTTTCAGTAATAAGGCACTTATTTACCATTATTACATTTTCTTCTAAATGTCTCCGAGGAGATTTCTAAGCTATAGGATGGGTCTACTTGTCCTTATCCCATTCCACAATGAAGACTAGAACTAGTCTTCCGCACCATTCAAAGTCTTCTGGTAAGTAGGAATAATTTTGTCATTTCCAGATTTTATGGCTCTCTAGCAACATTCTGATATTTATACAGTTTTTCTATAGGTTTCACACTGTAACAGAAAGATTTGCTAAACGGCATAATATATTGATCACTTCTTCCTTTTATTCATTCTCGTTGCTAATCTCTTTTAAAATTGCATTCTATTTCATTCCTTTCATACTTTTTCACTGGTTATGATTCTTGTTTTCAGTGTTTCTCGTTAGATTTATAAGTCATTATATTTTCATTCATTGCATCTGGTATCTTTCTTCTTTCCATTCACCTTTCATTTTTCCCTTACATCTTCCTTCTGAGATGTCCTATTTCTCACCATCTTTATTTTGGCGCGAAATATATATATATATATATATATATATATATATATATATATATATATATATATAGCTTATGCAAACTTTGGTAATCCGTATGGGTAGACCCGAGGAGGATGATATCCGGAGAGCTCAATGTAAAATTCAGAGCAGATATGTTTGAATAAAAACAGACCATGTCAAGGTTCCATGTAATAAATTATTTCAGCATAACCCCTTTAACAGGGCTCTGGATCATCAGACTGTACTTCCAAAAATTGAAATGAAAGATTTTTGGAAGTAAAGTCTGATGATCCAGAACCCTGTTAAAGGGGTTATGGTGAAATAATTTATTACATGGAACCTTGACGAGGTCTGTTTTTATTCAAACAATATATATATATATATATATATATATATATATATATATATATATATATATATATATATATATATATATATATATATGTGTGTGTGTGTGTGTGTGTGTGTTTGTGCGTGTGTGTTTTATTTTTAGATAAATTATTTGCCAGCGTCTTTGCTAGTAGTCACTGATAGATGAAATAAACAGGAACGGAAGAAAATTACAGGTGGAACTTTTGTAAGAAATAAATAAATAAGTAAGTAAATAAACAAATATAAATTTAAAAATAACTAATCAAATCTTTAAAAAAAAGGAATGTTAACTGAAATTGCCGAAATCGATTATTGAAAATAAAGTAATCAATAAAAGTTTCTGCTCAGGGCATTAAAGAAATATGATAAACAGAACAAACGCACACACACACACACATATATATATATATATATATATATATATATATATATATATATATATATATATATATATATATATATATATATATATAATATGACAATACAGAACAAATACACACATACAAATATATATATATATATATATATATATATATATAGATAGATAGATAGATAGATAGATAGATATTTTGTATGTGTGTCTTTGTTCTGTATTGTCATATTATATATATTATATGTGTGTGCATTTGTGTGTATGAAACCATGTGTTACTGAATACTGCTTTATTCGAATATATATATATATATATATATATATATATATATATATATATATATATATGTGTGTGTGTGTGTGTGACGTCGTCCCCTTCTTCGTCCGATTCTAACATACTGCGATCTTTTAGCTTATTAGAGTTAATTACTCCTATTCTATAGGCTTTATTATCTACTCCCTGCTCTACTTTTACAGATCTTTCTTCCAGTTGTTTCGGTATTCTTGAGAGTAAATCTGCGCACGTGTTTTCCTTCCCTGCCAAATACTCTATCTTACAGTGGTAGCCACTTAACTTAAGGGCCCACTGTTGAATGTTCTTATTATTTGTCCACTCTGCCTGCAATAGGTACTGCAGAGGTTTGTGGTCTCTTTTATAGTAAAGACCGCACCATTCAAGTAGTAGTCCAGTTTTTGGAGAGCATACATGATAGCATATGCTTCTCTTTCTATTACTGGCCATATCTGTTGTGTCTCTGAGAGCTTATGAGAGAGAAAGTATATCGGTACTTCCTCTGGTATGCCTGGCACTGGTCCTTCTTTATCGGGACACGGCTGGGTAAGAACTGCCCCTACACACTGGTCACTGGCATCAGTGTATAGTACCATGGGCTTGCTGAGGTCTGGGTACGTCAGCAGTGGGACGGATGTCAACTGTTCTTTTAACGTATCAAATGCTTGTTGACAATCCTCTGTCCACTTGAACCTAGCGTATTTCTTCGTCAGGGCTACTAGTGGTATGGCAATTCGCGAAAATGCCGGGACGAAGCGTCGGTAGTAACCTATAGCTCCTATAAAACCTCTTACCTGTCTCACTGTCCTAGGTTCTGGCATTTCCCTTATGACTTTCACCTTATCCATGTCGGGTTTAATACCGTCTCCATTTATAACAAAGCCCAAATATCTAGTCTCCTCCTTCAGAAACTGACACTTTGACAATTTCAATTTTAAGCCGTGTTTTAGATGGAAAAAGTGTTGTTCTACTGTCTCCGAAAATATTAAGATATCGTCCAAATATGCCATGGCAAAGCTCTCGTATCCTCCTAACACTATTGACATCAGCTGTTGGAAGATTCCCGTGGCATTAGCTAAACCGAATGGCATCACCCTGAACTGGAACAGTCCTACGTGACACGCAAATGCGGCCTTCTCCTTGGCAGCCTCATCAAGGGCTACCTGCCAATACCCGGACCTCAAGTCCAACGTAGAGAAGTACTTTGACTTCCCTAATAATGCCAATATGTCATCTATTAGTGGCAATAGCACCGCCAACGGCTTCGATATAGAATTCAGTTTCCTAACATCTACACAAAAACGGTGCCCGCCATCTTTCTTACCTACTATTACGATTGGGAAGCTCCAAGGGGAGATCGATCTTTCGATCATCCCAGCTTCCAACATCTCTTCTACTGCATCTTCTACAAGGGGTCTTTTATGAATAGGTGTCCGGTAGGGTTTTAATTTCACAGGGGGGTGATCTCCGGTGTCGATTTTCATTTTGACTGTGTGGGTCTGGCCCAATTCCTTGTCTGACTGGGCTACCACATCTCGATTATCCCTCAGCAAACCTCCCACCCTGGTTCTAAATTGACCCGGTGCTAATATATCTTCGTCCACTATTCCTTCTGTTTGCTCTACAAGTTTTCTTCGTCCGTAGGGTTTGCGCTTTCCCTATCTCTTCCCCTCTCCTAAACTTTATAGTCTTTTGGGCCTGGTTCACCATCATAATGGGCACTAATTCAGCTGCCTCCACCACCGTCTCACACAGAGTTACCTCATTCTCTTCTAGGCCCTTCCCCTCCACAGGGACCAACTGCATTTTCTTCCCTGACATTAACCTACCCTTTCCCGACACCGCCGTTCTAGTGGGTAGCTTTACATCTTCCTCCACCACTATTATTATATCTTCTTCCGGTGGGCACCCAATGGCGTTCTCTCGCCATTCACTATCAGCACAGTGGGGTTGAACTCTATCTGGGCCCTTGGCTCCGGAGCCAATCTTCTGCCAAGATTGCCTCCGTACACAGGTCTGGGGTTACGTAAAAATTTTGGGTGCTTCTTAATTTCCCAATCCTCACAGGGAGCCTCACCATCCCTTTTCTCTTCAGGGGGGCTCCATCTTCTTGCGTGACCTCTATGTCCGCTTCCCGTAACCTACTCTTCCGTTTCACCCGCCTGTATGCTTCCTCTCTCAGCAATGACACAGATGCTCCTGTGTCTACCAGAGCTTTCATCGCCTTACCCCCTATCTCTGCTCTACAGGATAGCTCCTTCTCTTGCGTCAGCGAAGAGAACACTTGGGCTTTCCTCTTCCTGGGCCCCGACCTTTGGGTCATCCCAGCCATAGGCGCCGGCAGCAATAAATCACCTTCATTATTCTTACGGGGGGAAGTTCTGCGCTCTTCGCACCTGGGCGGGCCCGGCTGGACCTCTCCCAGCCTCCCGCGGCTGTTCCTAAGGATACAGCTTCTCTTCAAGTGCCCTGGTCTCCTACAAAACCAGCACCTTCTTGCCGGACAGTTCGCCGCAAGGTGGCCCACCTGACCACATGTCCAACATTTTGCTCTTTTTCTCTTCAACTGGGCTAACCTCTCGTTTACTCCCGGGGGGACCTGTCCTCTACCCAAGCGGCTCGCCGACCACTGGTCCAAGCTTTTATTTCCCTTCTTTTTAACTGGGCCACCCTCCATCTTAATTCCGGGGTGGCCCCCTGGCTTTTCCCTGGTCTTGTCTCTTGGGCTTGGCCTTCTTTGTTAATATCGGTGGGGCGCCTTTTCTCAGCCCGCACCACTTGGCCAGGTGTCCTTTCTTTCCACACCTGGTGCACCTGTCCTGTTCGAAGTCTGGGAGCAAACCCCACTTCGTCGGACATTCCGCCGCTCTGTGGTTCTCACGCCCACAGGTCCAGCAGACCAGCCCGCATCCACCCGGCGTGGGCCCATAAAATCCACGCCTGGCCGACCATGCTTTTCCACTGGGGTCCTCCCCCCACACCTCAGGCTGATCTACTTCTAGCTTGACCCTCCGATTCCACGCGGGGGGACTTCCGCCTTTCCCCCTTTTTCCGACCTCTTGACTTAGTATCTGGTTCCTTCCACACCTTTTTACCTTTTCCCATACGCCCTGGCCCTCCTTGGCCAGCTCTATTGCCGCCGATAGTCTCACCGGCCCCTCTTTCAGCACGTCGTGACGAACACGCTCGTCACTTAGGGCCTCCACATACAGGGCTGCTAACTGGGCCTGCATGAACGCATTGTCTCTAACCACTTCTTGGAAGGCCAATGATGACAGCTTCCCCGCTCGGGCCCCCAATTCTCCAGGGGTTTCGTCCCGCAGCTGTGTCAGCTTTAAGAGGGCCCTCATGGCCTCTATAGCCGTGACCTCGTCGGTGAATTCTTTGGTCAATAGTCCCTTTAATCTTTCCCAAGACAAGTGGGGTTGACTCTCCAAGAGATCCTTCATAAACTCAGAGGCTTTCCCATTTGTGGCATCATATGCCAGATACAGGGTCGCCTGATCTGTGAGTTCATATATAATTCGGCTCTTCTCCAGGATTGCCAGCCAGTTTTTGAAATCTTTCCCACTGCCGTCAAATGCTGGGACCCTCGGTCCACCCAACAACTTTCTCAGGTCAGCTGACAACCCTTGTCTAACCCCCTCTTCATCCCCCACTGCTCTATCTGAATCATAGTCCGACATATTTAAAGAGAAAGACAATCTACGCAGCAACAATAGAGGTTTGGAAATCAAGCAAATTCTGTTCTCGTTCCTCTCGGTCCCGGGTCGTTTTGAGTCCTATTCGAAATTTCTCAGCAACAGCTGTCGATCCTGGATCCTGTCCTGCTGTCACGGTACTAATTGTGGCAATGGCTGTTCCAGGGTCCTATCCTGTGGTCACAGCACCAGTTTTGACGTCGTCCCCTGGTCACAGCGCCAACCGTGTCGTTGTATCCCAGTCTACCACGGCACCAACGGTGACGTCCTACTTTGATTCCCAGTCTGCCTACCCACGTTGTGAATTGATCTAGGCAGAGGAAATCAATCAGTCATCGGGGCCGTACTGCAAACCGAGTCCAACGGGGGTGATACCACAAAAATACGCATAAAAGGCAATAAAATGAAAACTCAAAAGTTCAAAGTATCAAAGAAAAAGGTAACAAACTTTATGTCTAGTTGTTCGTTACATAGGACTGCATCTATCTCCCGACCCGTTCTATGGATTGTGACACGTCGTTTTCCGCTAGGCAAGTTTTAACACTTCAAGTCGTCTGCTCTTTAAGAAATTGGTGTTTCGGTGGGTGTTTGGACGAAAGTCAAAAGAAAAACTTATTTCGGTGATCTGGATCTAAGTCGCTCTTCAAAATAATTGTTCTTGGTTTGAAGAGATGGGTCCGGAATGTGTGTGAATCTGGTCAGCTATCTGCGAGGCTTGCCTCAACCGGAGACTGACTCTGGGAAATGCTGGGTCTCGACTCATTTCTGCTTCGTTTATATGGGCGCCGACCAAAACCGGGGTGACTTTGTCGGCGCCGGGGTGTTCCTCGATAATTCTAAATACATATCCACCTCTCTGGTTAGGAATTTCCACCTTTTTCCATTTTTGGGAACCTTTCCTCACTCCCACCTTCTCATCATACTTCAGAGGGGCGTGATCTGCCCTCCCCACATCTTCGTGGCAACCTCTCTTACTCATCCTCCAGATGGGCGGCAACAGCCTCCCTCGTGCATCACGTGATCACCACTCGACCAATGATGTCTTAGTCGGGCGTGGACGAATCTGCGGCTTTGTTTCAGGAAAAAAAATATATCTTGCTTAAAAAAAAAAATTATCTCTTCTCTTTCCTTTCTCTTCCCCTTAATGGTTTACCATTTCTCCAGCCGCGAACGGGACAATATGACAATGGCGGTCATAACTCTTGTTCTACACGTGGTCTACGTCAGGTATTTTATCGCTAATTATCAGAATGTGTGGTCTTCTTGACATGGTCTCAAAAAGGAACATCTCCAAAGTTCCAGTCCGTCTGCCGCCTCGAAGAAAGAAAGAAAACACATTCATTTCCTTCGGTACAAACTCCTGATAACAAAATTTTATTATCGCAGGCCAAAGATGTTCCGTGGGTGGTTTTTAATTTTTCATATCTGTCCAAGTCCTTTTTTAGTTGTCTGTTTTTTGTCACTTAACGAATTAACATTTTCATTTGTATTTTCCCTCTTTCTCTGGCCAGCCGGTCTGTAGTTGATAATAAGATGTCTTCCCGTACCAATAGTTTGTTTTCATATCCTTAGATAACACAGCCGATGCCAAAACATATCTGATTTTTTCCTTCTTTCCCTCTCTTTTTACTCGGAATTTCCCTGTCATTGTAATGACACTCTTTCGCCATTTGTTACTTATCAAAATATCCTTTTATCCATTGTTTCTTAGCTGTGTGTGTGTTCTTGCTTATCACTCACGATTCGGTTCTTAGCCTCTCCTTTCCTTCTTTTCTTTCCTTTCCCTTTCTTCCTCGTTAAATGGTGCCACATATATATATATATATATATATATATATATATATATATATATATATATATATATATATATATATAACGTAGTATTAAATAACACCTCGTGTTATACTTGCAATATATACCTATTTACATTCGTACATATTTTTTCACATATATTTGTATACACTTGGATAAATGCTGATAAGCTATATATATATATATATATATATATATATATATATATATATATATATAGCTTGGCAGCATTTAACTAATATATATATATATATATATATATATATATATATATATATATATATATATATATATATATGAATGCTTGTGTGCGTACTGGGTAATCATGCAAAGTTGAAACTATATATGAGACTTGCGTGCTGATTGAAAGCCGAAACGAATTTAGAATTGTCCCCAAATCAATGCTATGGATAAAACTAACAGAGAACATGGGATCGACGTGGATCCGAAGAGAGGTAAACATGAAAGGCTTGATAGAAATTGATTATGTAGCAAAATGTAGCAAAAATACCGAATGGAGCGGGACATATACAGCAAAGGGAAAGTTAACAGATGAGAGTTAAATGTTGATTTGATGCTGCAGAAAATAGAGGCCAAAAAATGCGGAAAAAGATATGTCGCGTCAGAATATATAAAATATGTATAAAGTTTTTTTTGCCCTGAAGACAAAGTACAGAAGAAATCAGCACGATTCTCACGAAAGAAGTTAGGAAAGAAAATCCATTAGCCAGCATTGAGCTAGCAAATGCTGTGTTAATACTGATGATAATATGGCCCGAACACACACGCACATACACACATACTCACACAATCACACGCATATATATATATATATATATATATATATATATATATATATATATATATATATATATATATATATTTAAATATATATATATATATATATATATATATATATATATATATATATTTAAGTTAACATTCAGAGGCGACTGGCTGTTTTATGCTAGACGCAATCGGCGGTTTGACTATTGCGTCTAGAATAAAAGAGCCTGTCGCCTCTGAGTGTTGACTTCAATGTTCACTTTTATATTTATATTTACATAAGCTCTTTCTCTGATATTGAGAACTTTATCCCATAAATATTGCACGCCTTAACACTATATTTCTTCATATATATATATATATATATATATATATATATATATATATATATATATGCAAAGAGAGAACCAAGTAGATAGATAGATAGATAGATAGATTAAGGCAACTGTTAGGATTTTATTTTGCAGCAATATTCATAAGGAAACAAAATAAAATTGTGTGTTTGCGTGCGTGTTACTACAGAATTAGTTGATATTTTTATTCAGTTTCCTTGCTCGTCATGGCCGTTAGCTAAAATATATATTGTTTAAAATAAATAACGCTAATGAAAATAAGAACGGCATCTCATTTTAAGAGATCTATTTACCGATATTACACAAAATTATTTTGAAATACTAAAGAGTAAATTTTTTCAATGAAATTGTCTTTGTCTCCAACCACAGGCTCTAGACTACTTCAGAATCTTATGTATATCTTCTGGATGACTTCTTATTTAAGTTGGTGAATGCTGCCATAATCCTTTTCTTCAGTTCATCTTGTGTTACAAGGAGGTTTGTTGGTCTCTCGCTCAACAGCGCCCCATAGATAATAATCAATGGTGTTGAAGTCTGACTTTGTAGGTGGCCAGATATAGGGATTGATGTGGGCGCAAAACTTATCTGACTTAGTTCTCCTGCTTGCTCATGGTGCAGAGTCTCATTGCCAGACACGGGTTCTTCCAGCAGCCACCCTCTTGACCGGGGTAGCAGTACCTACTCAAGTCATTTGAAGTCTGAGGTCCTGTAGAGAATGAATGAATGGAGGGAAAATTTTGCCATCACTAGTGATCACTTAATTTACATTCGGAATCGCAATTAGGACTCACTCATCCAATACTTTTTCCGAATCCTCTCTACTTTGAGATGTTTGTATTGGAGCCTCCGGCGCGTATGCCAAGGATACAGCATGCCGTTTCCAAATTTCTGGCGGAGTGAATTGCGTCATAGTGCTCTTTTTATCACAGAAAGTATTCGAACTGAGCTGACTATAAAGTGCATTCGACAAACGAAAGAATCTACGATCATGCGCAAAATTGAAGATGATGTAATGTCAATATTAGCTGCTTCTCCAGAAGGAAACATTTGGCATTCATTGACCCCGAATCAGTACTGCTTTCAATTGAAATTTCTCATTTCAAAGACCTCCTTGGTAATCCCGCAAGTCTTTCTGACCACGTGTCCCTACCAAAAGTTCAAATTAGTAGTGCTTTGAATATATCAACACGAGAGTACACCATTGCAGAGTTGTAATGTGTTCTAATGAAGACAATGAACAAAGCTCTTGGTCCTGACAAGATTCCGGTCATCTTGTGGAAGGACCCTATTTTTCACCAATTACTGGCTACGATCGCAAACCATCCCTATCCCCAAACAGGGTGAAATTTATACTATCTTTCACTTAAAACAATCTTCTCAAGGTCAGTAGCTGTTATTGCTCTTTCTATTATTAATGGGGGTTTCCTTCCTAATCTTTTATTTTCGTTGAATTTCAACAACATGATTATGCCGTTATTTTCCTCTTTGTGTTATATATGCTACCCATTTAAGTTATTTCTGATCCTGGTTGTCTTGAAATAATGTAGATTCTGTTATTTGGCACAATTCATTGTTTGTGATTCTGTCACGCCAGTCCACAATGTTCAAAGCAGGATGGTTTTGCCTAAATCTTCAGGCTTACTCATCCAAAGCCACTGATCTTTGAAAGTGTTTGTATGCAGCTGAGTTTAGATATTTCAGAATGGTTTTAGCATCATGCAAGACAGGCACATGAAAGTTTCGATCTGACAAGTCTATTTAGTAACATGGTTCACGTTTTCAGATTAATGTTATGGCTTGTAGGAATTTGCTGTTTTGGCTCAAACTACATCTGGTGCAGCCTATTCTAAATTCAATTTGACATTTCGCGTTATATCTGCTATCCGTTTTATCTGTTGCTGCTTTTGAATGTCCTCAAGTGAAATGGCTTCTATTATTGTCAGTGTACTTTGGAATTCTGTAGCTCTATTCCGTCACGTTCTCAGAAGGATAGACCTACCTGTGAGCTACACGCTTCACTCGCTCGATGACATTCACACACATGTATATTGAAATGAATACCTAACACATGACGAGAAATTGATAGCAATATACACTCATTTAGTGAGTTCAATCAGAATTTAAAAACCTTGTGTCATTACGTCAGAGTAATACTAGGTTATTGAGAACCTGCAGTTCATGATATTTATATATGACTTGCTGTTTTAAACCGACTGTCAATATTTAAAAAAAAAGATGTTTCAGTTACACGAACTGTTCTGAAATTAACCGTTACTCATGGTTTAAAAAGAAAAGTGATTTCAGCTTTAAATAGCCGAATAATGTTTTGATACATCGGAACTACACTGAATTTTATTAAATTATTAGTAATATAAAGCGGTGTAATGGGCAAAGTAGTAACATTTACTGATTATGCGACTGCACACTGTCCATTCAGCATTGAGTCGTTCAGGCTATATGCCTTGATGCGTACTAAGATAAGGTTATTCAGCCATTAATATACAAAGTGCTTTCCAATAGAAATCATAGTGATATATGTAATGAGTTCGATCACCAAAGAATACCACATAGATGCATCGAACTTTAACCTATGTAAACATCACTGTAAATTATCATAGAATTTTCACTCTCAATTTGGAATCGCCTCGTGTGAAGAGGGCTTTTAAGCATTTGAAAACGCGAACGCCAAATTACTATTCAGCCAACTTGTTTATTTGTCTTTCTAACACTTTCTTCTTCTAGGTCTATCTGACCCGTTCAAGCCATAAAAAAACAGCATTTTATCCCACAGTACCATATGCTACCACGATCTTAAAATTATTAAGAGAAATGTGTGTCAGGGGCCGTACTGACTTCGGCTATATTGCGAGTGGGTAAAGGTAAATTAAAACGGCTTCAGGATTGTGAAACGAATATTATTTCGATACGTTATTCATAGTCGATAAATAATTGGCAAATGCAAACATGATTGTGAACAGATGTACGCTAAGAGGTTTGTTGAAAATCGATGAGAGGATATGACAGTACAAGAGACTTGGAATAAGGTTTCTCTGCGAGTAACACTCAATAGAATAATAAACTGTTTGATAAGAATTTCATCGGGGTATTGATTTGTCTTTCAAAAACAATTAAGGCACATATGTCAAATAGATAGCATAATTCGTTTGGTAAGTGTTTAGAAATGTCGGATTTAATACCATCATCTATCTCTGTTTGTATATCACGCTCTTTCTCACTCTCATTATTTCTCTCTCTCTCTCTCTCTCTCTCTCTCTCTTTATATATATATATATATATATATATATATATATATATATATATATATATATATATATATCCTTAAAGATTGCAAGGGACCTTTACTTACATACAGCCTTGTCTTTTGCCTTCTACACTGGAGAAGCTAGAAGGACCAGAGGATCTTGTCGACTCATGCTTATATCTATTCTACATTGTCTCATCATCTTCACTTTTGTTTCGGACACTATTCTATATCCTACAGAAACACATACATATATACACGTATTCTATATATATATATATATATATATATATATATATATATATATATGTGTGTGTGTGTGTGTGTGTGTATGTGTGTGTGCTCGTGTGTTTGTTGTGTGTTCTTATCCGTATTAATCTATCTCTACTTGTATGTTTCTTTTCATCTGTCCATATCTCTATCTATCTATCTATCTATCTATCTATCTATCTATTTATCTAGTTACTCAGTATTTTCCTATCTATCTATCTATCTATCTATCTATCTATCTATCTATCTAGTTTTTTTCCTATGTGTCTATCTAACTAGTTAGTATTTTCCTATCTATTTATCTACGTATCTGTCCATGAGTGATTATCGATGGAAATTTAACCGCGCTTTAGAATGTTCTGCTACTTTACTCCCAATAACAAATCTTTTATTTCATTTTAACCTAAGAAATTGAATTACCTATGGTTAACGCCAGGAATGAATACCTGTGTCGCACCTTTAAATTCATCTTGCAGTAAATGTCACAGTATTGCAAAAGAAATTGACTTCAGAATCTGTTTGTCAGTATTTTGTTGCTATGTACCTTTTCAGGTGAGTGAAAACGTTAATTCCTCCACGAGTTTCAGCACAGTAAATTTGACGGCTGTCCAAATTCTTGTTGCACATTTCACAGTTAATTACTCGTGAGAAGACAAAAGCTAAATTCCTATGGCAACGTTATATATTTTAAAAATATGTGGGCATCTCCAGAAATATTCTGAATCTTGTAAATTTTGTTTGCAATGTATTTCACCAGCCGCTAAAAAATGCTCTCTCACATATATTTGAAAATGAAGAACACACGTCTTTGCGTATCTGGCTTACGTAAGCGAAACTTATCATTGGGCAAGGAACATCACAAAGTCTTTTATGGTTATCGAAGAGAAAGCATTGCTTATTGTTATCTTAACCCGATTTTTTCTCGGTGCCACTGGCGTCTATTATGATACCTGCATCGAATCTAAGTTTGACTGGATGAAGATTCTGTGGGGGGTGGGGTTCATGGGTAAAAAAAATTGTCAGTGATTTTGAAGATGTCGTGATAATTTCCAACAACAGTCTTGCATTTATTTTTTCACGATTGAAATATAATTATCTTCTGAGGAAGGACACGAATCCATTTCTTCTATCCCACTTAACTATGGGTTAAATAGTAAGACTCGTATAACTAACTCATTATTATTTTAAAAGAATCATTCTTACAATGAAAAATTTACTCTGGATATAATTAACCTGCAAAGGGTGGATAAACTGTAAAAAACAAATCATTCAATTTAAAGACTTATTGAAAGAAAGATTATCTGCAGCTTATGAGAAAATGAGGTGTAAAGTTTAGATGTGTGCATTTTGTGTCAGTGTCTACGAATTTCTTGGTAGTAATTTCTACCAACCAAGGTCTACCAGTCTCTTTCGGATTTTCAAACAGACATGTACCCTTGCAATACCATGTTTGAACGTGAAACATTGCAGAATGCACAATTCCAGAGGATTTTCGACGAAGACTTCCTTTACACTGTTCATTTGGGAACAATGCTTGTCTGAATTCAAGCTATGGTTTTCAATGAGGTTGTTGTAATAATAATAATAATAATAAAAATAATAATAATAATAATAATAATAATAATAATAATAATAATAATAATAATAATAATAAACTATTTAAATATCATCAAACAGTATCGCTTTCTTTGAATATTTTGGTTTGGTCACCAACGGCTCATTCATTTTATCCACGAAGATTCTCGCTCCATATTTGAATAAACTAACCATTGTTCATTTAGAAATCTGTCGTTCCATTGCAGTTGGTCAGAGAGTCGAAGATGGAAACGCTGTCTTTTTGCTGTTAAATTGTAAGGGACGCAAACGAAGTAAGCGATTCTCGTCGCCAAGTATTTTCAAGTGCCATACAAGGTACCCCTAGGGACCTGCAGAGGATCTCGGCGATGTCTCGTATCTTGTGACCTGGATTATTGTCTTTCCCATTTAGTTATAGTCATCGACTGCTGTTCTGCCAAAACGTATTCTGTCTTTCAATTCGAAAGCAACTAGCGGAGTACATATGGACAGATATGGCAATATTCCAATAAACGGCACACACTAACTGTCACGCAAACATACGCACGCAGACACATACATGCACACACTCATGCACACAAACACACAAAAAAAAAAACATATTTTCGTTTTGGTTTCCTTTAATACGTTCATTTTTCATTGTACAGTGACTATCTTGTAGGAGTAGATAGGTTGGCCTAACGCCCGGTTTACTCTTCTTCCCAGAGTTTTGAACCTCAGTAGAGATTTATCTCTTGTTTGCTGATAAGGATTGGGTTCCCGGTTCCTTTTAAAGATTATTTCAAATCTATAATTCTAACGTTGGGCATCTCGATGATGTCTAACGATTAGCAAGCTTGTATTTCTAGAACAGTTAAGACTGAGTAGTGAGTTCAATCCTCACTTAGTGCCCCATACTTTCGGCCTTGTGCCACATCTAAGCTACGCTTGGAAAATCTCTATACTTCTAACGTCTCCACTGCACGTTGAAAATTTTATTTTATTTCTATTTTCTCTTCAATAGGAGTTGACAAGTTCGCCTATCGTCCGGTTCACACACCTCCCCAATCTTTTGAATAGATATAGAGGTTTATCAACTGCTCTCTGTTTAGGATTTGGTTTACTGTTCCTTCTAAAGTCTTTCATTTTGTTTAACTTCCTGTATCCCCTTGCATCTAAGTGAAATTATCGCCTAGCTTCAGGGGAAATAATTAAACAAAAGTATAGCCGGGAAACATCAAGTAATTTACATACAACTCTTCTGTATGTGGATGATTGAACAAGGCCCGTAGGAACAGTGA
>OZ010583.1:85869374-85966874 GCA_963932145.1 Acanthosepion lycidas
TAAAAAGTAATCATTCATCGATGGTGTATTTCATAAGACCATAGTGTTCATAATATATTTTATTCATGATAGCAATTAGAAGTATTTTTCTAATTAAATAGTATCTTAGTGTTATTACATTTTGTTGTAAAATGCATAGCAGATGTTCTTTAACTGGTATCATTTTCGCTTAAAAAATATTGATGATTTAAATTGTTCGAAGATTTGTCGTTATAATTTAAGGGTGTCCCAATAAGTTGGAACGATTTTAAATATGAATTAAATTTAAGCGTCTAATGATTTTTTTTCTTTCTCTTTCAGATTTGGCGCACATTTGGGCGGTATTATTTTTCACACATAATTGCCATGACTTAAATAACATGATCCAATAGTAAAATCAATAAATTTTCCCCAATAACACTGATTTATTTACTGCTGACTTTGATCCGTCTTAATGACACCTTTATATATAATTCGTCTTAAAGAAACACCCTTTATAAATATAAAGGCCTACGGAATAAGAATTGTTCGAAATTTCATAAAGTTACATAAATAGGGCGGGTAGCAGAAATAAAAAAAATGTTTGCCCAAAATGTGCTAAAAGAGAAACATTTAAAAAATAATTTCATTGATTTTGAATAATTTGGGAAAGTTTCCTTAACAATCTTACAATAATATGATTTTTGCAAGAATTTCTAAGTCAATGTGTATTTAATCGCAAAAAGATGCTCATATTTTACGTATAATATTTGATCCTGTATTGACGTCAGAGAAACAAGATATTTAACCAGAATTTCGAAGTTTCAAAATAGAATTAAAACAATTATTTTACATTACTCCAAATTTTGACCTTTCTCTGAATAATAACTCAAACATTATATCGATAAATCTTTGTTTCTGTTAAGTTTTGTGTATTTTCTTTGTCATGAAATTCATTTTTGTAGCGAAATTTGAAGTTAGATATACAGTGTGGTGACATAATTCAACACAGAATACAATGATTTTAACTTTCCTGGTTCAATCGATAATCTGATCACACTGTTTCTCTCTTTATCTTTGTTTCTGTGTCTCTGTGTCTCTTTATATATGATAAGTTTGATAGACCTGACAAAGTAAAATATACAGCTGTTTTCGAAAATGGCATTCACTAAGTTTTTAAAGCAGGAAATGGCTTGTGAATTTCAACCTCTCCAAAACGAAACTGCCATCTTTTAATTCTCGTAGAGAACCATTTCTGTTTTCTATCAGCATGGCTGAAGCTAACCTCACTTAGAGCAATTCGCCGCGCTTTCTTGATCAGAAGTTATCCACTTACAAAAAGTGGGGAGATTTTATTGAATCACTTGCTAGGTTTGATGCTAGGAAGTTTGTTTCATTGAGTTTTGCCAGTCAATGTTTCGCGTCAGAAACCACGATTCACATTTATATATCTATCTTTTGCCTGTGCATTGAAAATTACTTCCTATCTGGTTTGGAATATTGCTCCCGTTTTATATCTGGGGTTTATCATTGAAATTCAAAGAACGGTCTGTAATATTTTCGGTTCTGATCTGGCATCACATTCACACTTCTTTGACAAGGCTTCCCTCCGACTTTTCTTTAAATAATTTCATGGCGATTATTCAATAAGCTCTCCTACTACTTATGATAATTGATTAATTTTATATTATTTAAGCCCAGCGTTAATTTCGTCCAGTTAACTGATGTCTCTGCCACGTTTAGTAATTGAGGTGGGGGTTATTACTAGCATTATTTTGTTTAGTTTCCGTATATATTATTGTTTTCATATTGTGTATACTCATTAGGGTTAGTTTTCAATTGTTGTTTTATTCCCCTCCCCTCCCCTCCCCTCACAGAATATGAATTGTACATATGGGGATTAGTTAGAATTTTCATAGAGACAAAACTGTCGGGTTTAACTACAAATATGTCTAAATCGTGTAACAGCTAAGTTGTGCCAATATTAGATTAAGCTTTGAACCGTTTATCTTAGAAATGATTAAATATATATTAGTGGAATTCAACAATGTTTTTATAACACTACTGGACTCTACTTTGTAAACTAAGAATGTATTTAGTTCTAAGTTGAAACGATGATCTTTCTTCCTTTTGTGACCTGATCCAGTATACCTCTCTACTGTTCCGTCTTTTTTTTAAATTTATTCACCGTCATCTTGATGGTTCTTGAATGCACTTTGAAGATGGAAGTCAGAGTATGAATGTTGCTAACACAATTGAACGCCTAAATGTTCTTTTCCCTCTCACTATTTCTCATTTGGGAAAACAAGGAGGTCGAAAGAAAACGATTTTAACATGTTCTATTTATTAGTGCGATAAATATTGTCAATATGACTTATCTGAAAACCTCTAAAAAAAAACAAACCTCTATTGGTTTTTTTTAGATATTAATTATTTTGTGGATTTGACAATTATTCTGTTTCACGATTTGGACAATTTTGCTGTTACATCCGATCTCTTTCTCTCTCTCTCTCTCACTATATATATATATATATATATATATATATATATATATATATATATATATAGATAGATAGATAGATAGATAGATAGATAGATAGATAGATAGATAGATATGCGTGTGTGTGTGCGCACGCGCGTACATGAGTTGTGTGAGTGAGGTTAGTCCGAATAGGTACTGATGCACTTTTACATACTACCGTGCAAAGCTTTTATGCAATGCTGGAAGAAGTCTTCTTGGATATCCGTCAGCTCCGTCGTTACGGCCCACTTGGTGGCCTCCACCCCTTCAAAACTGTTTCCCGTGTAGAGCAAGGTCATATGAATAGGGGGGATTGGATAATCCCCCCGTATTCATATAACAGCTGTGATTGGATAATCCCCCCCCCCGTATTCATAGTAACAGCGATGTTCTTCTCGGCCAGGAAATACCATAGTCTCAGAGCGTTGTGAGTAGGTGCATTTTTGTGGGGAATCAACCACGATTTGTCCTGCCACAACTCTCGCATGTGAAAAAATGCAATGGTTGCAGAAAACTAAGATCGCAGTTACATACTCCCAATGTATCATTTTAAATGATAACACAATCCACACCTCCCTCTTTCGCCTATAGCTCACACAAGCAAACACAGTTCAATTACTTTTAAGCCAGACCTCGTATACACGTATAAATGCATATAAAATTGAACACTGAGGCCAACGCCGTTTTATTTTTAAACGCAATATTCACGTCATGAAAAAGATTGTCGTTACCAGTTTTAGCCTCCATATCCATGATTATATTTACACACACTTTATCACTGATATTGATAATTTTGCTCATGTATATATATATATATATATATATATATATATATATATATATATATATATATATATATATATATATAGCATACTAACTATATATAAAACTATATTTTCATCACACATACACACACATAAATATATTTATTTAAATATATATAATATATATATATATATATACGGGTTGAGCACTCGCGCTATTCTTATACACACACACACACACACACACACACATATATATATATATATATATATATATATATATATATATATATATATATATATATATATATATAAAATAGGTTTACAAAGTAATATTTTTTCCAAGTACATTTATCATTTTTATGCAAGCCATTATTTATTAATATATTAAAAATTCATGTGTTACTAAAGCGCAATATAGAACTATTTTTGATCGAAAATATTCACGTTTAGCACGGACGGTTAACCTAGAGAACTTAAAATGTGTGAGTGAATGAATGAGTGATTGAGTGAGTGAGTGAGTGAGTGTGAATGGGAGAAAATACTACGTTATTTTATATATTTTTTTAGGTTGGTGCAAAAATAATGTCGTTTTCTCACATAGTAACATATGGGAGAAAATGACAATATTTTTGGCACCAACCTAATACAAAGCCACTCTCTCACGCCGTTAGATGCACATTGTAAGGACTTTAACCATAAACCTTGATATAAAAACTGCTAATTAAACGATAATTAAATTTACTGCGGACAATATGCAAAGAAATTGCATTAATTTTGGCTCACATCCTACGATTCAGTACAATATTTATTAGACATTTTTTAGAAGAGATAAAGATAAATATCTGTCAATTTTAACGAAAGGTCAAGAAATGAGCTTCTTTTTCTTTTTCATTTTTACGTATCTAAATATCCCTCTAAGTTAATATTCTCACTAATATAAAAAAACCTTAGATTTTATAAAATTTTGTCGAGGGAGGATATCTAACTAATAAACGTCTTTGTAAATTAAAGTAAACTAAGAAACTTTCTTGTAAATTAACACCCCCGACTACAGAAGCTAAAACAAATGTGTTCATACAACGTAATTTCTTAAAATGAAAAGAAATTTCCAATCTTTTCTTTTTTCATATATTGCTTTCGATTAAACCTTCCAGCTGGCGACTAAAAAACATTTTAATATATAATTTCGCTTGAAGATGGAACAGAGCCTACTTTAACTCAAGTTAATTCAAATATTATTTTGAAGTTTTCGGCTCTTGTTTTGTAACATGAGACCTCTTATGTAGCGAGTTGGAATCACATTTTTAAATAAATAATTATATTTATGCTCTACTTTTGTATCGAGCACTATTTTTTAAAAATAATAACAAAAATACTAAGGAACTTTGGATTATTTACCAAACCAGTTTCTTTCCTATTTTCTACAATATTCACACACACACACACACACACACACACACATATATATATATATATATATATATATATATATATTGTATGACGATATTTTCTTTTGACGTCCGTAGTGAAATCAATTTGCAACGAATTTACAACGAGTATACATAATAAAATCGACCTCTTACTACCATTCATAAAATTTAATAAAATAAATTTCATTCGTGATCTGAAGTGTTTAATCCATAGTAAACTAGAATTGAAGAATACATTTACATACGACAACTAAATAACAATAACCATACTACCACTATTTACATTATTCGGACAATTTTCCTCATCTTTGTCGCCATATTTATCACAAGGTTTCGGCTTTTGTACGCTCCGGCCTTCTTCAGGTGGTTAGGATGTCGATCTGGAGCTTTTATTTTGCTCGCTGGGGTAGATTGTTCTAGTTCCACATGCCATGTCTAATGGATGTCAGTTATCAGTTATCTCCTGTTAATTCCCCTCTCCACTGCCTTAACCAGGTACTGACACTGTCACTGGATCTAACCAACACATGTATCCACTGTTATGTGTCCTTAATATAAATGATGTACATAATACCTCATCTCAGAAATATATTAGGTTGGTGCAAAAATAATGACGTAATAATGTCGTTGTTTGATCTTAAAAAACACGTCAAAAACGACATTATTACGACATTATTTTTGCACCAACCTCATAGTTAGAAACTATACTAACATATATCATCATCAACCCACAAACGGCATCCAGTCATAGGGATACTGGCCAGCCTCCTCTATGTAACATTTGCAAGTCCGAGTCTGGGTGGTTCCCTTTCTACACAATGATGTTGTAGATACAATTTCCACATATGTATTTTTTTCTTTCGGGTAAGGAAAGGATTTATAGGGAAGATTTGTTGCTCTTATGATATGTCCAAACTGCAACAATGCCGGGCATTCCTATGATAATTCTGTACCATTTCCTTTCTAATGCTTGGATTATTCGCTGTAATTCGGCTGTCAATAGCCAAGGTTCGCTGGCGTGTAAAAAGTGTTTCAAAGCTAATCAACGCAACAGCCATACTTTTGATTTAAGCCAGATGTTCTTGTCACTGCAGATGGTTCTTAGTTTAGCAAAATCTCTAATCGTTTCTGCACTTCTTGATATTATTAAATATATATATACATATTTTTTCACAATATCCTGGAAAAAAATGAGTCTTGTAACAAAATCTCACAACACCCAATAATTTAATGTAAATATTTCTAATAAAAATAAACAAAGTTGTTTTATTCATCATATATGAATATATGGTTAAAACTATACCAGAATCGATTGGCTGGTAACAATTTTATTGTCAATTACTTTACTTGCATAATAATATAAGACCTCTAGAATTGCATACGGATGTTAAAGGCACGTCATCAAAACTTACGAAATTTATTCCTTATAGCAAAATTAATGTTTGTAATTTCACTTGTTTTATGTTGTATCTCTGACAGTGTATTTGTTTGCACCAATCTCATTGGGAATACGCATGCGCATATGGATTTCACACCAACAATCGGCGAAGGGAAATATATTTTAATACAAAAGGCGCATTTATTATATATTTTTCCTGTAAATTTGTACAGGAATATACGTAATGTTTTCCTTCTTATTCCCCGTTTGTTTTCGCTATGCCAGATACAGAAAATATTTATTTAGTAAATTATTTTTTTTTATCTTTAGCTATAGAATTTATTTTATATTTTAATTTTCATTCACGATTTCTTCCGGCTTTTTTTCCCAAACATCTGTCGCCTAAAAGGATTAGTCAGCAGTTCGCTGTTTAATTAAATATATTCCTTTTCTTTACTTTAAGTTTATTTTAAATTTAAGTTTGTTAGCTATATCAAAACATTTGAATTCCACTTTTCGTAATGCGTTTTATAGGGTCCAGCCAAATAAAATAGTGTTGAGTAATCTGCCACCACATTCGCCTTTTACTTCCTCAGTTAATAGTGAACGCGTTCGCACAAATGGTTCATAGTAAGATTTCTCATCTTTTAACCAGAGGGCACTTTTTTAATGTTCTGTATCAAATAGATATAGACTCATTTTCAAATATAAATGAATGAACACACACGCCTATATTTAAAATATGTAACATAGGTCGGCCTCAAGAATCAATCGAATTTTGATTTTCGACGAAGATATTAACTCATATATTATATGAATAAAGGTAGTAGGATGGTTGAAGATAAAAGAAGAAAAAATATTCACATAGTTTTTACTACGATAATTTTTCATGAAACTATCAAAATAAAACATTCCAACACTCAGCAGGCTAAAGAGCCCAATTTTTTAAAGTAAAATTACCATCCAAACCAAGGCAAAAAACCCAGTAAGATGTTTAGGGCTTGTGGAAGAAAATGAGAAAAAGAAAACATTTTTAAGCAGAGGGAACTATAAAAGAACAAGAAGACAGAAGATAACGATTGACATTTTTGAAGATCAAAGTTACCGTAAAGCAAGAAGCCAGAAGAGAGTTCCCAAGTGAGAAGTGCGTGACAAATAAATTTTGATAAAAAAAATTACGGAAATATTTAGTCATTTCAACTGCAAAAGGGGTAAGCCTTGCTGTCAGTATTTAAATTACAGGTACCAAATGCGGCTTTTTCAGAACAATTACCATCAAAATATACATAGAAAAGGCAAACGTTACATCGCTGGGAATGTGACTGAAGACGAGATGCCAATTCAAAACCGATAACATTGTATATTCCTCATTGTATTTCATCAAGAATCTCTAAATACATACCCGTGATGGAATGGTAGATTTATATATATGTAAGATTGATTCCGGTGATAAGAATTGTCTAGCATGATATAGTGAAGTGACGTTTCTCGCACTGGTGGTAACAAGAGATTCAGTATAACCTAAATCGTTAAGTGTGGTCTTATGCCGGATTAAGAGTTGCGCTGAAAGCAAAGAAGACGGGTTTAGCAAAAAGTCAATTTCGTGTTAGTCCTTTTTCTCCGAATGCAGAATCATGTGGCCTTTCATACCTATACAGCTTTAAAAGTCTGTGAAACAGTAGGGATATACCCGGTTATATAAACTACAATCCAAAGACAGAGGTGGACACATCACGGGTAGAGAATGTAAGGGCGATGTTTAGGGCGGACACACACTGGCCGAAAGTAATGTTATTCATAAGTCAACTTGTGTTATCATCTTACACATTGTGTATACCCTACTGCGACACATTAGTTCATGTTTCTTGTATTAGTTGACACAATTCAACAGACGTTTTAGATGAGCTAACTGAACGAGTGAGGCATCGTCCTATCCTAACTTGCACATGTTAAATGAGGAACAGGCATAGGATCGTACTGACCAGAGCAGTTGTCAGTCATCTTGTAGCGAATGTTGGGTAATATGGATAGCGTGGTTATGGTTGCAACACTATTAAAATAAAATAGCATCTTTCTGTTGCAGGAATAGCAGCCGGACGAGTAGAATAATTGTCTTGATAAATATCGGGTGTTATCATTACTCAGCACGCCAACTTCATTAAATATTAGGTCGGTGCAAAATAATGACGTAACAATGTCGTTTTTTGACGTATTTTTAACGTCAAAAAACGACATTCTTACGTCATTATTTTGCACTAACCTAATAATTTATCAAAAGTCGATGTCTCCACGTGTTGTTTTTATGATATATCATATATTCATTTCATTGTATGCATTCGCACACAAAACAGCTGACTGGCATCACGTTTTCGAATACAATAAGTTAAAACACTATTTTGTCTCTGGTTTCTCTGAAGATATTGTTGAACAGCGTCATTACTTTTTACTGATTTTCGACAAAATTCCATTGTTGCGCTGGACCCAAAGAAAACGGGTGTACCAAAAAGTCAATTTCGTGTTAATCCTAGACACCGAACGCAGCGAATGAAGAATCATATGGCCTTTCAAACGTATGCAGTTTTAAAAGCCTGTGAAACAATAGTGATATACCTGTTTATATAAACTACGTAAACTTACGTAATGTTAGTCTGGACCGAGCATCTCGACTTCTGCCAATTTCACGCACGACATTTCTATAAATAGTTTCCTTACAAATCTTTTTAGTGAGTTCTTCTCTTTCATAGCCAAACTGCATAGATTTAAGCATACTACTAGATTAGGCCCTGTTCTTTTACTGTTAAAATAGGTGTAATCGTTTTTCCTAGTCTAATAATTTATTTCCAAGCACCTCTTGCGTTTTATTGCCTTCCTGCCAAGTACAATCTTCAATTATTCCAACACAACACCAATCACCATTTTCTCTCTTCCTGAAACCTGTCATCTTATTGTCCTTTCCCCTTATGAAATGTTTCTATTACTCTTCCCCTACCAGTAACTCCTATTGCGTTGGTTGGGGTAGAATGAGTTTTTATGAATTCTAAGACGTGGTAGAAAGAAGAGAAAATTATCAGAATAAGTAAAATAGATAACGTTTAACGCTTTAATTAAAGAGCTTAATATTGCACTAGAAGTGAAGCTTCTACGTGTTTCTTCTATTAAATTGTAACCCCGGGAAAATTAGGATATGGATGAAATGTGATCCACTTCATGAACTTAGCTTGTTGAGTCCAAGCTATATATTGTCTTAACTTGGTCCTACTCTGCTTTTAATTATCATTAACGACATTCCCGATGACATCAACTCTCAAACTGCTATCTAATCTGTTTACACAATGATTTACTCATGCCTCAGTAGTAAGTCTGATCAGTTTGACAAGGTCAATATGGCAGCCGATATCCAAAACGATGACTTGTTAATTTTAATGCCACCAAAAGTAAACTTCTCCCCATTAATCATCTGAGAGACGACTTGCTACCTTCCTTGACCATGACTGATTTTATCCTCCAGGAAAATAATTCGTTGTGTCTTCTCGGACTCACGAAGTCGAAACACCATATTGGATCCATTGTTGGGTCAGTTGCTAAGAAGGTTGGTTCACTTTGTCATGCTAGACAATGTTTCTCTCCAGAATCTATTCTTATATATCTACAAGTCTACTATTTATATATGCTTAGAATATTGCTGCCACAAATGTCCGGTGTAACTGTAATTTACTTTGAGCTCTTTGATAAGATGCAAAGAAGAATCTGCAATGTTGTTGGTCCTGATCTGATCTGGCAGCTCGGCTTCAGTCACTTTCCCACTGTCGTAAGACTGCCTCCCTGTATCTTTCTTATAAATGGTAATTGTTCGGATGAGATCTTCGCTATGGTACGTAGACTTTTTGAATTTAATCATAGTACTTGATTGGCGTCGAGATCTCATTAATATTCATTTCAGCCGGCTATATGTAACCGTAAATTCTATGCTGACAGTTTCTTTTCCAGCATTTCTCGCTTGTCGAACTACCTTCCTATTTCCATGCTTTCATGCCAACTTTAATCTGCAAAGATTTAAATGCATTATAAATCGGTATCTACTGTCATTCTGATTACTCTTTCCTCTTCACGCTCTTTGGTTTCTCTTCCTAATTATTTCACACCCTGTAACCACTTGTGTCTTCGTGGTTTCACTGTTTAGCATTGGGTGGTAACAATTTTAAAAAAAAATGGTGGAACTAAAGAACGGTGATCATCTGAAAATTCGCCATAGAAATATCGTTAGATTAGCAATAGGTTTACGATGTTGAGTCCGTGCGATAAGTCGTATTCTACAATACCATTTAAAGAGTTTTGAACTGTGCCATATCTCAGATTGAGAAACTTTAGCCCAGATATGGCAGTAATATTCCATATTTATTGAGACAATTAATCTACTCGTCCGGCTGCTATTCCGGCAACAGAAAGGTGATATTTTATTTTAATAAAGTTGCAACCATGCCCATGCAATCCATATTACGCGACATCCTCTACAAGATGACTGACAATTACTCTGGTCGTTACGATCGACAGGCCTGGTCCTCATTTAATATGTGCAATTTAGTATAGGACGATGCCTCACTCTTTCAGTTAGCTCGTGTAAAACGTCTGTTGAATTGTGTCAACTAATACAAGAGACATGAACTAATGCATCGCAGTAGGGTATACACAATGTTTAACGTCGTAAGTAAATGAGAATACAGGTCTGTGTCAACACCCAAGAGGATATACAGAGTAATAACATGTTGACCGAATGCTGTAATTATTGTATGAATAATAACTCATTGTATGAGCGATTGGTTTGTTTGATTCAACATCAAGTCGCCACGGAAAGTGATTGTTATTATAAAATAAAGAGAGAAATACGAATAGAATCAGATAGATAGATAGATAGATAGATAGATAGATAGATAGATAGATAGATAGATAGATAGATAGATAGGCAGGAACAATCAGGGATAGATAGATAGATAGATAGATAGATAGATAGATAGATAGATAGATAAACTTGGAGACAGAATTGGAGATATTGATATGGATATATTTTGAGTACAAAGAAAGAGAAAGAACGAATAAAAGTAAAAATGAAAGAATTTTGAAAGGGCTAGTTAGTTGGAGAAAGACAGAAACAGAAAGGAATAGATAGATATACATAATTAATAACAGAATGCAATATATATATATATATATATATATATATATATATATATATATATATAGATAGATAGATAGATAGATAGATAGATAGATAATGACTAGATAGATAGATAATGGATAGAATAGGATATATTAATATCAACTTAATTGGAATAGATAGATAGATAGATAGATAGATAGATAGAAATCGTAATATGTATTTGTAACTTTAAACGTTTTGCTTGAGGCATTACGACTTTAATTATTTGTAATATTAAGAGTCTCTCCTTTTGCACATGTCTTCTTACGTAGCTTTTGATAAGAGTAAATGTTTATGTTTCATTTTTACATTATGCATCGTGTTGCATCGCATGCATCTTCTGTTTCCTTCTAACTTAATGAGGTATTGCATGTCGGGTCAAATGCTATCAGTTATCGCATTTTTAAGATGCACGCCGTCGAAAATACTGATATACGAAATCAAGAACTTTAAAGTAAAAAGAATCTTACTCGACTTATTTAAGATTCTACATATGTTATTCTATAGATGATAGCACATAAGTGTTTTGTCAAGAGGCTTATAATAATTAAAACGACAAAACGTTTTTTTATTATCTATCTTTATGTCGGAGACTTTATTCTATCTGTGTGGCTGATCACCCGTGTGCCTCTATGTTAGGTTGGTTATCGTATCCCTTCTTCAAAAGCCGGCTCATGTTTCTTCGGGCGTTTTATTCAACACCCACAGTGCAAACCTGTTCCTAATACAGTAACTAAACTTGATGGGGCTTTAGTTACAGGTTCTGAAAGAAAGCGCGTAACTTAGAGTGAATTTCCTGATTGAACAATGCCAGTACGCACAAACTATTGGCCCCGAAGACTTGGGTCTTCATGCAGGCAGAAACATTGACGATTTCCGAATATTTTTATCTACACAGTTTCGTTCAAGGTTCTCTGTCAACCCCGAGTATAGATATGAGGAACTTTTTAACAGTTCCGCACCCTGTGACATTATCAAAAAGTCGCGTCCTTGAAAATTCGACAATGTTGAAACGAGAACCCGGTTCTTTGGTCGAAAAGCTGACGTCCCAACTATTCACCCCCCTCGCCAACATTCTACTGTCAGTAATTTTAATTAAAATAACGCAATTATAGAATACATTTTCTCTAACCATTTTTATATGCCATACGTCTTCAGATAGGCGGCAAGCAATGGTCTCCCTGACTTTATTTTATTCATTATCTCTTAATTAACGTAATATATTATCTGTTACTAGAATAGGTTTATGTATCTACATGCTTTTTACCATACCTTTTCTGTAGCATATCATCTGGGCAGTCGAATTTCCTTTTTAGATGTCGGATTGTCCAGAACACACGACATCAATGGAGTAAGAAGCATAGTTATTCACTCTATCTACTCAGAATGCTATGTCTTTTTCAAACGCAATATCGATTTTTCACATTTACATTGTGTCTGTTATATATTAAATGTCATGGCGTCTTGAGTAAGATAGTAGAACGGCTTCCTTTTGCATTCTGAATGAGTTTTTTTTCTTACTAAATTCTAAGTAGTGCGTCCAGATTACTATGTTATTTAACATTTTATTGTAGCTGGGGAGAGAAGAAGTCCATTTACGCCGTTCCTTAGCGCATTATTTCCAATACATTATCGGAACATCGTTTGCATATGAGAATATATATATATATATATATATATATATATATATATATATATATATATATATATATATATATATATATATATAATAAAAAGACTTAAACGCTAATAGTCCATGGTCATAATTTATTCCATTGGAATCGTAAATGCGATCCAATTCATCAGACCTTTTCTTTTGGAATCTGTAGGTCTGATGAATTGGGTCGTATTTATGATTCCAATGGAATAAATTATGACCATGGAATATTAGTGTCTAAACCTTTTTATTATATCCTTACTCTGTCCTGGACATTCAGTTCTACCTGGATTCTATCCTCATGGATTTTTTTTTTATAGAAATATATATGTATGTCTATGTATATATGTATTTATATTTATATATATTGCATATGTATGTGTATATTTACCATTAATATTATCTATCTATATATATATATATATATATATATATATATATATATATATATATATATACACGCATATTAGAACAACTACGTCATTTCAGTGTTTATTGTCTATAAGACTTTACAACACATACTGGCTTAAGACTATTTCATGTTGAAATATCGGCCCTCGTAAGCTCAGTGAAGTTAAACAACGTCGAACCTAGTCAACACCTAGATGTGTGACCGCTTATTGGCGTAAGTTTGGTGCTTGGAAGTGTTAATCAAAGAGCCGAACTCCAATTCCCGGTGATTTCGTTATATTTACTTACACGCAAATAACTTTTGGAAAGGTATGAATTCAACACTTCTCATCGGCTATGGGTTAATTTGTAATATCTATCACTAAAATCATTATTATCTCAAAAATAATTAAAAAAATAAATTCCTTATAAAATGTTTTGGCATTAAATAACCCGAAGAGGTTGATATACCGCTAAACATAACCAATCGACCAACAAATAATATTTAATCTATGCATTCTATTAGAACATCTGTTAGACATGATTGATTGGCACATCTATTAATGATAAATTATGAATATTATATCGCACGACAATAAATTATAAAAATCTAATTGCAGTTTTAGCGTTGATGATAATTAAGCTAACTTTACATGTGTAATTTAAATCAGAACAAATTGTTTTATAAGGAGGAATGAAATCTAATCAAATGCGAAGAAATAGAAGGAAAATGAATGATACAATTATTTATCTTGCCATACAAAAAACACGAAGAGGAATCTTAAAGGAAAATTAAGATAAATGTAAGTGAAACAGCCAAGATAAAGATCACAGCTAATTATACTCAGGTAATTCAATAGTGATTGGTGGCTTTAATACAAAATATCAGCAACAAAAAAATCACGCATTTTTCTTTCTTTATTCCAACCAAAAGACGCTTTACTAACAAGCGGACATTAACATCTTTAGTACAAACATTATACATTTTTGTTTCTTCATTACGACATTACGACATTCCGACCTGCAGACGGCAGACTAACAAACAATTATTAACTACTTAATATTAAAGACACACACATAACCACACACACGTGCGCACACACACACACACACACACACACACACATATATATATATATATATATATATATATATATTTGTCGATGTAAACTACTATACCTGAGTTTGTTGATAAGTAAGGTATCCCCAGGCTTATCTTTAATAATACATAAGATTGAATGTTCGGGTAAATATATTCATTGTCGATAAAGTACTTTTCAAACTTAGCACCGAGAAAGCTCGTTCGTAAGCCATGAGTGATACGATCGATTTACTTATAAAACAGGAAAAAAGTGCTAGAAAATAGGCATTACAAATTTTCGTGCCAAACATATAAAACCAACGAGACCTTGCAAGCATACAGACAACTTATCTACAGAAAAGACGTAAAAAGAATTATTTTTGCATTATGACAAAATAAGATCATATTGAAGTCAGTAAACCGTGCATTTGAGAAGACAAGTATCCACAGCTGTTGCACACGGCTTCCCTGAAGACCCGATTAGTCATGCTCAGGCTTTCCTGCTCTCTTCGTAATTGAAAGATGTTTTGATAACGCAGAATTTATCATCCGATGAAATTCCTGTGGGCATATTGGTCATAACGAAAACAGTTTCCTTATGGTTAGAATGAAGGAAAAAAACTGCGTAAATAGTTTAGACAATTACATAACATTATAATATTTCTTCTTTTATATACTCATCATGACTTAAGAGATTATGGTCCTCCACTTCTTCCATTCTTTTATTGCGCTTACCAACGTGTGACTGTTTGTTATACGCCAATTCTCCCTTCTTTTCCCTCGATGTACAAAAGCCTATTAAGTAGGTTTCTTACTGTGTCCTACTCACAATACGATATGTGATTATTAAAATTTTCCAGGATATCTTTGCTCAACTGTCCCACATATATCAACTAGTGTCTATAGAATGCAAATTATATTAGAAGAAGTTGATCAATATTTACGTCAATTTTTGTAAGATTTAAGAAATGGATAATTACACTGTGTTACATTATTAATGTATTGCAGTTGGTACGTTTCACGTATCAACCCGCAAATATAGTCTCCCATCATGTTTTCGTTATATAATCATTGACAGCGTCGTTCAAAATTCAGTGTATCCTGGTGGAAGAAATTGCCTTTCTATTCTGAACACTTTCTCATATTCTTCTTGCATTTATCAAGATGAGCCTCAATAATATGAACGTTGAGGGATAGCATGCAAACCATTTTGCTGTAGTTCTTCACCGGGGTTTCAACAAGCTAAAAATAGTTTTGAGACTTACGATTCCCCAGGAAGGCCCGTGCTACTGCGACAAAGCTGTCTAGACTGACTCCGTCCCAAATAGATTCATGTGGAATTATTTAGACACTATGATCTCCTTTATTTATGGTCCGACGAAGACACCACATTTGGCTTTTGCCGTAGACAGCTTAAGAAGGACATCTCGAAAGTCTTTCAAGGCTGCAGATTCCTTATATAGAGCCGTGTCAAATTGTTTCATAAAGACCAATTTTAAGATTATTGAATGACACAATACATTTCGGGAGTCCAACAGTGGCTCCCATTTGACTTGTTCTTCCCCATAATGTACTATGTTCCTGTAGCCAGTCCTTCCTGTGGTAGTGGGCCGCCATGTCTCTTTTTTCCCAAAGATAACACAGAAACCTGGTAAAGCTGTCTTGGAAAACCAACAGGAAGGCTTCCGCTTTTAACTTTCCGGTAACCTCACAACTTTATTCTTCATATCCCATGACATTTTGCAAGATATTGGCATTGATGTATTCATCTTTGAGCTGCACGGAGTAAGCCAGGGGAAAAGATGGATGCATGTTCATGTTAGGAAGCAGCTGGACTTTAGGACTCCTGAATGAGCTGTCGATGAATAGGCGCCACTCGCTGGGGTTACAGGCGATTCAAATTGACTTGTACAGACCGGACACATTGGGACAGAAGCAAAGCCAAGTGACGGGTTAAAAATCTTCAAAACCCCGATGACGCTTCCTCTGACCTGGGCCTTGGACATTTTCACTGCACGAGTCTCGACGTCAAAAGGTCGGTGTCAATGTAAAATGTTTTCTTCATCTGTGAGAAGATCGCTTAGCATTCTGATATTCGGGCTTATATTACATAATAGTTCAGTAATCTTTTCTTTCTAAGGATATTTTTCTGTTTCTTAATTTGCTCAGATTTTTTAGAAGGAATTTTTCGCTATTCCAAACAACCTTCGAATTTCCATGTCGCATTTTCCGTCATCTGTTAATACGATTCCCATATACATGTGTTTTTGCACCTGTTTGATTTTGATATCTCCAATTTGTAATTTACATGTTGAGTTATTCCTTTTTGCTAACAACTATGCACTAAATTTTATGCAACTGATGCATATTCCTTAGCGTTTCCTTTCACTAACTTCTTGTAGCTTCCTTTTTTTTTGTCTGCAATCAACAATGTGTAATCTGCATATTTTATGTCTTTAAGATTGTATCCGCCAATAATGAATCTTGGGAAGAATTCTGATGCTACTTGCTTAGAATATCGGATGAAAAGCAATAGTAAATGGGGTAAAAGGTCTTCGGTTCCTGAAGTGCTGTATTGGTTTATACCGTGATTGCGTATCATAGATCTACTCGTCGTAGGTTATTTGCTTGGCTCCAAGGAGAATGCCATTCCCTGCCCAGCGAAGCCTGTGTCAGTGAATGTGCGCCATAAATGCTGATCGCCTTAGTATTTTCGCAAATTGCAGTATCTGACGTGTAGGATATATAACAGATAAAATGAATCGTAAACTGCATTCGTGGTAACTCTCTAAAGCGCCCAAGCATCAAGGGCACATAACCCCTTGGCTCACAGCATTACAGAAGGCGCGTCATCACACATGAGTTGTACACAGCTGTCTTTATGCAATTCTTAAAGACTAGAAATTAGATACAAAATTTTAGCGCTTCAAATGCATTAATTACTTTCTTCCAACAAGCAGATATTTCTTCATCAAGTGTCCAGTGTCTCTTTATAGTGATCCGATGGTATTTGAAGTCATGGCCACTCACAGTTATTGATGACACGGTGTATGCTGAATTTTGAGCCAATTTTGACAAGACAACAGATAGTAAGCTCAAAATCTTTTTGAGGAATGGGAATGATGATTGTCACGAGCCTACATTCCCTTTTCTGTTTGGATGAACAAGCCACAGTCATCGCCATTCATAAGGTCTTTGTTTGGTTTGGTTTGATTAACGGCATATCGACTCCTTGTGGGTTATTTAATACTGAAATTTAATCTACTCCGGAGGTTTGATTATTTTTCGTTACTACTAAAATCTATTGCTGAGAATTTTAACTATAAATATTCATTTTTATACTTTCATATTGTTTTGACCCTATTTTGGAAATTCAGGATTTTCTCATACCTAACAGGTGCAACAACCCCTGGGAACAGCAGCAATTAAGAGGTCCTCAAAAACCCATTAATAAGCATTGCTACCGGATGTAGTTTATGGAAATCTTGGACAAGAGCTTTAAATATTTTAGCTTTAGTAGAGAAGCGTCGAATATTGAATAGTTTATTAGTCAAATTTGTTAACCATTCATGTGGTAAATATACTGAGCTATGTAACAGACATATGTGTAATAGAGGCATATCGATTCTATATATTTTATTTATTAACTATCCAACCTATATCTACAATTATAAAAAAAAATAGATCTTTGTAATAAAATCAATCATAGAACAAATTTAATACCCTGACATACAGTGATGGGATAGTCATATGTAAAGGAAATATTTGTGACATCTTGTTTTAACAATATGTCCTGATTTCTAGTCCTAGACAAAACCTGTTCTGCTCATAGCAATGTGATTTTAAATCATTAGAGGTCGGTCAGAACATGATCGCAGGTGCTAGATGAATGCGACATTCAATTTCTGGTATTGATGAGATATTTGACACAACACTATCAACAGTGTAACATGTGAACTTGAAATGCCTTATGAAAGGCAATACTCTCTATCGAACTGTCTGACGATAGGCAACAGTGAATCAAATCAGTTACACATTCAATAAAGAAGGTAGAAGCAAGAGAAAAACCAAGATGTTGGCTCTGATAATACCAGGTCTTGGGTACAGCGCTTCCCTAGGTGACATGGTGTCGCGAATTTATTTTCAGAGGGATCTCTGTGTGTCATAGGCGGATGTGTCAAGTTACATAATGCTTTGAGCTGAGGCTATAGTTCATTAGCGTGGAAGACTCCGCGTACCCTTGGATTCAGTGTTGACAAGATTCCTTGCGATGTATTAGTGGTTCTACAAAGTTATGGCATGTTTTCTGCTCGTACACGCTGGGTTCGCAGGTCTGCCTAAACACGTCCCTAACTTGTGACCGTTATCTTGAGGTGCCCTGTGGCAATTTGAGCAATTCATGAAGTCTATATATAAAAAAAGCAGATAGATTCCATCCGGATATATCACATTAAATTAATATCATTGAAACGAATGTGCCATACATTGGCTTGATGAAAATTCTGCTGTTTGACCCATAGGTTCAATGTAGCATTTAGGGGACATGATATCCATAACCTACGCCTATAACTATCTGGTACACGTTGATATCTATATAAACAGTATAGATCAACCTATGTCACGATGTCTTCTAAACACTTGTAAAATCTAGGCTATATTTAAGAGGCTACACTTTGACAGGGATGATCGGTTCGTATGAATTCTGGACAATTATCACATGATTTTTCTACACTATATTAAAATGAACGGTGGCAATTATAATACATGAAAGTTACGTACAAGCAAGCATGAATATGATTTAAATACTTTTATACTATTTTTCGTATCAGATTCAAACTAAGCAAGATATGGAACTAATGAAACAATGTCTCATATATTGAGACAGATGTTTGGTAATAGATTTTATTTTCTCTACAGGTGGTTGTGCCGTTTCTTAATAGTAGCAATGTCATAATATATTTTCCATATAGCTATGATATTGTCGCTATCTTTAAAATCGTTGTTAGAGAATGAAACTGGGTTTGAACGAAGGTTATCTCTATCTATAAAAGGCAGGATGTGTGAACGGTCGCAATTTTCGACGGATTTGCACCAAAATTTACATGCACATGCTCCAAGTTTTCGGGAAGGCCAAGACCGACGTTGCATTTCACAAATCCCTTCGATAATGGAAATAATCGATTTTTTCATGCTTCTACGGCAGTTTTCATGTAGTTTGCGGCCATTTTCTACTGGCCAGTGTGAGAGCCTATAGCTGGCTGCCACGAATAAGCATTAAGATTCTCTTGGCCAACAGATGACTGACAGGAATGTTAACTAGCATGCTAGCATGCAAAAAAATCGATAGCTGCATTCGTCACAAGTGAGAAAAAATTTAAATCTGCATGGCACTTTACTCCAATTGGCTCATTCGCTTGCTTAAACTCAACTTTGATTCTGATTCCGCAGAACTAGGCTGGGTGTGAAAAAGTATTTGTTGTTAACATTCTTTTTTCATTCGGTTTTCCCACTTACGAGTCCTTTTTTAAAGCTGATCGTTTTGTGTTCATTTTGTTTAGTTCTTTTTTCGTAACAGATTTAATATTTAGTATAGAGCTTAGAAAAAATTCGCAGTGTGAGATAGGCAAGAAGTAAGGCATGTAGCAACATCAGCACGGCAAAGGGCACTCCTTTAAAGGCTAGGAAGGGCAAAAATATTTTAAGTCAAGTGATAGCGATTGGTGTATGAGTCTTACGATTTTTGAATCAAGCACGAGCAACGCCGGGCCATCCTGCTATTATATTATATATTATGCCATTAAATTCCTTGAGGAACTTAGGGCCGTAGTAAATCGTAGCGGTTTCTATAACAAGCTAGTCTTTTAAGTGAGTATGTTGTTAGTCTACTGCACAACCCTCAACCTGGATGACCAGGTTTTGAATTCAGAGTTCTCCTCCTAGATCAGTTGCCATCCAAGGATATAGAAACCGGTCTGTCCTGCTATTTGTCAATAGTTTGTTACCCATAGCTGGGGGATGAGGAGGCTATTAGCGCTTATGTGAATGTAATAAATTCGACTGGAATTCGAACTCGTCTCCACGATTCCTCAATCCGCGCCGCTATCCTTAACCTACTGTAGTGTGCAATCGAAAAAATACTAAAAATAAAACAACAACGCGCATACGCGAAATTAAATGTACAAAATGGCGACAATTTTCCCGCCACACTATATATGTAATGTGAAATGAACTTTAGCCTCTAGTGTAAAAAGGTTTTAAGGTTTACTACATGAGTATCAACATTAATATACATTCATTCTATTGATAGTTATTTGACTTATTTTCTTCTCTCCGACAAGCAATATGGCTTCCGCTTTGTCCGATCTACTGCTAACGTGCTCACGACCATAACTGAAATTGTATACCTAGCACTCAACAATAATAGAGAAGCTCGAGCTGTGGCTCCAGACATCTCTAAAGTGTTTGATAAGTTTTGGGACGGTGGCCTTATTCGTAAGCATCGGATATACGCTATTGCAGGACAATTATTTGACTTAATACAATCATCCTGTCAAACCGTGAAATGAAGTCCGTCCTAAACGGGTTCTCTTCCAGTTCATTTCACACGAATGCTGGTGTTCCCCAAGGCTCTATCCTGGGTCCTACACTACTTCTGCTCTTCATCAACGTTCTTCCTGATGTCATCAACTGCCAAGCTGACATCTATTTACAAGTTGACTACTATTTACTGCTGCCTTAATACTAGATCCGGCATCGTTGACAAAATTAACTTACACGTATGTCTCGAGAAGGACCTCCAATAATGTGGTTGACTGTGGCAGGAAATGGCTTGTGAACTTTAATGCCTCTAAAACAAAACTGCTCTCAGTTACTTGCCATAGAGAAACCTACCTACCTGGATGGCTGATGCCTAACTCAACGAGAGCGCATCACTGCGCCTGCTTGGTCTCACGCTGTCCACTGACCTGAGATAGAACAGCTACATTGAATCTATAGCTTCATCTACCACAAGGAAATTTGGTTCTCTGTTTCGCGCCAGAATATTTATCTCACCTGAGTCCATCCTTCAAATCAACAAATCAACCTTTCATCTTTGCATTGAATACTGCTGCCATATATGATCTGGTGCTCCCGCTGTTCATCTCGAGATCCTTAACAAAATACAGAGACGGATATGCAACGTGGTTGGTCCTGATTTGGCATCCCGTCTGCAGTCGCTGTCTCGCAGATGTGATGTGGCTTACCTCTGCCTTTTCTACAAGTACCATCATGGCAACTGTTCCGACGATCTACTTTCACTGGTTCTTGAACTGCATGAATTTAAGCGTGCTACTATATTGGCATCTCGGTCCCATCTTTTCACTGTCGAAACGACTAAATGTAGTCATCACTCCTTATCTCCTACCTTCCGTCAGTGGAATTCCCTTCCTATCAGTTGCTTCTGACCCCCTCGCCTTGATCCCTGTCCTTCTCTTTATCCTTTTCCCAAGTACTTCTCTTCAGTCTTATTCTCACTCTCTGTAACCCTTTGCATGCTAGTTGCACTCCCACCTTGCAGGGGTAATTTGCTTAAAAAAAATAATCCTGAGTCGAAGATGTCTATCTAAGTAAGGCGGAACGCGTCGTCTATATAAGAGTTTTCTACTTTTCTGATTTATTAAAACAAAATTATGCACACACACAAAAACACACGCACTCATACATATTGATATGTGTTGAACAATAAAAATATTGATAAATCAAAAAATTAAAATGTATTAGGTTGGTGCAAAAATAATGACGTAATAATGTCGTTTTTTGACTTATTTTTAACGTCGAAAAACGACATCATTACTTCATTATTTTTGCACCAACCGAATATATATATATATATATATATATATATATATATATATATATATAGAGAGAGAGAGAGAGGGATAGAGAGATAGAGAGGGATAGAGAGATAGACTGGTAGATAGATAGATAGATAGATAGATCACAAACGTTTGATTATCTATCTCTGAACGCCCCTATATATGTATCTATATATATATATTGTTGAATTGTCCCTGGACAAGATTATTTTCATAAATCTTATTAAAAGACCTAATAACAAATATCATATATATATATATATATATATATATATATATATATATATATATATATATATAATCATTTCTGATTAAACAATTTCTATACATTGTGCTTGTTTATCCTCAACAATATCCTTTCGTAATCACGTATAAGTATTGTTGTTTCCTGGTCAAATGTAGCGAGGAAGGTACCATGGTTGCATTTATTCTTTTTTTATTTATATCCGGTTACGTCTGGTATATAAGAGAATTAGGTGTATTTGTCCGAAGTAAATTTTTCCTTTTGTGTTCAATGTTCCGGTCATGTGTAAAGTCAAAAATAGTGATTTTTAATTTTTCCCTGTTGTAAAAATTTTAATGCAATGGAACAAATTAGTTACAAATTGAATTCTTGATAGGAGGTTATACTTTGCTTGTTTTTTTTTTTTTTTTTTTTTTTTAAAAAAACTTTTTAGTTTTAACATGGATATTTCTAAAAGACTATATTCTATAAGTATGTCAGAACATTTGCTACATATGAACTATGTCAGTATTAAGTATCCACAGTAACAAACATCGCAATATGTGGCACTGGAATCCAAACATTCATAGAAATATCAAAACGACTTCCTAACAAAAATCTTATAATATTGAAAATGTCGTTCGAAAAAAAAATGTTCTGAAATTCTTTGCAATATTATCGAATCACTGCTTTGTTGAACCGACTTCAATCACTACAACCTTAATCTGATCAAGTCTAGGGTTAATCGTTATCTCCCCTGCATATCTCCAGACACTACGCCTCTTAATCTGTAACCATGTACCACACGTGGGTCTTAAAAATTCAAACCGAGAAAGCCATATTATATAAGACATACTCAAACAATTAATGTAATATAATATAAAATATATTCAAAAAGAGATGTAAATATCATATAAGATATATTAGGTTGGTGCAAAAATGATTTCGTTTTATAACATATGTTACTATGTGAGAAAACGAAATTATTTTTGCACCAACCTAATATTTACACAGTGATCCATGTGAGACATATTCAAATAGTTTTATTTTATAATTATATTCATTATGTACAATGGCTGAGAGCCACGCGATGCATTGGAAATAAAATATCTAATTTCCTTTATGGCAGTAAATTTTTTAGTCGGTTTACCACAAGCAAGGGGATAACACCACGAAGATGCAAAGAGACACTGGGAGTGAACGAGAATGAAAAACGTCATTAGAAAGAAATGGAAGCAAATCCTAAATAAGAAACAAGCCCTATTCCTGTTACAAAAACTGCGGAAGAGTTTGAACCGGACGATGGATAATCTCTTGAAATATCAAGAATCGACTTGAAGTGATATACATTACTTTCTACCTTCGAATTAAAATTATACTTATATAATGGATCATGAAAATGACAGTTGATATTTCGGGGGGAACAGACAAAAAAAAACTAGGACCTATAGAATTTACCACACGTCATACTGCTGAATTATAAATGCACGGGAAGCTCCGATTAAACTATATAATTATGAATGTCGGGGGAAATAGAGGTGGTTGGTCACTTGGTTGCTTGGTTGGTCGGTTGGAAGGTTGGTGAGCTGGTTAATGAGCTGTTTGTTTTGTCGGTCGGTTGGTTGGCTTTTCGGTTCGTTATTTGCTTACTTGCTTGATTTGGTTGGTCGTTTGGTTGGTTGGTTGGTTGGTTGTTGGTTACTTGCTTGATCGCTTTATTGTTTGCCTGGTTGTTTGGTTGGTTGCTTGGTTGGTCAGTTGCTTGGTTGTTTGGTTGGTGAGTTACTTGCTTGATCGCTTTCTGGCTTGGCTGTTTGGTTGGTTGTTCGGTTGGTTGGTTGTTCGGTTGGTTGGTTAGTTGGTTGGTTGGTTGGTCAGTTGGTTGGTTGGTCAGTTGGTTGGTTACTTGCTTGATCGCTTTGTTATTTGTTTGATTGTTCGGTTGGTTGGTTGGTTGGTTTTGTTTAGCGGCATGTCAACCATTTGCATGTTATTTAATGCCGAAATCTAAACATTTTTTACACATTTTTATATTATATTTTGACATAATAATGATTTCCTGACACAAGTCTTGCTAATTAACCCACAGATGGGGGATAAGATGTGGATCCATACCTTCCCCAAGGGTATTGGGCGTAAATGAATGCAACGAACCCAAACGGCACTCTGATTAACAATTCTGAGTTATTAGACATTATAAGATCCGCAAGCAGCACATGGTGTTCCAAGCGGTCAACAAGTTCGACATTCCTTAACTTCCGTGTTCGCGCGGGAACCCTTGTTTCAAGCTGATGCGCCCGAAAACAAGTAGAGATGATAATGAGCTAAATATTGTTTAATGGGAAAAGGCAATAAGGTTTCGAGAGCAATGATTGCCGTCGTTTCATATAAGAAAAGAAAAAAAAAATTGATTCAAAAAGGCGCCTAATTTATTCATTTCCGTGACTCTGCAATGGTGAATAAATATAAAGTTTTAAATTCGCATTATCATTGGCCCCGTTCGTCTCTGAAACCAATCTGCAGGTGAAAGGAATTCGATCCTCACTGTGAGTTACATTAAAATACCTTCCCTCGGACTAAGTCGGTCTTATTAAATAGCTATATAAGCGATGCCAATAATTTTGTAACTATTGACATTGGATCGGAAAAGAGAGGCGAACGAACCGGAAGGAACGAGGAAAGGCGTGAACAAATAGGAAGAAGGGAATTAAATGTAGGAGGCGAAATGTGAATATCGGCCGTCTTATCTCGTAAAAGTTCGAAAGATGAGATCGCAAAGAAATGAGAAAGAAAGGATGGGGAAGAGATGGAAAAAGCAATTCAAATATCTGTTCGCACTAATAATCTCCAGGTCGGCATAACGGCGGGCGATGTAGGAATATTTTGGCAGAGAAACTCGTCATGTAAATTGGCAAGGCACTGGAAATTGATTTCCGGAATGATAGTGGATGTATGATGGCTTGGTACGGACGTCCTTTGTCTTGAAAAGTTCGTTTGCGGGTGTATGTGCGAGACAAGTACCTCGGAAAGGAGCGGATGTTTTTGTTCAATGGATATAGACACTCACACATACATCTGTATATCTATCTTTGCTAATCGATAATGACATTATATACAGAGACACCGGTACAGACAAACATACAGAAACTCAGATACACACACACACACACACACACACACACACACACACACATATATATATATATATATATATATATATATAGATATATTGATAAGAATATCGTTAAAGGTATGGTATAATTTTGGCGTAAAAGTGCTCACTTTGAGGGATAGCGCATATGTAAATATAAAAATGTCCACTGAGATGAACACCGAGAGACGACAGTGTATTTCATGCCTGAAAATTGCGGTCAAGCATGAAACATATGTTTAACTCGCTACCCACTTATATATATATATATATATATATATATATATATATATATATATATATATATATATATATATATATATCCTAGATTTTAGTAAGAATAACGGTCAGTTATATATATATATATATATATATATATATATATATATATATAATGCCTTTCCTTTCCACTCATGAGAAATAAATAGGATCGTATCACACCGAATTTAATTATGTGATCTCAGAATAAGCGATAATATGAGCCTCGGGGACGATCCCAACGCATGACAGCTTGTAGAAGTGTCGGACACTTATACAGTAATTACCCATACTACGATCTGGTGGACACCATTTGAGTGAGTTTTGTAGACAAAAATATTCGCAAACAGTCAGCTGGTCTACAATCATCGCATTACAAATCTTGATGACATAAGTTTTCATTTCTCACTTAATCTTATTTGCAAATCATCAGTAGAACAGATTATCTCACAAATTCGATAAATGCAATAGAACTTGCTAATCTTCTGGGGAAATATCGGGAATTAGTTTTAGTCGTTTTCTTTTTGTTTTGTTTTTTCTACGGGTTTAAATTCAAATTTCTCCTTCTCCTAGTTTGGTTGCCGTACAAATGTTAACGAGCTTACTTTATTCAACAATATTTCCAGTGGTATGTGTTCGAAGTGAATGAAACTGCCGTGGCCAATGTTTGAAAGCGGCCGGTCGAACCTATTTATCGACGAAATTGTCATATAAATCATCATTTTTCAAGGCTGTTTTTAAAAAGTGTTTCTTCTTTTTTTATGTGCCAAGTACCTTCAGGCCGTAGGCGACTATAGCCTCCACATCTTCCTGTTCCTTGAGGTTATTAATTTTTTGGCTTTTTTGTTATTGCTCCCAAACTCTGTTCTACTCTCTCAAGTCTACCAAGTATGTTAAGCGATGTATCCCCTTCCGTCAATTCTGTCTTGTATAAGATTTTCCAAGCTTTATTACGTGCCCCAGAAATTTAATTTAAATTTCCTCTACCGGATGTTAAATATAAATTTACACTTTGTTTCCATTTTCTCCAAAATCTCGTCTTTTGTCATATTTTCGTCTTTTTTATCCTCAGCATCTTTGTGTAGAAACATATGTGTGTCGCTTCAAGTCTCTTCTTCATCAGTCCGTTATTAACTACCGTGTATGTAAGAGGAATGATATTACTTAACAGCTTTGTACTGTTTTCTTTCGAACAACATTTTCCTGTTTCTTAATATTTTTCTTAGCTATTGGAAGGCATTTTTTGTTATTCCAACGAACCTTTGAACTTAGGAAGCCAACTTTCCGTTCATATATTCATATTGTTGTGCTTCTTTAATTTTGATGTCTGCAATTTGCAATTTACATGTTGGGCTGCCCTTTTTTGCTAACAATCATTTATTCCGTCTTCTTTCAATTAACGTTTTGTCATTTCTTCTCGGTTTTCTTCAAGTACATGACTTAAATCAAGGAAACAAAGTATTTGCTTCATTACATTTTTAGTATATTGTTATATACCGTACCTATGATCACTAATGTGCATGTCCTAATCCTCATAAAAACGTTGGACACTATTGTAAGTTGGAGCAGCATGCTGTCTACGCTGGCAGCGTAAGCTCTCAGTGTGAGAAGCTGTTGCCGTGTCAAAATCTCTGCATTTGGACAGAGAGGAAGCCAGACGAGGACATGCCGAAGGGCAGAGTCTCGTCCGAAGAATTAAACAGATACCCGATCCCGTGTATGCGGTTTCTACAGGCAATTTTTTCCCGTTACGGGCTCCGATTTCTCCACATAAAATTTCGTCTTGTGCCGCATCTTACCTCGTGGGAAGGCAGGTAAATATCTCAATATGCTGTCTACACTGTCAGCGTGGGAAGCTCATGCCGTGTCGAAATATCTGCCTTCGGGCAAAGAGGAAGCCGGACAAGGGTATGCCGATGGGCAGCGTCTCGTCCGGGGAGATACAGATACCCGATTCCGCATATTTGGGGTTCACGGGCTCGGATATTCCCACATTAAATTTAGCCTTGTGTCACATTCTAACATTCTACCTAGTGGGGCAGGCAGGTAAATATCGAAAAATCCAGTCTAAGTAGTCTACCACCAGCAGTGATTTCTCCATTTCATGCCGATGACGATTATTTTATTTTGTTTATGTTATAAACCGACGTTTTGGTTATTCCTCATTCAATATCACTTTCTAGGTTACAACACACACACATATAAATATATATATATATATATATAGCTAGCTAGATAGATAGATAGATAGATCCATCCTTCTTTTAAATCTTATGAAAACGGGGATAGCATCGATTTATTAGAAAGAAACAAAAAATATTCAAAAGAAAAATTTGTTAAAAGAAAAATAAAACTCTTGTATTATAGGTTAGGTGCACTTAAGAATTGACTGTTTGGCGCATTACCAAAATCTTCCTGTTTGCCGATTTGCGACCTGATTCATCTGAAAGGAATTGATGTCGACCGGACAAATAGATATAATCTTTCTTTATTTTTTTTTTTTTACATTTTTTCTACTTTTATGTAGTCTGTTAATCAAAGTGACAATTACTTCTTCACACACACACAAACATATATATATATATATATATATATATATATATATATATATATATATATATATATATATATATATATATACGTTTCTCAAGTCATTTTTATTCATAAATCATCAGTTAATGAACAGATGGTTTCTCATTAGTCAGGCCAACAGAAAGAGTAAGTGGAATTAGTAGATTAAAAATTTGCGTGTACTTGACCGAGGCAGCCCAAAATCTACCGTGTCACAAGAAGAAGGTTGTTAGGCTCGACAAGCGAGCTGGGATGGCACAACCATGAAATATACATAAATATATATAGAAAATATTGAAAACTTTAGATGCTTTGAACTGAGAATTTTTTTTTTGTTTTGTTTCTTTAACGATATATATCTTATGGATCATTTAATGTCGACATTTAATTTTCTTTGTCGCATTAGTCACTTCTTTTACAAAAAAAAAAATTTGATAATTTTTTCAAAAATACATAATTGGCAGTTTTTCTTTTACAAAAACGTACTGCTGGTACAATTTATTTATTTTGAAACATTATTGCTGTTAATATTTTTCCCTTACAGAAATGCATCGTTTATAATTACTTTAATTTGAAATGCATTAGCGGCTCATCTATAAGCAAAAATTGTTATTTTATACTTTCATAATGTTTGTATCCTATTTGCTCATAGCTGGGATCCTAAGAGGTACTAACACTTCGGGTCAGAGTGAACCTGTGACCAACTACAATTAAAAAGTGGTTCCACGCTCCTCAAAATCTCTCGATTAGTGGCCTTGCTGTCGGATGTACTTAAGTGAAGATATAGTAAAATTTCGTTAGAAAGGGATAATGAACATTTAAGCAGATAATGAACATTTAAGCAGAAACGTCACTTTTATACAGCAATGAATACTGCACAATCACCTCACAGACGAAAAATAGACTTGATGTAATTGAGATCTGATTCTTCAGACAGATTCTGTGAATGTCATGCACTGAACATGCGAGCAACGATGCAGTTTTAGGGAAAATTGAAACAAAAAGGACATATTTTGATTCAAAATGTGACACTTGAAATTTCTCGGGCACATGAAGAGGAAAAACGGTTTAGAAAATTTAGCACCCACAGGACATATAGAAGACATGAAGGGCAGATAAATCAAAGAATAACCGACCTAAGGATCATGTGTAAATATTTCGCAGATTAATAGGTATTACAATATATAGAAAAAAAAATTATATATTAAAAGATACGAATCAGAGGAAATTGTGGAGAGTTATGATCACCAACGCCCTGAAGGTGAACTGTGCCTAAAAGAAAATAACCACTGTGACGGTAAGAAGAATTAAACATCTTATACCTAAGGGGAAATTGAAACAAAAAGGACACATATTTTGAATCAAAATGTGACACTCGAAATTTCTCGAGCGCATAAAGAGGAAAGACAGCTTAGAAAATTTGGTACCCACGCCAAGCAGATCGAGGGTTTTGAAGAGAATTTACGAAACGAATGCAGTTAAGGCTGTAGATGTATACACCTAGTTCGAATGTTTGCCTTTGTCGCTAATAGATGGTTATTCATACCATCGGCGGCAGCACCCACCCTGGCATTTGACGTCAGTCAAGAAACCAATCCGGTCGGCAGTGCCTTGTCATCGACATACTAACTGCGTATAGAGTTATGAATCTCAGTCTACGCTATTGTGTCATGCGGTTGATTTCCATCCGTGTAGGATTAGATGCAATACCCGTCAAACATACTTTGACAGTTATTCCATCTAATTAAGTAGAACAGAAGAATATTACACGACTAGTGAGTGTGTGTCGGTTAACTCAGCGTTCAATCTATTCGACTGTTATATTTACCAGCCTCCCCACGAGGTAGGATGTGGAACAAGGCCGAGTTTAATGTGGGGCAATCTATTCCTGTAGGCTCGGCCAAAAATTTTCCATAGACCCGTATAAAACGGGTTTGGGTAGCTGTTTTCCGAGACGAGACTTTAACCTTCGATATAGCATCATCTGGGGATCCTCTCTGCCCGGAGGCAGAGAGTTTGACCAGCACAATGCGATCAGATCTGTTCGACTGTTAATATTTAACAGACCCTGAGGGATGTATCTAGCACAAGGCTGAATTTACCGTGAGTTCTGCTAGACCATAGGATCGCCAAAAGATATTCCCTTAGAACCGGCATAAACGGGTTCAGGATCTGTCTACCTCCCCGGACGAAACATTGCCCTTGGCAAAGCTTCCCCCGGGTTCCTCTCCGTTCAAGGAAGAGAGTTTGACAGTTGAACAATCTAATTGACGATTATATTTAATAGCACCTTCACGATGGATTTATGCGGCGCAAGGCCGAGTTTACCGTCGGTCCTCCGAGCCCGTAGGCTCGGCCAAAAATATTCCCTTCGAACCAGCCTAAACGGGTTCAGCGTCTGTCCACCTCCCCGAACGAAACATTGCCCTTTGGCAAAGCCTCGTCCGGTTTCCTCTCTGATGAGGCATACATTTCGACAGTTGAACTATCTGGTCGAATGTTAATATTTAATAGCCCCACCACGAGGGTGTTTGTGGCACAAGGCCGGTTTACTGTGGGTACTCGTAGACTCGGCCAGAGATATTCCATTTGAACCCACCTAAACGGATTCAAGGACTGTATACCTCCCCGGGTGAAACTTTGCCCTGCGGCAAAGCCTCGTCCGGCTTACTCTATGCCGAGGCAGTGAGTTCGACAGTGAAAAGTCTGGTCGAATATCCCCCTAAGGTCTTCTCTCCTACTAATCTTATAGTAGGCGGAAGATTCCAACATCGACTATTTAGAGGAAGGACACCACAACACAATTGACAGTTCTTTGATTAACAGTTCGGTTTTATTATTTAAAAAAAATACTATTGATAATCCTAAATCTAAATGAGTAAAACGATAGATTTAAAGAGATTTTCATTAATTTTACTAAGTTAGCGCATCCATCTCTCTCGACTGTGGTTCATTGTGACAGTTCAATGGCTTTCTTTTGCCCCGGTGATGTTGAAATTACCCCGTCCTTCCTCTCACAGGTGGTTTTGTTTTTGAAGTTACCTTCTTCTAGCCTTTACCGAAATAGGCTGGACCTACACGGCAGCAGATAATTTAAATTCAGAGTTTTCTTCTTCTAGGCTGATTGCTAAACGAGAATATAGTACCCAGTCAGTCTTGCTATTTAATCCGTAGCTGTAGCAAGATGAAATGAATCCAAACCTTTTCCAGTAGACGTATGTGAATATGATAAACCCGACTGAAATTCGAACGTCTCTCTCCGATTCCTCATTCGAGCCGCTAATCATTATTCTAACAGATTTTAGTAATTTTTAAAATACTTCAGATGTAATGTCTTAATACAACCAGTTTTTTTTTTGTTTTGTTTTTTTCACAATACAACTTCAAGCAGCTTCATGCCATGCGTACGTGAATTTCTCAGTCACGATATTTAAAAATTGCATCGCTTAAAATCTAATTCTGAATTTTTATTAGACACGCCATCGCCATATTACGATGCCATCAGCAAGATGTTTCAAAGAAGAAAGATCTTTAAAAAAATTAATTTAAAAACTACACAGAACAAACGACTTCTAAGAGAAATATTAAGTAATCTGACAAATGAAACAATAAAATAAAAATAAAAAACGAAATTGTATTAAAAAGAGAAAAGTATAAATCTATACTGTCACAGAGAGAAATAGTCATGCAATTAATAAGAAAAATCACTGTTGAACAAGACAAAGAAATCCGGTGTCATGTAAAGACATTTCAGAAAATTTTTTTAGCCTACGGTGTGAACTACCTATTGACGGATGCTAAAATCAAAACGGTACAAAAGTTCAACTATCTGGGTTGCGTAGTGGCAGAGGAATGCATATGCAACAGAATCCAAAAACCGCATTAGGATAGTCAAAAATGTATGTCGAAGACTATACAAAGCGACAGGAAAATTTCGTTAGGAGCTGAGAAAGGAATACTGAAATGCTATGGAATACATAATCTCAGAATGGCAATGAATGCTGGAAAAACTCCTTGCAGATAAAGAAGAGACTTGAAACTCCAAAACATGTGTTTCTACCAACGAATGTTAAGAATACAATCAACACATGCAGGCGACAAGAGATTCTTCAGGAGAAGAGAAACGACAAGGAAACTTGTAGTTAGAATTAGAAATAACACAGTTGATATTTCTGACACAGATAAAGAGGAAGGTGGGTTTAGTGAATTTAATAATGACAGGATATATGAGGAGGGAGACAAGCGAAAGGAAACTGCGCATAACTTACGTAATGACTTTGTTTTAATGAGTGGAGGACTGATTTGTTTTTACAGTTTATCAAATTTAGTAGATATTTAAAGGATAAACATATTTATTTGGATGGTAAGAATAATTCTTTTTGTGAATGTATATATTCTTTAATTTTTTTCGTGAGGGGCGGAGGGAGTAGTAACAATTTTCTTTTTGGGGAGTAGCAATTACTTTTCTAGTAGATATAAGTCCAGAGTTACGGGGTAGGACATATTGATTTATACATTTATAATGAGTAAGTGTATATAACGAACTCGACCAGAATTCGAACTTAGCTCTCCGATTACTCATTTTGACACATGTTCAAAGACAACGGGATGATAAATTATTAAAACTTACTTACTAACGACAGGGCATTTTGGATAGCCATGATCACCTACATAGAAGACGATCTTCATCTTAGACACTAAACAACATAATCTTGAATTATTCCTTTCGTACTTACCTATTGCGAGATGTTAATTTTAAGACCTGGAATATTCGGACGTCTGCTGCCAAAACTTTAAACACATAGATAAAAAAAAAAAAAAAAATTTCAGAATTGACAATGCCCTAAAAAATTTCCAGATCTTACCGAATACTTTCGTGTGAAAAATTCCAATTCAAAGAAACACAACATTCTAAAAGCGATGAGAAAGAACACGTTAAGACAGCAAGAGGAGGGAATATCAAAAAGAAGGGGGTTAACAAAATATTTACATCACAATAAGTTATATAGTATTTCGCGATAGTTGAATATTTATTAAACAATCAACCTGTCCCTTCCTTAAAACCACTCGCTACTGTGGATGACACACTCGAATTTTCCATTGACAATGTTTATATATATATATATATATATATATATATATATATATATATATATATATATATATATATATATATAAGATATAGATATTAAGTCCCGCCAGCCACCCCCTCAAAAAATCTTAAATTTTCATCCTTATTCTCTTTTCTCTCTTGCAGCTTCTGACTATAAGATGTAGTCACATGTGGGAAAAATGTGTCCCCCACTGGTACACGTTCATTTTCATGGTTTTCTTTCATGACATTTGTACTCTTTCACAGACCTGTCTGTCACGTAGTCCTACAAAAATTTCACACAAAAAAATGCATATTTTCTACGGTTTTTTAATGTTTTTTTTACGTAATTAGACTGTAAATGTTTTTGTTTTCAATGTAATTATTCTTTAAAAGTTTTCTTATTTTATTGTATTTGTATTTCTGCCTGTCAATACATGAAATTCGGTGTCGTGTGTTTTATATTGTTTTGACTTACTCATTGTTTTTACTTTGACTCACACAGGATCTGCAATAATTGTTGCGGGGTAACTATTCCAGGTGACATGTTTTTACACAAACATACAAGCGATCCACCAACAACGTCACCGAACAGCTTTTAATAATACAAAATAATCAATATTTAATAGCAAATACATATACACCGTTGCAAAGTAATTGAAACAATCGATTTAGTTTCTATTCTTTGATCATACAGTCAGTTTTAGACCCACTTGAATGACAGGGCCTAATCGATATCTGTTTTTTCTTAGATTAGGTCATTTACAGTAGTATGCAGTAATATGAACCTATTTTTGGAGTGTATGATGAAATTTGTTTGGCCTTGAAAAATATTGCGGCATCTGTGACACTGGTAAATCGACTGTCGGCTGGCTGCCATTGTATGCGATGGACGTTACTCCAAAGAAGTGTACGATAATTGTAAAGTTGCACGAACACACTGGCAAGACTTACCAGTGAGCAAATCAAAGTACTATGGACAGGCCCGACAACTCTCCTGATTTAAATCCAATCAAGAATCCGTGGTCGATCTGCAAGGAACGACTTTGTGGAATACGAAATACTAACATGTTCTCTCGGTCATGTTTAATTGGAAAAAATAGGAAAAACATTAATGGAATTATTCGTTTTATTTCAATTAATTTTCAAGAGTGTGTATACTATAGTTCAGATGTTTGAAGACCAACACGGTAAATTTTGAAATTGGCCCGAAAAGTAGTTGTTTTTTACTTTAACTAAAAGAAAATTTGTAGATGGTTAAAAAAAGTGAGACATGATTTTTTATTAGAAATTTTATTATGACATTTTAAGATTAAATTTGGCTTTCGTCAAAATATCCTCCTTTCGCCTTTATTACTGCATCAGAGCTTTTTGGTATTCGTTGCAAATGTTTCGCAAAGTTTTAAAAATATGAGAATTGTTTCCATTCTTTTTCAATGACACTAAGAGCTCTTTTTTATTTTTGAATGAAAACTTTTCGCTATTCTGTCAAGTTCATACCATGATAATTCTGAAGGTGGGTTCAAAATTTTGAAATGTATTGGTACGCCCGGAATAGCCCACCGATGGGAAATTTTCAAGCTATAAAATAAGCTTCCGGTGAAATGAACGCTCCGGCGATAATTTTTATATCAGTGAACAAACTTGAACAAAATAATCATGCTGCAGTGAAAATTTTTTAAATAAAGTTAAGCGTACCTTACCGTAATATAGAGACGGTGTATTGAATCGAATAAAATAACTTGTATTTTATTCATAAGAGCAGATATTGTATTAGGTTGGTGCCAATATAATGACGTAATAATGTCGTTTTTTGACGTATGTTTTAACGTCAGAAAACGACATTATTACGTCATTATTTTTGCACCAACCTAATACTTTCCGAGTGAAACGTTCTTATATATTGTTTAAAGACAATTAGACCCTATCAATCCCGTATTTCAGATGAGTTTTGTACTTCATGTTATTTTTTTATAGATGTTAATATTCTCAGCATGAGAATGATAAAGTGTAAAGTGCTACTAATTGGAATAAAAAATGGTATGCCTGTCATAATCTATCGTTTCATGACGGCAAAGGACTCCTATGTGAGAGGGAACAGTATATTCAAAAGCTGTTTAAAAAAAGGATATAACTCGATACTGAAACATGTAGGGCATATATTAAAACAAACCAGGAGATAACATATAAAATATATTCAGACAGAGAAATAACATGTAATACAAAGTAAGACAGAGAGGACCATATCCTATAAGACATTGTCAAACAGTTTAGATGATATAATATACAACATATTACAACAGAGATGGAAATATATAAATATATATTCAGACAAGGTAATATCCTATGTCATATTAAAACAGTTTTTTTACAATGATGTTTACTCTGTCAAGGCCTGAGAGACAATCGTGGTAGAAGGTTACAGATTAGATGTAGAGATAACATAGATATGCTGGCAAGATAACGGTTGACCCAAAACTTTAACAGGTAAAGATTGAAACAGACAGGATAAACAGCGAAAGAAATATTCACAGGTACATGACAGTAGCATTTAAAATATATTCAGTCAGACAACTTAATATGATATAAGGCAGGGGTGGGCAACCTTCGGTACGCGGGCCACACATGGCACACCAAGCAATTTTAAATGGCACAGCCGCAAATGACATCATAAAGTCCGAACCAATAACTACTACAATGCAAAGAAAGATATTTCGCTGTTTCAAAACTGCTCACTTGTTGGATTCCCATTAAGAATAAAAACTTAAATTAAAGAAATTTTTTAAAATCAATTTATTTCTATTAATGTGATTTACATATTATTGTATGTATTACGATATAAAATATATTGTAGAACATGTGTATTGATCTTGACTTTATATAAATACGTATCCTGTTGGTACAGTGAATAGTTTTAAAACACTAAGTCGGTACACATTCAGTTCCTAGTCGACCCCAGATATAATGCATATCCATGTAGACAAGGCTATATCATATGACATATACAAACAGACTGGGCAATATCTTACGAGAAATTCTTACAAAGTGTAAGATAATATATCATAGATTATATACCTATAAAGTCATCTGATCCCTATCATTTACTCAAGTCCAATGTGATAGGACATTTTCAAAGGTAAAGATATTTAAGACAAAGTTAGAAAATAGGCTTATCTCAGGATAAATTGGAACCATACATTATTGATATCCATTGTAAAGGAATTAGATAAATTGGATGCAGCGTTTAAGCAAACTAGCAAATGTCAGGTAAGATATAATCAAACACACATGAATATACCATAGATTGATAACATAAACATCAAATATCGTATAGTACAAAGACAAAAAATATGCTATAAGATATATTAAGAACTGACGATGTACTGATGGAGCTGTGAATATTTTGTATGAATTAATTTATGCTCGTCTTATTAATAACTGTATTGTTTCTTTCCAGGTAATATTGAAATGTTCAAAGAAGACTGCTCATCCTGTTGGTACAAAAACAAATCATTAACAGCAGATGTGTTATCATCATCACTGCAAAAATGTTTCCTCGTCAAATGTATTTTCATGTCGGCGAATTGATAATAGTCGAATCGTGAATAGGAAGGAGATCAACCAGTTTAAACCGCAGTCATATACAGCAGACATTAAAAACAGTGATCGTGTGCTGCAGCAATGTTCTAAGGAATCAAAATACCTATATTGCTGGTGATTTTGGTTTAAAAATTTGTTGTTGATCATTTTACTATAATGAATTATTGTTGGTAATTTTACGATATACAAATGTATAGCCTTTGGTAATTGCCTCAGCTATTTAGTAGCGTATTCTCTATTGATTGCGTATCCATTTGTAAGGATGTAAAATGCATGCGAACGATAATGGGTATATCCCCATTCACATAAATACAGTAGTAAATACTGTATGTTGGTTTGCAGTTGGAGATTCGTCTCCACCTGTTCTGGTCAAACTTTCTGCCTCCGAGTTGAGATGATTCCCAGACGAGGCTGTGTCGAAGGGCAGAATCTCGTCTCGGAAAACAGCTACCTGAGCCTGCTTTATACGGGGTCTTCGGGGAATTTTTGGTCGAGCCTATGGGCTCGATTACCCCACATTAAATACAGTCGGGTGCCATCTCTAACCGCGTAGAGTGGTTGGTAGATATCCTGCAGTTGGAGATTCATTGTGGTATTAACTTGGATCACTTCAAACTGTTGACTACTTCTACGCTCCGCTGACAAAACTTATATGTGTTGTTCTTGTACTTAGTATTATTGTTCAATGCCAATATTCCCGCGATTAATCTATTCAATATCCTTCTCTAGGTTACAACAGTTAAATATAAATACGATGCGTTTTGTAACCCCACAAAAACTGAGGCCATCAACTTCCCTGCAGATAAAATTACCATGGACGTCTTTGGAGAAAGAGAGAAGGGGTCTTTTTACTGCATAACTTGTCTGTTTGTCTTTGGCTTAAAGTGAAAATAAAACTCAAAATCTCATTCTGGGTTAGTAAACGTTCAGGCAAAGCGGTTTGATCCGCCTCAAACAATTTCAGATTTCCCCGTGATTTGTTCAACTTGGTGCGCTTTTGATCAAGGGTCAGAAGACGTTGAACTCGACGAACTGAAACCTATTCTCACCTACCTTGCGGGATATGCTAAAAATATTGGCTTTTTGATTCATATCATAAATCACGATCAATGTCCTCCTCGGTGGTGTTAGTTACAGGACGTCCACACCTTGGGACATCATCAAGTTTTCCCCTACACTTTCTAGATTCAGCGGCCCCCTTTTGCACAATTGATAATTCTGGAACCTCACCCCCCCTAATGTATCAACCTCATCAGCATGAATGTCCTCGTTGGCTAAAACAAAAGCAAATGAAAAGTAGAGGTAAAGTTCATTTTCTCGATCAAGTCATTCATTTCTGTATGTAAATACTACTAAAAGGCAGAAATCTTTTTTATTCTGATGATGGCCATATTGGCCGAAACACGTCGAAAAGAAAACGAATTAAAATAATAAAAATGAAAGAATATTAATATATAACGCAGTGTGTCTGAATATTTTAAGTTTTTAATATTTTTATTGTTCAAAACATATATCACAAGGAATAAAGCTTTAGGGTGTGCTAAATTTATAGGATAAAGGGCCCAATATCAGTGATAGAGTGAATGTAAATATGAAAGTGAACATTGAAGGCAACACACATAGGCGACAGACAGTTTTATGCTAAACACAATTGTCCGGGATGTTGTGGCCTCAAGGTTTTTGATTCATAACATCACAAATCCAAAATTTTGTCAATTTAATAGGTTGGTGCAAAAATAATGACGTAATACTGTCGTTTTTTGACGTTAAAAATACGTCAAAAAACGACATTATTACGTCATTATTTTTACAAGAGAAATATCTACTAGTTACTTTTGAAGTCTACTTCGAACGGTCAGATAGGAGTTTATCTGGAATGAAACAATATGATGGAAATTAAGGCATGCAAGATGCCACAGTTCTAGCATCGATCAACATCAGGGACTTTTCACCCTTGTACAATCATATTCAAACAGGAAAATATCATATTCGAACAGACAGGATTATAGTATATAAGACATGTTGAATATTAAAAGAAACATATACTATAAGTTGTATTAAAACAAAAAGGAAAATATCATATACGGTATGTTGAAACAGCTGGGATGATATCATATAAGATATATTCAAACAGTTAGAGCAATAACTTATACGAGAAAAGATAGGACAATATCATGTAATCATATTAAAACTGACTTGACCATATCCGCCAAAGATATTGAAAGAGACTGGGAAAATCATATAAGGTATATTTAATTCTTCATACTATGAAAATATATTGTGGTGGACTGATGCGTGTGTCAGCTTCCTCGATGGCAAGTGTCCTCTATATCAGATAAAAATCCAATCATGAAACAAACATAGACACTTGTTTTTGTAATAAAAAGGAATATGAACTCTATAAAATCATCTGCTCCCTATCAGTTACTCAAGTCCAATGTGATAGGACATTTTCAAGGGTAAAGATATTTAAGACAAGGTTAGGAAATTCTCTTATTTCAGGAGAAATTGGAACAATAAATTATTGCTATCCATTGAAAAAAGGATTTAGATAAATTGGATTCAGTATCATTTAATGGAAGAATCGTGCACTCACCTAGCGAACACAAATGATTGCTCTTAAATAGTGGAATCCATGCAATGCTCTATTTTGCTTTCGAACTGTCTGTCAATGTGTAAATTGTAGAGAAAACTATTAAAAATATCAACCATTTAATTAGAATTAAAAATACATGAAAATTCCGATTATTATGTTCTGTATTCACATTTGGTATCTACTGTCAGTAATATGTGCAGAATATTTACACCGTAAGAAATACACATATGTAACATAAATTTTGCTTCTTTCCTTTTATACATACGTTTTATTTGTTTACTTTTATTTGCTCCCTACCATTGTAGTAACAGGTGGATCAAATTTTCCCCTGGTAACCAATGTTTTTAAACAAATCTACTACTGTACACTCGCAAACGCACGCGCACACACACATGCACACACACACACACACATATATATATATATATATATATATATATATGTATGTATGTATGTATTTAGGCAGCAATCCTTCTTTGATGCACATTTCATTGAATACAACAGACAAGGTGTTTTTATTTAGATTTTTATACAGTTTCTCATGAGATCTAATAATTTTTTTTCTTTTCGCATTTTTCGTTAGATCGTATGAGAAATTGTATAAAAAAACTAAATAAAAGCACCTTGTCTGTCGTATTCAATGAAATGTGCATAATTATATATATATATATATATATATATATATATATATATATATATATATATATATATATATATAGTTAAACCTAGAGGGCCAGACAAACCTACGAAGGTTTCACCTAATTCTTCCCTGACGATCCGCTTAGGTGAAACCTTCGTACGTTTGTCTGGCTCTCTAGGTTTAAATTGGTCTGCTCTACTCATTGTATTGAGCATTTTATTTAGTTATTTTTCGTACTCGTATCGGTTTTATTTTTATTTGGCCCTTAAACTTGCATGCTGTACGATTATTTTCGGCTAACGTACATGTTCTTGGTTCTTTCTTTTATTATAACTTTTTTTCCCTTTGGTTTTGTCTTGTTTATTTGCAAATGAAGGTACCGAATGTTTTCCGAGCGACTATAGTTTCTTATACTTATAAGAATACTATTAATAACGTATATATATATATATATATATATATATATATATATATATATATATATATATATATATATATATATATATATATATGATACGGCTGACATACCAAAAACATGAATGGTGGCATGTATCAAGAGATTGTATAATGAATGAGAATATACAGAAATGTGCAAAAATGGGTATAAATAAATAAAATGCAAATAAGCCGTTTTTCCATCGGAGTTACAAAGCAATGATGACCGGACCATCTTTTGGAAGTCCTGCCTTTTCAGGGCCAAGACGATTATGACTCTCCACAAGACATGTAGCTCTTTTGCAATTTCTGTCTATTTACGAAATCTCTCGCACAGATCTCGCCATCCATCCACGCCCCTTGGTCAGAAAGTAACCTCGTTGTCTCCCCTTCACGCTTTTTCTACCTTGAGTCGGGTCAGTATCAATTTCCCTTCTTCATTATAAGTCTAAGTAATGTCTACTCCCTCTTTCTTATTCTGAGGAAAAAAAAGTGTCTATTTTGGTTCATATTTTACTCAAAACACTTTCGTTGTATACACTATCCACTCATGCGATACTCAGCATTCTTCCGACAAACACATTCCCGTTGCTTCTAATTTTCTCATCATCTGTCAGGATATTGTCAACTATACATTGTCAGATTATTATAACATAACATCTTTTCTTTGTTTATATTAGCAAATTCTTGTTTTTTAATCATTTCATCGCATGCAGGGTTGGAATGCCGCTAGTACACAAGGGATTACAGGCATTGAACGTGAGAGAAAATGGAGTATAGAGAGGATTGAGGAAAGAACAAAAAATAAAAGAGTTTCAAGATGGCGACTAACATTGCATTTAAATTTTTGAAGATTTTAGTTATCGGAGAAGCAGATAAACGGAAGGTAGAAAATGTGAGAAAAGAAACTTTTGAGGTAAAAGTAGCGGGTTCATTTAGTTATTTCAAAAGTAAAAGAGTGGGACAGAGATGCCAATCTAGTAGCACACTTAAATTCACGCAGACCGAAATCATTTTATTTATATAAAGTTAGACCGAGCAGTCGTCATGAAAAAGACAGAGGGAAGCCACGTTACGTCGGTAAGAAAATGACTGAAGTTGAGATGCCTGGTCACATTAGAGATCATTCTTTGGATTTTGGCAAGAATCTCAAGATTTACATTAGGAACCCTGGACCAGGTATGGTAACAGTATTTAATGCACAGACGAATGATAAATTTGTAAATGTGCAAGATGTATTCTGACGATAAAATTTTTTTCTAGAATTGCACAGTGAACTGACTTTTCTTGCAGTAGATGCAGCTACTGTTTCGATGTAGTCGCTCTATTTCAAGTCAGTGTAAAGGAAGGAACAGAAAAAAAATAAAAAATAAAAACAAATATGACGAGAATGTCAAACGAGAAAATCGAATGGATTATGAATATATACTAAAATGATGGAAATTAAAAGGGACCTAAAACAATATAACAAATTATATGAATGAAGATGTACGAAAAACATAAAACGACATATAAAATATGGACCCTACATATGAATAAAGAAAAGCCATCTTAAGTAAAAATGATTTAAAAATATATATCAAATCGAATGAAAGAATATATTTGATAAACATAAATGTCATCTTAAGAAGAAAAGACAATGATGCCTAAATAAGAATATAGAACAGATGACAGATGCGAAAATTCAAAACGGAGTCCAGAAAACAAAAATAAAAAAGTAACAATGCTACGTAAATAAGAATGCAGAAGAAGATTTCATGCCGAAGATTAAAACAAATATAAAATGCATATCAAACGAAATAAAAGGATATACGCCGACATCAATAAAATAGCAACGAAAAAACACCGCACGACATTAACAAGATTAATTATAATAGATGATTCACAAAATACTAACAAAAATAGTCGTCAGCTTTATCTTGTATTCAATTTCTTCGCTCATCGCTTCCTTTAAGATGATGACTTTGAACACTAAATTCGCCGTTAATGTGCAGTTTCTGGATTAGAAGATTTAGTTTCGACAAAACCTGTTCTCGTCATCCATTTCCTATCGCCGTTTGGCTTTGCAAGTGTTGGTTGGAGGTGAAAGAAAACCAGAGTAGAAGAAAATGACGATGGATTGAATTTTTTTCGGAGGTGCCAAAATCAAACAAGTGTGGATACTTTAAATATCAGGAAAGAGAACAAAGAGAACGTCATTGAAATCCGAAGGCGTATTGGGATAGACAAGGAAGCATTCCACAAGATAAGAAAAATAACGCTAGAATCATGGAAAAGAGCAGTAAACTGCTATGTGATATCTGTTTTTCTGTATGGCAGTGAGTGTTGGATGATCTTCTCAAAAATGAAGGGGAGACTCGAAAAAACAGAAAGGATGCTGATGATACCGTGGACAGAACATATGAACTATGGCGAAGTTCTAGAGAAAATAATAGTTAAAAGGAAAATAATACTTAACATCATGAATAGACAGTTGAAGCTTCTGGGGTAGGTAATGAGGAAAGAGAGCTTGGAAAATTTAATACTCACATGACAGACAGAGGACAAAGTGAACAAAGGAAAGGAATGTATAATATAGGGAGGTTGAGTAAGTGGATGACGTAACAGGCGTTAGGAAATATGACAGAAAGTTTAAGAGCTACAATAGAGAGGGAGATGTGGAAAGCCATGATTGTCTACCTCCTGAAGAGACATCGAAAATGAAGAAGAAAGACAGTATTTAACCCGAGGGGAATACATGTACTATGTGACATTTGCGTATCCCTGAATTGCAAATCGGAGATAACAAAATCAAACAAGTGCTGAATTGTGTATATATATATATATATATATATATATATATATATATATATATTAACAGAGAACGGAAAGAGCGCCACTGAAACCCGAAGGCGTATTGGGATAGACAATGAAGCAATCCAAAATCTAAGCAGCGTAATAAGAAATAGAATCAAGGAAATTAGTAGTAAACTGCTATGCGATATCTGTCCTTCTGTATTGCAGTGAATGTTGGACGGTCTTCTCGAAGATGAAAAGGACACTTGAAAAAGCAGAAATGTAGTTCTACAGAAGGATGGTGAGGATACCGTGGACTGAAGGTGTGAGTAACGGCTAAGTTTTAGAGAAAATGGAAAGAAAAAAGAAACTAATATTTAAAATCAGGAAGAGACAATGGGGTTTCTGGAAAATATAATAAAAAAGGAGGGCTTGGAAAATCTGATACACACGGGATAGACAAAGGGCAAGAGGGACAGAGAAAAACAAAACCTAACCTACTTAATTAGCCGGAGTAAATCAATGATAAAACACGTCTTATGAGAAATAACAGTAAGATAAAAGTTATTAAGATCAACAAGAGACAGGAAGTTGTGGGGAGTCATGATCGCCAAGGTCTTGAAAAGAAATAGTACATAAAGAAGGATTTTCTCGACCGACCCTGCAAAGGCTCTGTGTGCGAAGCTAGAGATGGCGATGAGAAAATAGGTATCATCGCTCTCACGTAGTCATTTCGTTCAGCACGTGGGTGATCATAGCTCTCAACTATTTCCTACCAATATCTGACAATATTTCTCAGGTGAGGTATTATGTACGCTATTTACATTATTCTGACTATTGTCCTCATCTTTGTCGCCATATTTATTACAAAGTTTCGGCCTTCTTCAGATGTTTGGAGTGTCGAACTGAACCTTTCATTTCGCTCACTGGGGTAAACTGTTCTAGTTCCATGTACAATGGGTGTCAGTTATCTCCTGTTAATTCTCCTCTCCAAGTTCTCATCTGCTTTAACCGTGTATTGAACTCACACTCTTTGGCCCCTGTCACTGGATCTAACTAACGCCTTTACCCACTGTGCCATTGTAGAGCTTGTTAATCGTTGTCCTTCCGTTATATATCCCAAACACTGTGCTGCCATTCATTCACACAAGCATGTTAGAGAGGGAAATCGTTGCTTTCTGACAATTTTGACTTCACTATGTCCTGGGTGTGACAGATTCTCCAAGCCCTCTTTACGAATTATGTGCCGTAGTAATATCAACTGTCTCTTTCTGATTCTAAATACTTATTCTATTTTTTCTGAAAAACTTCCACGTTACACACTAGTTCTCAGCATCCGTCTTAAGAACCATATTTCTGTTGCCTTAAGTCTCTGTGAAGAGATTGTCTGGTCTTCACTGCCATAGAAGATGACTGATAATACATAACCATTTAGTACTTCATTTTTGTTTGTTTCTGACGAAATTTTCCTATTTCTTAATACTTTGCTTAGGTTTTGGAATGAATAATTCTTTATATGAAAAAAAATTGATTTCGGTGGCACATCTTACATCCTTTGTTAGTACACTTCCCAGATATTTAAATTTTCGTACTTACTCCATTTTGACAACTCTAATTAGTAGTTTAGACCTTTTTCTCTTTCTTTTTTTGATAACCTTAAATCCTCTCGCTTTCTAACTGACAGTTACTTCTTTCTTCTAGCTTGTTTTTTTTTTTTTTTTTTTTTTTCTGTAGTTTTCTTTCTATGTTTTGTATCAGCATTCGGTCAGCGTAGCTTATTTCGTTAAGATTGACAATGGAAATTCCTGGGAGGATATCCACTTCTCTCAGGATAAGGTAATTAAGGTAATTAATTTTTCATACATATTTAAGAATAAAATATAGCTTGGAGAATAGAAGTACATAGGAAAGGAAATGAACATTAAAAATAAGCTCATAACTGTGGACATAATATATTGGAGACATTAAAAAGACATTTTCATATAGAATATAATATAAAACAGTAAAAGAACAATACAAAAGGGAAGAAAGATGATAGAAACAGTGATACCATGAATAATTTATTGGTAGAATACGAAAAAATAAGAAAGACAAAAGATTACTAATAATGAAAAATACGACAAGTATTAAAGAAAAGAATAAATATTATAAAATATATAATTCGAACGAGATAAAAAAAAGAAAGATGTCTAAATAGTATACTGAATAAAGGGCGTAATAAATGTGCAAATTGTAGCGATTTAGAAATTAAAATGGAAAAATGATTTTAAATCAGAATAAATAATGATAGCAAGTGGAAAAAAAAATCTAAAAATATATATATATAAAAAAAAATGATCTACTTCCAAAATATCTAGAGGGAAGAAAAAGAAAATGAGGAGATAAAAAAAAAAAAGAATCAAAGAGATGAATAAATATAGAAGCAATGAAAGAAATAACGAAGAATTTAAAAAATTAAAACTAATGGTCAAAAGAAACTCGAAAGAAAAATAGATAAAGAAGAAAAGAATAAAAGCTAAAGGAAGGAGAACATGTCGCAAATTATGAAATAAAATTCAAAAGAAATGTGAAAGATTCTAACTACAAAAGGAATGGAGGAGAAAAAGATTAAAGAATGAAATATTTTGGGCTTGTTTTTGTTTTCAAATAAATCAATAACAAAAAAAAACAAAAAAAAAAAACGAAGATTATTGAAAAGAAATCTAGAAAACTACTAAAAGAAAGCCGCAATAAATAAACAAACTATGCACAGAAATGATGCACAGAAAATAATATTAAGTTATCTAAAAAGAAAACATTAAAAAAAAAAAGAAAAGAAAAAAAGACTAACATTTAAAAGGGAAAAAAATCCGGATGTGTGATTAAATATTTTAAATAAACGAAATTGAACGGCGATAATATATATATATATATATATATATATATATATATATATATATATATATATATACCAGAGGCAACTGAATTGAATACGTACAGAAAATGTTGATTTAAAGTCAGAGAATTGCAAATGAGTAAAGTTAGAGAGAGAAGAGGAAAAGAAAAGAAAGACAAAGAAAGGGGTAACAACTCTTCATAGAAATAAGCGGACCAGTAAAAGAAACTGAAGGAGATAGATTAAAAATCAAGATAAAACAAGAAAAAAAATCGATCATAGAAAAGAGAGAAAAAAATAACAAAAATGTGAAGAAATATAGTAAATTCATGGATAATGAAATAATCACTTATGCACGGGAAAATACTGAGGTGTTTATTTCCCAACTTCCTCCACTCTAATTAGTTTATTTTGTATTCATGACCCAAATAGTTTTCGAATGAAACGGAATGAAGAGACACGGGGGGGGAGAAAAATGAGAAATAAAATAATAAAAAAATAAGTTCAACTGAATGCATTGAATATTAATGCTCAAAAAGTGTTATCTCGACCTGACCTCTTCTCTTTTGCATACACTCCAGGGAATATTACCACGCATGCCTCGTACATGAAGGTGTACATACGTCTTATTATTTTTTTAATATATGTGAACGAAAAATAATTATGCACACTGTAAACCTGTATTATATTTTGTATAATGCGCATTTTCCTAAAAAAAATATAAGGATAAAATCAAAAGCGCGTTATACGAGAAAGGTAAATTGCGAAGGATCTTTTGAGGCAATTATGCTTCACATTACAAAGACAACGGAATTATTTGTGAGTGAAGACTGTATTTACGAAATCTTCAGATTTCGAACATATAGATGAATTTAATTAACTATTTAGAAATACGTTTGAAAATTATATTTGAATTGATTTGAAAAGTATTTCTACCATGTGATAACTTGCAATTTCAATTTTAAAGTATTTTTCAATTAAATAGTTTAAAATTTAAATTTCAAAAGTATATTTCTATTAGATGCATTGCGATTTAATTTTTAAAGTATTTTTCTTAGATACGTTGAAATTTAAATTTGAAATGTATTTTTCTGTTGGATAATTTGCAGTTTGAATATGAAAAGCATTTTTCCTTTAGGTATTTTGTGACTTAAATTTCAAAAGTATTTTTATTATATACTTTGCAATTTAAATGTGAAAAGTATATTTCTATTAGATATTTTGCAATTTAAATTTGGGAAGTATTTTTTATGAGATATGCAATTTAAATTTGAAAATTATATTATATTTTACTTTGAGATACTTTGTTACTTAAAATGATTTTTCTGTTACTAATTTTGCAATTTAAATTTTTAAAGTAGTTTTATTAGATACGTTGCAGTTAAAATTAGAAACCTTACAACTTAAATTTGACAACATATTCTCACTTGTATTAGAATTTTAGAGTTTCGATCAATAAATCTTTCTTTCTAATTTTTAATATAGTGTCTCTCGAGATCTCTCCACTGCTTTCTGATAATTTATAAGTGCAAGATTTTGTTTTCACTTAGTGTTGTAACTTAGAGAAGGTTACTGAATAGAATAATCAAACGGAAGTTGGTAATGGACGATAAGACTTAGTGCAAGAACAACACATATAGAAGATTCTCCGGCGTTGCGTAGAAGTAGTCAACTGCTAGAAGAGAATTCCACAATGAATCTTGAATTGCAGTATATCTACCAACCGCACCACGCGGTCAGAAGTGGCACAAGACCGAATTTAGTGTGTGGTATCCGAGCCCGTACGCTAGGCCAAAAATTCCCCGTAGATCCCGTATAAAACGGAGTTGTGTAGCTGTTTTCCGAGACGTGACTCTGCCCTACGACATAGCCCAGTCTAGGGATCCTCTCTTCTCGGAGGCAGAGAATTTGACTAGCACAAGTGAGACGAATCTGCAACTGCACACAAACAACAGTATTTACTATTGTATTTATGTATTATGAAATGCTGATGTCGGTGTAAACGGACGTGTTTTTCATGGCTCTAAGAAAGCGATGTTAAGGTAAGTCTTGATTGTTTTTATATTAACCATACATTATTCTTATATTTTTCTTGTTTATTATATTTAATTATGTTATTCATTTACAATATATAATATAAGAATTTTATAATTTTTTGTACATGCTTTTTTTTATATTTAGTCGTGGTATACAACGATTTTTTTAATTTCTTTTAAATGTTTTTTTAATTTTAAACAATTGTTTCGCCGGTGAAATTTCTCGCTAGGAATAAGATATATTAAGCATATTTTAATATATTGTATTTGTTAGAATAATTATATATTGGCATGAATAATTTTAATCTATTTATATCTAAGCGTAACATTACTTTATCTGTTGCTGTTATTAAGAAAGCGGTCGTAGTTTTTGGAATTAGAGGAATGCATTTTTTAAATGTTTATTTTGCTTATCGTTGACTAGTGGCTCATTATATCTGATTTCTTAAAATCTGTTATTAGTTATATTCAAAGATTATTTTACAACATTTAGTATGAATTTTAATTTTTCCATTTTCTTATTTATTAATTGGAAAGTAACGGAATTTCATATTTATTGAAAATACGTTCTCATTTACAAGGTTATTTTATTTCGTTTACTTCTAGTCATTTTTTATTATTATTTATCTTTCGACTATTTGAAAATCAGCAGCAATAATAATAATAATAATAATAATAATAATAATAATAATAATAAAAAATATTCTCATATATTTGATAAAAAAGTTACACATTTTCATTATTATTATTTTAAAAGTATAGCGATATATTGGCACATTTGATAGACTGTTTCCTCCGACATCCAGTGTAATATATATATATATATATATATATATATATGTGTGTGTGTGTGTGTGTGTGTGTGTGTTTTATGCTTGAAGTGGGCAGTAGTACAAGCAGTATCTTCGTTGCTCGGCTTTTATTAAAGTGGATGGGCAACACTGGTCTTCCCTCATCCCCCTATATATATATATATATATATATATATATATATATATATATATATATATATATATATATATATAAGTCCTGGGTAAGACGATAAACTGCATCCAGCAGCGAGACCTCTGATCAGGAGATTTTAAGGAGTCTGGAACTACCTCTTAATTTCTGTTGTTCCCATGACCGCATTGACCCGGTCCGGTAGTACCTGATTTGGACAAATATATAATCCCTAAACTGGTGTCCTGGTGGAAAGGAAAGAGTCCTGGAAGACCACGTGTTACAGAGGAGCAAGTGGAGAGGATTCATGATGCATTTGAGAGCAGCCCACGTAAATCCGTACGTCGAGCAAGTCTTCAGCTTGCCATCCCTCATACCTCTGTCTGGCATGTGTTAAAGAGACGATTACACATGAAACCATACAAACTAAGCCTCGTCCAAGCACTTACTAATTATGACAAGGTGATGCGGAGGACATTCTGTGAGTCAATGCTGGAGATGGAGGAAGGTCATGAAACTCTCTTTTCACGTTTAGTTTTTAGTGACGAAGCGAATTTCCATTTGAGAGGCACAGTCAATCATCACAATGTGTGTATTTGGGGAACAGAGCACCCAAAACTGTCTATTCACTTTACTGCAAGCAGATTCGAATGACTTCATGTTTCAGCAAGATGGAGCACCTCCCCATTGGCATCTCGGGGTTAGTACTTATCTGAATGAAAACGTGCCACAGCAATGGATTGGGAGGAGAGGTGCTAACGATCTTACTCTCTGTGCTTGGCCTGCCAGATCCCCGCACCTCACTGTGTGTGACTTTTTATTGTGGGGGTATGTTAAAGACCAAGTTTATGTTCCAGCAATTCCAGCAAGTATCGATGACTTGAAAGATCGAATAACAGCTGCAATCAACACGGTGGACCGTGACATGCTGAGGCGTGTTTGGGAGGAATTCTCACATCGGCTTTATGTTGTCCGCGCTGCCGGTGGTGGCCACATTGAGCACTTATAAAACATGAAATGAAACTTGAATGTATATACAACACATGTGTTCATGTTAGAGGTTTGTAATTTTTTTCGTTTTTGACACATCACGTGATGATTTTGGCGTATTCTTTTTGAAACATCCTGTATTAAACATTTTACATCTCTACGCAAAATCTTTCATATTTTAGTACTAAGATTATATTTCCTCATGCGATGGTAGATAACTCCTGATAAAAATGATTATATATGCTCCTGAAAAAATTATTTCGCTTGAGCTCTCTGGGGAGGAAGTTTGGGTTCGTAAACAGTAATTATCAAGGCTAAATAATAAAAGACTTTTCGGTAAATCGAATCGAGTTCTCTCAGTCACTGTGTTTATCTAAAAATAAATTCGCTTAAATTCACCTTCATCCCTCCCGTGCACCAATGGCTTAGTGGTAGAATCCCCGACTGACCCCAGTTCAGTCTGGATCCTATCCTAACTAGAGGCAACCGGACCTCTAGCCATACTGATGAGCTCTAATACTGCGAAACAGTCTGTCCGTGGATGACAGTATATATATGCTCCTGAACGATTTATTTCATTTGAGTTCTCTGGACAGGAAGTGTTAGTTTGGAAAAATTGACATTTACTGCTAATAATGCAAGACTCTTCCGTTAATAGAATCAAGTTCTCCCAATCAGTGTATGTTTATCTAAAAATAAATACACTTAAATTCACATTCATCCCAGCCATGCGCCAACGACTTCATGGCAGAATATCCAACTAACGTCAATTCAATCTGGTTTCGATCCTAGTTAGAGGACATCTAGCCATACTGATTAGATCTGATACAGCGAAACAGTCTGTCTGGGGATGACACTATATATATATATATATATATATATATATATATATATATATATATATATATATATATATATACACACACACATACATACATATATATATATATATATATATATATATATATATATACATACACACACATATATATATATAATAAATCCACTGGTCTTTAGAGATGGTTCAAAATATATGATGACAGAAGTCAGCGACCATTCAGGTACATCCATAAATAAATTACATAATTCATATCAGTGCCATTAAAAAAGCCACCTACAAACACATACCTGCCCCAATTAGAAAAATATGTTTGATAACATTGTAAGTGCTGCTGTCAACTATAAGAATAGTATAAGCCCATTATATAACCCAATTCAAGCCAAGCATCTCCTCCATTCTATTAAAAAATAACGTCAATATGTTAAAAATTATTGATTCACTATCAATTATTTATATGAAGATTTATTATCATAAATTCATGAACACTTCATTTCGCACAGCCTTGGATTACTAATACGGCTACTGCAGTGCATTGTTGCCATTGGAACAGAAGCATTACAATCGTCAATAGCGATCGCCTTGAAAATGACTAATGAAGTTGCCTAACGTGCTTGGGACAAAATTCATTACAGACCGTTTCTGCACCGCTTTAGAAAACTGTAGGTAATCACCGTCTGTTCCGGTGCGTTTCTGCACTCGTCCACAAACATCATCACAGCAAGCAATGTTCTATTTTACGGATCAGGCGATGGTTTCTCCTAGAGGAAATAGGGACTTAAGATTGATCCCTGCAATTCATGAATGCTTAAAAAGATAGACTTAATAGACGCTGTTTCATAAATAAAAATGTAGCGTCTATTTCAAATACAATGTATCCACTATAATTGTATATACTTATAAGTTTAACATTTCACCATGCATTGCATATTCTGGGGCTCCGTCAGTTATACGCCATGCCTGATACACGCCTAGGCGATCATGTATCTTTCGATACATGACTGATGAGACAATTTTTTTCCAGCAGAGGCTGCCATTTCTTTCCGCGGTATCTGAGGATATAGAACCCGGCCTGCCATCCTTTTTGTGCATAGCGTAAGAAGAGGATTCATACAATGGAATGTAAGGGAATGTAATGGATTTGACTGGGATTCGAACTCGGCTCTCCGATTCCTCAATCTAAGCCTCTATCCATTACTACACCCTGCCTCGTTTCTGCGGCTACTGCTACATATTTAGAAATCTTTAATAAAATACAAAGAAGGATCACTAGTCTTGACCTGTCATCTCGAAATTCAGTCACTTTCCAACCGTCGTCATGTATCTTCTATATATATACTTTCCTCGTAATTATTCTGATAAAATTTCCTCTGTAGTACATGGACTTGTTAAATTTAAGCGAAATACTTGATTGGCGATAATATCTCATCACCGAAATGTGTAAATGGCTATATATAACCGTAATACCTATGCTAACAGCTTTTTCAATAGTAGTTCTAGTTCTGGAACTCTCTTGTTCCAGTTCCCTAATCTTTGTGACAAATTCTAAATCTATTTTTGGGTGTTTCGGTCATTCTTCCTTTCTTGAATGCTACTTTTGGATATTTATCTAATCCGAAGTCCATACCTATGTCGTCACTGAAATATTTTACATTTTTTTTATTGAGGAGGCCCTTCAACTCATTGTCGTCTTTGGCAAAGTGTTTGAGATCATCCATGTAGAGTAGGTGATTGAATACTTTCTCCTTCTTCTTCTTCTTCTTCTTCTTCTTCTTCTTATTATTATTATTATTATTATTATTATTATTATTTAAAATATATCATCTCATATTCTTGCATATATATTCTTGATCTTCCTTGGTATACCGATAAACATGATCCAACAGCAAGGCCTCTGATCAGTAGATTTTAAGGAACGTGGAACAACCTCTTAATTGCTGTTGACCGCAGATTCACACTTACCCACATTGGTAGCACTTGTGAGGTTCCCGGTTATGGGCAACTACTTAAAACCCAAACTAGGGTCAAAATAAATTAAAGTATAATTATTTTTATAGTAAAAATAAAAGCAATAAATTTTCATACTAAAAACATTACCAACAATATATATTTGTAAAAGAAATTACGAATGCTTCCCAGAAAATTAAATTTCTTCATTAAATAACTCATAATTACTAGATATGTCGCTAGACTAACAAATAATAAATAAACTTTTCGGGTCCCAGTTAACCTACAAACGGGGTTACAACACTTTGAAAGTATAAATGATACATTTTATAATAATAAAGTAGCATTACATATTTGTAAAAGAAATGCTTTCAATAAAATTAAATTTCTGCATTATATGACCCATTAAGAGATGATATGCCGCTATATTAACCAATAAACAAACATATATTCTTCAGTGTTTTGTGCAGTCTATTTTGTATATCTCTACCCCAGTTCTGTTGTTGTTGCTATCCCATTTGATGCTATTTATATCTCTTATTTTTCTAGAGGTGATGTTGATGAGTTTTATGTAAAAATTGAGCAAGTTTTTCTTCGATGTGTTTAATTTTGTTATGACTGTGCAGCCTACCTTCCCAGAAAATGCAACTTATTTCCGAAACATTGACGATGCCATTTTAATATACCCAGACCACACAACACTACCAGAACTTATTGATAGATTAAACAGGATAGAACATACAATCAATTTCACCTACGAAACAAAAGCAAACTGCCATATCTTGACGTCACGTTTATAGAAAGACATAACTGATAATCTATCGAAAACCAGCAAATAAAAATGACCTTATACACATTTACTCTCACCTCAACAGCAAAATTTACATATTGAGGCTTTTATTTAAGAAACCTTAGAATTTATGGTCTCAATTACAACTCGAAGAAGATAAATATATCTAAAAATTTAAATTTCTCCAGTACCCGAATTATTTACAGCACAATGGCAAATGCAAAATAGACAAAATTCACAGAATAAAAAAAAAGCAAAAAAAGACATCAGGATAATTCGCAAAAAATAATAATCCTGAGAATCATAACAAAATTACACACATATTGCTAACTAAAAATCCATTCGTCCTGGGTATGGCAATAAACCATATCCAGCAACAAGGCCGCGGATCAAGAGATTGGAGGTACTGAGGAGCCTGAAATCACCTCTTAATTGCTGATATTCGCAAGTTCACTCTGATATGTGGTGGTAGTACTTGTTAGAGTCCCAGCTATGTGCAAATAGGGAACTCCCAAACAAAAATCAGTACATTTTTATAATAAAATGAACAACGGTATATTTTTATATCCACATGAAAACACTAAAAAACAAAAAAAAAAAATATATTGTTTATAGCAAAATTACGAACAGCATATTTGCTATATATCTAAAAATCATAACTTTACTCAAAAAGTATAAAATTATTTGCAAAATATATTAAGTTGAAGCTATAAAATTACATTCAAAATATTTAGATTTCGTTATTAAATAACCTACAAAGGTTAACGTGCCGCTAAACAAAATCAACTAACTTCATAACAGCCACCGTTAAAAATATTTTCCAACCTTGACATAAAATTCCTCGATACGACCTATAGAACAATAAGATATATAGTTAAAATCAAATTAGATGGCAACAACAGAACCGAGACAGAAATATACAAAATATACTGTACAAAATGTACACTGATGTACGTTGTTGAAATATATCTAAACTTATTAACACACTAATAAAACAAAGTGAATAAGAGTTTTCATGTAGGCACAACACCATTTATAATTAGCATCATCTGAACGGAGGGATATATTTTCTAATGGTTATTACTCCAAGCAAAGTAGTATAGATATTAGCACGCAACGGATTACAGGGGGAGGAGGAATTAGGAACTGAAACTTTAGTAATGAGGAAGAAGAAAAGATCAACAAGGAGAACAGGAGATACCGACTGATATTGCATTTAAATGTTTGCCGATTAAATTGGGAAACGTAGAGTCTGAAGCGATGTCCACAAACGAAATATATGGGATAACAAACTTTTAGCATAGAAGTTACAGCTATATGTAGCTAGCTCAACAGAAAATTGATGAGATCTCACAGCCAATCTAGTATTTAGTAATTGATACGGTCCAAGTATCATAGTGTAGAGCTCATCCGAGCAATAACCATGATAGAATTTATTAAAAAATGCGCAAAAATATAACCTTACGGCGGTGGGCAATTGACTGAAGCCGAGCCGCGAAATCAGGACAAATAATAATCCTAATTCTTCTTTGGATCTTATCGAGAAGCGGCATCGAACAATATATGGCAGTAATATTCTAAGCATCTATGGATGATAGACTTATAGATGTGCAAGATAGATTCTGGAAAGAAAAAATGTCTCGCTCGACAAAGTGAACCGAATTACTTAACGATGGATTCAATGTAGTCTTTTCACCTCATGTCAGTTGAGAACTTTAAACCGAGAAAGCGCAATGTCATTTCCTTAGAGGATAGAATAAGCCATGATGATGGAAGGCAGAGAGTGGTCTCTCAGATTATTGATGGAGAGCAGTTTTCTGTTGGAGGCATTATAATGGACAAGCCATCTTTTTTTTTCACAGTTAACGACGGTCTTGAGGTCATTTTCTACATCGTCTGCCATTTTGACTTTGCCTGACTGATCAATCTTACTATCGAAGCAGGATTAAATGGTAGTGTCGTCAGCGGAGATGCCAAGTTGAGAGCTGATGTCATCGGGCAGGACGTTAGTACAGATTAAAAACAGAATCAAAGATGGAGTCCAGGGGACTCCCGCGTTAGTACGAAAGAAGGCTGACAATTGGCCGTTCCGGAAAACTTTCATTTCATGATTTCATAGGAACAACGATATCAGCTCAAAAACGAACCCGGGGATATACCGTAGTTTTTCAGCTAGTGGAGCAGAGCTAACTTACAGAAACTGCCAAAGGCTTTCGAGATGCCCAGTGCTACAGCGTGGCTTCACCTTTTTTTATCTAAAGCACGATAGACTCTTTCGGTAATTATTGTTAGTACATCAGCAGTTGACATGGAGAAACAAATGCCGTATTGCCTGTGATGGGAGATGAGAGATGACGAATTCAGCATTGCTTAGGTTTAATTTTTCCCCGAAAAGAGACAGACGGTTAACAGTTAGATGGGTCAGATGGTTTAAACAGAGCTCTTAAAAACTGGAACAAAAAACGATGACTTCCCTCAAGCAGGGAAGCAAGAGGCAGCAAGTCATTTATTATACAATTTACAGAGAACAGGAGCCAGTCCAACAGCACATGTATTAATTTCTACTGCAGGTATGTCATCGTGTCTAAATGCATTGTGGCGATCAAGGTTAGAGATGATAGCATAAAGCATAAAATAAGTTATATGTATTTCACTCAATAGAGAATAATTTAAGGATTTAGCTACTTCGAGGAATCCTATATATTTGATACGAGTAGTAGCAAATATACAGCTGTTATAAGGAGAGCTGTCACGCTGGTATAGCCGGAAATATTAGGTCATGTGTGCTATGGTGACTGCGCAAGCTGTTGCGGTCCATGAAGAGATTTTCGGTTTCACATGGCATTTCCGAGAATAATTTCCGAGAATAATTTCTATTATTCTCTATTGAGTGATATACATATAACTCCTTTTATGCTTTATGCTATCATCTCTGACCTTGATCGCCACTGCATGGATCCTCCGGACGAGTCCAGAGTATAGTTTGAGGTAAATGTACGAGCAAAGCAATCAGTTTTAAAAACTCATATCGATTGAGGAGTGTGGCTAGAGATCTTGCACGTATTTAGCACCCTATTACACAGATGCCAGTAGTCACGATAGCCAAAGGTTTTGGAGACTATGCGGTGCAACATTATCTCAGCAAACAGGGATTTAGCTACTTCGAGGACTCCTATATATTTGATACGAGTAGTAGCAAATATACATCTGTTATGACGAGAGCTGTCATGATGGTATAGCCGGAAATATTTGGTCCTGTGTGCCATGGTGACCGCGCAAGCTATTGCGGACCATGAAGAGGATTGCGGTTTCACATGGTATTTCCGAGAAGGGATGAAAGAGGCTATGCTTGCTTTGACCCAAGAAGAAACTTCAGTGTCGAATTTTTTCAATTGGGGGATTGAAATGTCAGTCGAAGGGGCGTCCCGAAGAAAATTCCGGAATGAATCCGGATAAACATACTGCGGCCAGAAAGAGATCTTATGGATAGGATGTTAGTGTTTAATTAAGGAAGGAGATATCAATAGTTACCACAGAGTGGTCCGAATTAACAAGAGTGCAGTATTGTGAACATTGGCAAGATCGGAGAGAGTAAGTAAGAAAGAGAGCCAATAGAGAAACATATTCGGTTTGGCCAGGGACACGAGTGGGGAATCCACGATTTGGGTGAGGGATTGGAGAATGGAAAAATAGAAAGAATAGTCAGGACCCCCGAGAGACAATTCTCTGGCCTTTGGCAGATTATCCCGGTTGTAAACATCAGCGCCCTGCATATGAATGCTGGAAACATTTCGGCAAAGTGCAAGAATTCATTGGTTAGAATGGAAGTTGTTCAAGGGCAAAGATATCTCGCGACCTTTTCAGGTGGAAGGATATTTCGTTGCAGTAGTCGGAACTGAAACCGCGAATCTTGGAGAAAAAAAGATTGAGGGCGGCAGGTGGTATTTTTAAGTGGTTTAGTTTCATCTCTTTTTATTGTGATTTCCATGAAATATGTTTTGAGAAGAGAATAAAAAGATCGCCATGATTGTCATACTTGGTCGTCAATAGTAACACAAACCAGAATGCGTGCAGCTGAGTGCGGAGCATAATGTGACCTCAGGGTTGCCTACCGGAAATATATGCATGAACACCTAGCCAGACGCTACATAGCACTACTACTTAGCTGCCTCTCTAACCGCTACCAAAGTCTTGGGGCTCCTAACGATCAAGCGGAAGCAGCAGCCAGGTAAGTTCTAACAGGGTATCCTCATAATGGAAAGTTGCCGCCACTGATTAGTCCCGTCACCAATGACTCGATAGAGTTAAATTATTGAGGCTCTGGTAAAAGAAAGACAACTGATAAACGATATCTTGCACTCCCGTTCAATAGACATGGAGTGCAGATCAGTCGATAGGTGAGACTATTTACTCCTATTTACCTGTAAAAAATGGGAAAGAATTAATATGAAGTAATTAATTATATATACTAACTATTGATATCTAATACCAGCTAAAACTTAGCGTAGTAAAGTTTAATTTTTCAGCATTGATAAATAAACTTGGGTAAGCATATACTAAATTAAACAGGTTAAGTGGGAAGGCTGAATTAGTCCCGTGAGCGCGCACACACACACACACACACGCTGGCGCGCGCACACAGGCATATACATATATATATATATATATATATATATATATATATATATATATATGTGTGTGTATATATATATATATACATATATATATATATATATATATATATATATATATATATTTAAATTGTGTGTATTTAGGCAGCATCTTTTCATTCATACACGTTTCATTAAATAATATAGACAAGCGTTGTCTATTTATTTTATGTAAATTCTTTTCATAACGTCTGATAAACTTAATAACATTATCATTGAACGAAGAAAGAAATTCACAATATTGATACATATATTTTTTAATACAATCTAGGCTTTCGGCTTACATATGCCATTATCAAAGATGTCAATTACAACATATTAAACAATATACGGACAAAACAGTGATGATAGTCTGTCATTGTTTACATAGATGATTTCTAAGCAACGATAAACACGTGCATATAAGACGCTAGAACCGAAAATCGCACCGCATCTCATAATGTCACGCATGACCACGTGAGAATGAATCGGAGAAGTATGAAGTATGGGAAGCCATTGGTATAATTCATACTTCTCCAGTTATCAGACTGGATAAATATCTGAAGTTCTGAGTTAGTTAAGATTTTTCCCTATGAAATATAAGTAATTTAAATATATATATATATATATATATATATATATATATATATATCTGAGATGAGTTGTTGTGTACATTATTATGAATTATTTGGACTATTGTCCTCATCTTTGTCGCCAAATTTATTACAACGATTCGGCCGTTGTACGCTCCGGCCTTCTTCATGTGGTTGGAATGTCGAACTTAATCCTTTATTTCGCCCACTGTGGTAAAATATTCTAGTTTCACGTACGTGTTTATGTGAAGGGGTTATCAAAGAAAACACAAAGGATCTGCTATCCATATGGCATCAGGACAACCTTCAAAAGCTTGACGACACTTCGGAGATATCTCTTCCGAGGAAGACCGCCCCATAGAAGAGAACATGGCTAAAGACTGTGTGTACGCTATCCCGTGCAGCTGCGGAAAGAAGTATAAAGGGTAAGGTAAGGCTTCAAGATCACCAGAAATCTGTAACAGGAGGGGATGTGGAAAAATCAGGCGTGGCTGACCACATATGGAGAGAGAAGTGGGATCATGTTGAGATCATAAACAAGGAACACCATTGGAAAATTCGTAAACTTAAAGAATCAGCACATATGCTAGGCGACAAAAATCTCCTGAGCCGACCAAGCATAGAAATAAATACAATATGGGAACCAGTAATAAGGAGTGTCAGAGAAAAGTGATAACAACAACAAAAGTTGCAATATGAGCTCTGGTAAAAACATGAATGATAACAGCAAAGAAATTGCAAAAAAAAAATTGTTGCTGAAGACATTAAGTTTATAATACCCAGAAATTCATAGATATATTTCCTCAATGACACGTGACACAGTGGATAAAAGTGTTGGTAAGATCAAGTGACAGGACCAAAAGAGTGTGAGTTCAATACCCGCTTAAGGCTGTGAAAAACTTTCAGAGTGTAATTAACGGGCGATAACTGATACCTGACATCGATTAGACATGGCACGTGGAACTAGAACAGTCTACTCCAGCGAGCGAAATAAAGGGTTAAGTTCGACATTCCAACCACATGAAGAAGGCCGGAGCGTACAACGACCGAAATATGGTGACAAGGATGAGGACAATAGTCCGAATAATATATATATATATATATATATATATATATATATATATATATATATATATATATATATATGAAATTGTCCAATTGTTATATTAAGTTTTGAACCATTGTATCTTAGAAATGATTAAAGATGTTTTACTGGAATTCCCTGAAGTTTTTATTATACTACTGTACTCTATTTTGAACAATAAGAATGTATTTCTAAATTGAAATGATGGCCATTCTTGCTGTTTTGTGCTCCTGATTAAGTTTTCCTCTCTACTGTTCCCTCTTTTTTTAAACTTATTCACCGTTCTCTTGATGGTTCTTGAATGGACTTTGAAGATAGAATCCAGATTATGGAAGTTGGTATCATTGCTGAAGGCTTTAATGATCTTTTTCCTCTCACTACTGGTCATTTAGGAAGACAGAGTGTCTGACACAAAACGGGTTTAACCTGTTCTCTTTCCGAGTGAATAAACCAAATGAAGATTCTTACGACAAATATTGTCATGATGGCTAAACGCCTTATCTGAAAACTTTGGAAAAAGAAACTCAATTAATTTAGTTTTTGTTTAGATATTAAACAATTTGTGGTATCCACAATTATCCGGTTACACGATTTGGACAAATTTACTGTTACATCCGGTAAATACACACACACACGCACACACACACACACACACACACACACACACACACACATATATATATATATATATATATATATATATATATATATATATATATATATAATTCACGGTGGTAATACTTGATATATCCGCATTGACAAATAACCATGGGTAAGCATATTCTAAATTAAACACGTTGCAGGTGTACTTAATTAATAAGTCCCGTAAGCATATATATATATATATATATATATATATATGTATGTATGTATGTATGCATGTATGTATGTATAGCAGCATTAACCGTAATACCTAACATTTAAGAATAAACGGATATTCTAAATACAGTGTAACCCGGATATAAGAGACCCGGATATAAGATAAACTCGGATATAAGAGAGATTTTCTCTGGTCCCAAATTAGAGCCTTAATGTAAATGTTTGTGTTAATCTAAACAAAATAGACAAACCCTGATATAAGAGAAAACCCGGTTATAAGAGAATTCGTCTCCGGTCCCTACAACTCTCTTATATCCGGGTTACACTGTATATTTCAAATAAAATAAATTAAATACAGCACTTTATAGCAATCTGTCACGTGATATGTAAAAACAAATTCACATTATGTGGATAAACGCGATATTTGAATAAAAAACACAAAAACCAAATATCTCCCTTTCTTTCTCTCTCTCTCTCCCTCTCTCTCTCTACATATATACATATATATATATATATATATATATATATATATATCGGTGTGTGTGTATGCGTGCGTGTGTCGGTGAGTGCATGTGTGAGTGAGTGTGTGTTTGTACTAAAAGGATAATCGTATTGAATTCATTAGCGCTCTTTATAAAAAGCGAAATTTAGTTTGTGTGCCAAACTTCTTTCCGAGAAGCTTGTTCATCGAACAGGAAGTGAAAGGTTAGTAAGATCTTGATCTCAATCGATCTTTGGCGGAACTGGCCAGAAGGATTTTGAGGTTAAGAAAGTCAAGTCCCTATTGCCTGTTCCAGTTTTGGTGTGTTAGTCAATTACTGACAAATGATAGGATAGAGGTGGCATTGTTTGGGACTTTTTTGGCTGTTGGTCAGAGGTCGAGAGGTCTAAGCTTGGTTTTCGGGGGCCCTTAAGAAAGATATATCACTGAGAGCTGAAACGGAATGATAATGGTCGATAATTTTAGTCCCCTCGGAAACTGTACGACCTGCAAGTGGATCTTTTCAGATAGAATTGGCAGTGAAATTAGTAAATATTGAACTAACCAGAAATATCATTAGTTTTTCATATATATATATATATATATATATATATATATATATATATTATTTTTATTATTATTATTATTATTTCCTTGAGTTCCCGTTGCATACACATTAATTTCTGTGTTCCAACCAGAGATCTTATGTCAGAATTGCTTCATGACATTTTCCACTAATCATGTTTGTAAATAAAGAAAACAACAAAAAAAACTAAGATCACTCGCATTTAACATAAATATAACTATTGATAATACAGTGTAACCCGGATATAAGACACGCGGATATAAGAGAAACCCGGTTATAAGAGACTTTCTCTGGTCCCAAATTAGAGCCATACTTACCTAAACAAAATAGACCAAACCCGAATATAAGAGAAACTCGGATATAAGAGACTTCTTCTACTGTCCCGACAACTCTCTTATATCCGGGTTACACTGTATAAGGGCTGTACTTGCGAGTACAATTTCCTGTATTTTTAAGGCATAGTCTACGAGTAATTCCTTCATTGAGTTTATTGGAACCTTTTCCAAACTCCAATTACAACTGGAATTATTGATGTCCTCATGTGCCATATCTTTAAGATTTTCACATCAAGATCCTTGTTTTTCGATAGTTTTTGAAGATCTTCAAAGATGCATTAAAATTGCAGGAATCGTCATGTCATATGAAGAAACAGTCTGTTCTTGTGGTCTTTGATCATGATGTCTAGGCGATTAGCTAGTTTTCTGACTGTGTATTGCAAAGTCCCATCAAATTATTACAGTTCCTATCTTTGTAAACGGGTCTGTGTTACGTTCATACCAGTTTCTTTCAGTTTCCTACGTGTAAAGTTGCATATTATTATTATTATTATTATTATTATTATTATTATTATTTGTGTTGTGATTCCTGCTTTGTATCCTGTAGAGCTGGGTCTAAAATCTGACATTTAGACTCTATAGGACAATTGACATTTAATTGCTAGTTCTTTTCTTGGTATATAGGATGTTCATAGTAGGGCGATCTTCTGGGCAACTTGTGTGTTGATGTTACCTGAGACACTGTAAGTAAAATAGACCATTCCTTTTCTAACGATGCCCAGAGCTCCGATTAATATTGGTACAGTCATAGACTTCGTTCCACATATCCTGTTAATCTCAATCTCTAGGTCCTTGTATTTAAACAATTTATCGATAATTTTCCAGGCGGTGTTTCTCTCGGATGGTACTGCTATGTCAATAAGCATACACTTCCGGAAGTTCTTGTCTTTTATGATAATATCAGGTCTATTGGCTTTTATCTTAGTGTCTGTTTGAATTGGAATGTCCCAGAGGATAGTTACATTGTTATTTTGGGTAACTGTGTCTGGTTGGTGCACATGCTCAATGGTTTCGATTTTTTGCTTCTTGCATATCTTCCATTGCACATAGATTTGTTTGCATTTTAATTTTATGCTAGTTCTGGACATCCTGAGATAATATGGTTGAGAGTTTAATGATATTTTCCGCAGTACTGCATTGACGTCTAGATCCTTCATTGATTATATGAGAGTGATAGGATCTGTTTGAGAGTATTTGGTCCTGATCTGTAATAATGAGGCCTTCTGTCTCAACTTTCAATTCGGTGCTCCTCAAACACTGATGTGTTTTCCGTTGGTCCACTCCTGTTTCTTTCATTCCTTTTAGGTATTGCCATGCAATGCCTTGTCCTCGCAGCTTTTTGTAATTCCATTTGGCCAAGTTCTTTCGCTTTGTGTTAAATTCATTTCGTGTAGATGATATTCGCTTCGGTTTTTTGTTCGTAGGATTTGAGGTATATTAAGGAGTTTCTTGAAGAGTGCAGCTTATTTGTTGATGGAATGGAGTTGCTGTATTACTATTTAGAGGAGCGGGTCATCTGTTTTTTGCGAGGTACGCTTCCAATCCTATTGCTGATATTTTTAGTTTTAATTCAAGTGGGATTAGCACTCGGACTCATGAATCTCTTGTAATGTACACATCTAATATCGGGTGACGCATCTGCATTTGGGTAAGTACTTTTCTGGTCTCAGTATCCAATGTTTTAATATCATTCAACTTACATTTAATAATTTTGAAGCTCTATGTTACGACTGGTATAACTAAGTTATTCACAGCCTTCATTTTATTGGCACCATTTGTTTGCTTTCTTGTATCAAACGCATTCTCTTATTATATTCTTTTAAATGAATGCTGTATTCCGTCTCCTTCATTATTTCCTAAGTATTTGTATGTACCAATTAGGTGTAGTTCCTTAATCTGATAACCTTGAGATCAAAGTCTGTAGTTTTCCTTAGTTTACCGCCTTTTGATATTGATTGGTCGCGATGTTAATGACCCGTTTGTATGTTTTAATTCCAGCTTTTCCTACTCTCTGTCATGAATTTGAACTTTGTGCGGCATACTCTGTATATAATAGGCTCTTCTCTATCCATGAGTGTTTTATACGGTCGAACGACTTTCTGTAGTTAATACATGATATCAATAATGTTCTTGGTTTTCACCTCTTCCAATATTGCTTGATTGATAATTAGTTGGTCCTTGCACCCGTATCTTTCTCTTTTATATCCCTTCTATTCCGCCGGGATTAAATCTTGTTTTTCTCAAGGAAGATATATATCCTCTTGATTATGATTTAGTGAAGATCTTGTATATTATTGGTAGGCAGGTGATGTATATTATTGGTAGGCGGGTTATGCGAATGACTTACGTTGGGATTAACATAGCTAATTCATTTGGGGCATTTTTATGGGTTTATTATTATATCAGTGTATGCGCGTGCGATGTCTTGGTGAGTTCCAGACAGGCTAAATATGGTTATTAGTCTTTCCAGTTTTTGGTATTGACGACGGCAGCGGTTGTTTCAGTAATATTGATATCCGTTCATATTTGGCACTTATATTTGTGGGTTGTTCCTGTTGATGCTTAATCTATGTAGCCCTTTCATTGCGCATTTTGCGGTTTTCCAAAATCTTACACTAGATCTCCTCGTTTTCTTGCATATTACGTGGGTCATTTATCAGTATTTCTTTTCTCAATTTTCGATATAGTAAATTGTCGTCTTCTTTGAAAATCTTGCTTTTCCGGAAGAATCTTTTTTCTTTTTTTCATAACGCTTGATTCTCTATGTCTTAGCTTGAATGTGTTGTTTCAACTTCTCTTTAACTTTTGTTAGGTCTGTCTTAGTCTTTATGTTATGGTTTCGTTTCAGTTTCAGTTGTCTCCTTTTTATTTCTTTCATTTTAGAGCCCTTATCCCCATTGTTATTTCGCTTTCTAATTTTCTTTCCAGGCTGGCATTTTCTTTATTTCTTTATTGTTGTGTTTATACTTTTTCACGTATTGCTTCTGCAATCGTTGCCAAGGCCGCGTATATAAGATAATTAATTTCTGTCAGATTCATAGGTCTTTCCATTCCGTCACTTATTTTGTAATTGCTTAGCGAGGTTGATGCATTCCTTTGTTTGACGATTCTTTCTTACTTTTGGAATTGTATACCTTTCCTCGAATAGCATTTCATTAATCATTTTCCCATTTATATCTGATATTTCTTGTTTTTGAGATGTTAGACGGCTTCGTTTGTCACTTTTCCTATGTCAAGTGAAAGCCCGTTATCCCTTGCAAAAATGCTTGTTATATTCGAGACTTCAAAGGAGACGGTACTTCTAGGAACGCCTTCCAATAATATCTGCACTAGCAATACTTGTACAAGTAGTAATCGCCAACTAGTATAATGATCAGAAAAGAATCGTAATCTGTTTAGTAGTAGAGTAGAGAGAGTGAACGTATAGCAATAGTGTAATAAGAGTGAACAGTGAACATATAGTCATCACGCTACTTGCTGTTTATTCGATTCCTTTATGATCACGTGATCTACTTTATAATGGGATCGAACGTGTTACTCACTGGCGATCTAGTTTCAAATTACAGTGTCGGCAACGACATTTAGATATATACAAAACTTACCTCTGTTTGTCTCTCATGTTCGTCATTATATTTCTCTATTTGCTTTTTGTTTCTTTGCATGTGTCTCTTCTGTGTTGTTGGCATTTAGTCCTCGATGTTAACGTCTAATCTATTTTTGATGTCTTCTCGGATGCTTTTGTGTTCTATGCCAGGTATTCTTTTTTTTCCTGATGGGGTAACGCCTGGCATTGGCTAGTTTGTTTTCATTGACGTTTAATCAGTTTGAGAGATGTTCTTCTCGCCAGATGTTATTATTATTATTATTATTATTATTTTTATTTTCTTTGCTTTCTGGCGTTTACACATTTCTTTCCGGGTCCCACCCAGGGACCTAAGGTTAGAAATGGCATCATGACACTTTTCACTGACAAAAAAAAAAAAAAAAAAAAAATTACATAGATAGAGCCCTTCGTAAAGTGTGGGCTGTACTTGTCAGAACAATTTTTTGTATCTCCTTGAGGCATGGGCTTCCAGGAATCCCTGCAATTAGTCTACTGCAATCTTTTCCAACCAGTCCTAGGGCTCCAACTACAACAGGGATTGTTGATGTTCCCATATGCCACATTTTCGAGACCTCTATTTCAAGGTCCTTGTATTTTGACAGTTTTTGAATATCTTCAAAGATACATTGCAGTCAGCAGGGACTGCCATATCAATAAGGATGCACCGTTTTTGTTTGTGGTCTTTAATAACAATATCTGGTCGGTTGGCCTTGATTGTTCTGTCAGTGTGGATTGTGTAGTCACATAGAATTGTAACAGGTCCTATCTCCGTAACTGGGTCTGGGTGGTGTTGGTACCAGTTTCTTTCAGTTTCCTTCCCGTAGAAGTTGCAGATTTTCCAGTGCAGATATTGGCCCACTCTGTCATGTCGGGTTTTATATTCAGTGGGTGCCAACATCGTGCAACCTGATACAAGATGATCAATCGTTTCTGGATATTTATCAGAGAATCTGCATTTTGGGCTGACACAATATTTTAGTATATGTGCTTGATAATTCCTAGTTAGCAAGCATTGGTCCTGCGCAGCAAGGATAAAAACTTCAGTTTCCGCTTTCAACCCTGCACTGCGTAGTCACTGATGGGTACGGGTTTTGTCTACATCAGCTTGGTTGATACGGGCAGAGTATTGGCCATGAAGCGGTTTATCTTGCCATCGCTTCTGTATCTGGTCGGTTGCGTTCGTCTTTGCTGTCTTTTTCAAGTATTTTGCAGTTTCAGCCGGTGTATTGTGCTGTAGTTGCATCTCTACGCCCATTTGAAGCTCCAGTTTGAATTTGTTGGCTTCTTTCATTACGGAGTAAAGACGCTTACTACTTTCATGTTCCTTGACGCATACCATCATCCAGTCTTCTGTAGTTTCCAAGTATTTTTGGAGGCCAATTGTTGTAGTTTTGTAGGACAGTTCTAGTTGAACTAATCCTCTGCCACCTTCGGATCTGGGCACATACAGACGATCAACATCAGCTTTGAGATGATGCATGCGATAGCAAGTTAGAAGCTTTCTCGTTTTGGCGTCCATTCGCTTAATTTCAGCTATGGTCCAGTTAAGGACATTAAAGCTGTAATGCACCACTGGGACAGCCAATGTGTTTATAGCTGATATTCTATTTTTTGAGTTTAGTTCAGTATTTAGTATCAGACGTACACGCCTGTAGTACTCTTTTCTTATTTTTTCTTTCATTTGGGGGTGTTGTATGCCATCTCCTTCGCTAATTCCTAGGTACTTATAAGCTTCTTCATGCTCCAATTCCCTAATCTTTGTGACAAAATCTAAATCTATTGAGGGTGTTTCTGTAATTCTACCTTTCTTGAATGTTACTTTTGCACATTTATCTAATCCGAAGTCCATACCTATGTCGTCACTAAAGTATTTTACAATATTGAGGAGGCCTTTCAACTCATTGTCGTCTTTGGCAAAGAGTTTGAGATCATCCATGTATAGTAGGTGATTGAAAACTTTCTTATTTATTTTGTAACCATAGCTACTGTTGTTCAGTTCATGTGTAAGAGGGGTTAAGGATAAACAAAACAGAAGGGGTGACAGAGAGTCTCCTTGAAAAATTCCACGTCGGATATTCAGACGGTTGGATATAGCAGTGCCCCCGGTGTGCCTAAGGTATAGTTTTGTGTTCCACATCCCCATGCTGTGCTTAAGAAAGTTTAATACCACAGGGGAGACTTTGTACATTTCCAAAGCCTTAAGGATCCAAGAATGTGGAACACTATCAAAGGCTTTACGATAATCAATCCACGCTGCACTGAGATTTCTGCGTCGTCTCCTGCAATTTTCCAGGATCATTTTATTTATCAGAAGTTGATCTTTGCAGCCATATGAACCTCTACTGCATCCCTTCTGTTCCAGCGGGAGAATGCTGTTTGTTTCGAAGAAGGAGTAAGTACGGTTCGTCAGTACAGACGTGATCAACTTATACGTTGTGGAAAGACATGTTATCGGTCTATAATTTTTCGGGTCGTCTGTTTCAGTTGTTTTTGGTATGAGGTATGTAATACCTTCAGTAACCCATTCCGGGATTTTATTGGCATTATTTACAAGCGTTGATAATGTTTTTGCAAGTATGCCATGGGTAGATGAGAGATGATACAGCCAGAAATTGGGCACCTTGTCATTTCCTGGGGATTTCCATTTTTGGGATTTCGTTAGTGCTTGCCTAACATAATCTGTGGATATATTTACCCATTCTTGCAGAGGTGTATCCAGCAGTCGTTCTTCTTCACGCCGTATCCATTCTGCATTTGGGTTACATTCCTTTGGGTTGCTCCAAATATTTTCCCAAAATGTCTGTACATTATCAATCGATGGTGGCGTTTCGACATGTATAGGCGTTTTTCCAATTTCCCTGTAAAATTTCTTAAGATCTGTTCGGAATGTTTTATTTTGGCGATAGAATCTACAACGTTTCTCGTATCGTCTTGTTCTCTGTGCTTTTAGCTGAAGTTTCTGTTTCAGCATTTCCTTGATCGATGGAATATCAATTAGGGATTTAATGCTATATTTCCGTTTGATCTTTTTGGATTTACGTGTGGAAATATTAGGGTTTCTGGTGAGCTCATCTAATATAGACAGCTCACATCTGATTTGTTTTATTTCTCGTATCAGTTTGGTTTTCCAAGCTGGTTCTCTGTGTCTGTTAATTCTATTTATTGTCTTGGCACCAAGCTTCCGAGTCGCTGCTAGAGCTGTTGCGTATATGACGTTGTTAACTTCTGTTATGTTTCCCGGTGGTTTATCTGTTAACAGTGTTTCCAGGGCGGCGTTGTATATTTTCACGATGTGCTTGTTGGGATTTGTCATATGGATTTTCGGGAGCTGGTCTCTGTCTGACAATTGTATGAAAGTTACTCTGCTGAGTACTTGGATGACGTCATTTTTCGCTTCAGTGATTTCAGCTTCGTGGTTTTCAAGGAATTCTAAATTAATGTACCTGGAGTCATCTTCAGTGACAATTTCTGGAGAACTAGAGGTTGTGTCTAAGGCAGAATCTTCGGTTTCATTTCCTGGGAGATGATTTCGTATTTCATTCGCTTTAGCGTCCACCTCATCCTCTGTCGCATTCTTTATTTCAACATTCGTCTCAACAGAGTTTGAGTGATGGGTCATAGTATTTTGCCTTATATCTAATTTTATCTTATCTATTTCTGCCTTTGAGAGTCTGTTGTTTCGCATGATATCTCTGCGGACATTGGCAAGCATGTTTGGATTGAGGTTAGGTCTTATATCATTTCCCACCATATTTCTCCATATTTGGTATGTTTGATTGGTGGTGTTCTTTGCTGGGTTTTCGAGTGCAGTGAAGAAGGATGTCATAACTTGTCGATACTCTTCGCGGCTCCATTTCGTTCGTTTCATTTTTACTAGTCGATTTGGCATTGAGACACTTGGTCCAAGGTTGGCGATAATCCGGGTTTGGTGACCTAGTGTCTCTGTGTGGAAGAGTTTGTTCCAGTGACAGACTTTTCGACCTCAGACTGGTTCCTCTCTGAGGGACGCGGCCCTTGTTGTCCCGGTTGACGGCCGATCCGGTATGAGATATTTTTCGTATTCATTGAAATTGGTAGAGATGCGTTTTAACCTTGACCGCCAAGGGGTAATTTTGTTCAGATGACCAGCTTTAGGACGAGACTTGAAGAAGGTCCAAGAGCAAGACCAGATTTGAGATAGTGGGTTTATTAATATATCGAAGTTAAAAGTTCATAACAGTGTATGGTATTCAGTTGGGTAGATAATACTAAGTTTTAACTTAGTATAAGTCCGAGAGACACCTCCAAGTGGGATAATTAGATTTCAGTATATAGACATAAAACAAAAAAAAAAAAAATGGACCCGGGTGTCCGCTTAAGGTCTGGGGTGTGGATTAAAACTTGAAATACAAGTTAAAAAAAAAAAAAAAATTATTAGAGGAGAGAAAAGGGGACTGAAAAGCAAGGAATTAACTTGAGACATTAGGATTTACAATCATATCAAACTAAAGGAAAAGTATCATTCAAAGATGCTACATTTACCATTTCTTACAACTTCGGAGCATGGCACAAGTGACTCTCCACAAATGTTCAATTTTCCGTCGCCAACGACAGATACTTATCAAATTTTATGGGGTAGGCTGGACTTATACTACAGATTGGTAGGGGGAATATCGAAGAATTCATTAAACAGAGGGGTAGGAGCAAGGGAATAAAAGTTATACTTTTCCGGTCATCTCTCAACCTACTTGCCGCTGAAAGATATGTTTTAGAATATTCACTCAAAGAGATGATAGACAAAGGGCAGAGCATCGTAGGAAAATTACACCTGTAGCCATGAAAAAAAAAAAAAAAAAAAAAAACAGAAAACACAGATATAATACAGTATGATCCCTGTCAGTGTGGACATATCTACATTATTATTATTATTATTATTATTATTATTATTATTATTATTATTATTATTATTATATTTTTAGTTGGTCGTTGTTGTCGCCATCAAATTTATCGTAACATTGTAAAATGCTATCATTTCTTTAATATACTCTTCCCTAGAGCTTTTATTTATTGTTATTTTTATTTATTTATATTTTTTTTGTGGGATATTCCTTTAATGAATATAGAGGGCTTCTGTGAGGACGGTCTTCGGGGTGTTTTTCTTCCTGTACTTTACAGGTAGAGTTGGTTCCAGTTGCAGACTTTTCGATCCTAGTCTGGTTCCTCACTGGGAATTGCAGTCATTGTTGACCCGCGTGACAAACCATGCAGTTTAGCAATATTTTTCGTTGTGTCAACATTATAGTTAGTTCGTATATATCCATAAGTCGGGGCTGGTTCGCGGGCGCCAGAGCATATCCATACCATAGTGGGCGATCAGAGGTCCAGGGTTCTTCCTGCTATTTTTTTATTGCTGTTATTAAAACAACTAAAGAAGCATCATTTATAAGAAGAAAGGATGTGCTTCGTGAAACTCCGACATAACTTCAATTTTCAACGTAATTTTCTTTGAGTTTTTGTCTTTTTTCTCATATTTTCAATAATATGAAATTATATTCAGATCTTCTTAATCCTGTTTTTACACGAATATGATTTATCAATAAATACAATTACTATAGAAATAATAATTATATTTGATTTTTTGTATTGTAAGGAATATGAAAAAAAAATTGTATATAAATTACAAAAAAAGACCATTAAAATATAACCACTATGTCACTTTCAATACAAACGCGACAACCACCATCATCATCATCACCACTACCACCATTATTATTATTATTATTATTATTATTATTAATATTATTATTATTATTATTATTATTATTATTATTATTATTATTTTCATTCCTCTTTGTTTCTCTTTCTTCTTCCTATTCTCAGTAATAAGAGTCCAATAAATGTTCAATCCTCTGCCCGAATCAGGCAACAAAAAATGTAAGATTTGCGTCAAAAATTAATAAAAGTAGATACCGATTACATATCCGTTATATCAACAAATAATATAACTTGTCTCTAAAATTTAAATATTATTAATCCAAAAGATTTATAATAAGTAGAATCCAAAAAGATTGATTAATACTTTGTTTAATAAATTCATTTCCTTGTTTTACCTATTGTCTTTTAGATTTATAAATATTGTCTTTTTTCTACAGGTTAACTCTGAACATTTTTTCACACACACACACACATACATATATATATATATATATATATATATATATATATATATATATATATATATATATATATATATATATATGAGTTAAATTAAATGACTAATAATAACAAAACAAAATGTCCTTAGCAACTGGAAGAATTTCGTGAAAGCTATTTCCATACAGTTATCTGAAAATTACGTCAATTACTGTCACGTGTGGAGATATTGTTGCTGTGCTGACTGATTCAGCCATTTTCTTTTGATTTCTTGATACTGTTCTGTACGTTTGTTTGGGAGAGTAAATGCGTGAAACGCGTCGGCAACTATTACTGTTTTCTTATTGTCTTTTACATTCATATATTTGTGTATATATATATATATATATATATATATATATATATATATATATATATATATATGTGTGTGTGTGTGTGTATATATATGGTGGAATAAGTAAATTGTTTTTCATTTCATGCATGTGTGTTGTTTTTTTTTTGTTTTGTCGACTGGAATGTATAGTAGGGTGAGCTGAGCACTGGTTGTGAGAAAAAAAATCTTCATCATCCAAATAGCTCGATTAATACTCATGTGAATAAAAGTTTTATAAATATTTAGAGTATATACAATCTGTCAGTAAAATGTGCAAACGTATTAAATATGTCGGAATCAGGTTGTTAATCATTCAGTTATGTTCCATGCGTGAAACACACTTAGGCGATCATGTATCTTTCGATACGTCACTCACGATGCATTAGGTTGCCATATATTAAACCCGGTCTGTCCTACTATGTAACCAACTGACGCACCTTCGTAATCACCATTAGACTCATTCAACTCTTGCCAAATCCTCTGCACTGTCTCCATATTAACACCCAAACACTGAAAAATTCGTATTGGAGTTTCCGGCGTGTATGCCAACTAGAACAAAATGCCATTTGCCAATTAACCCGAATTTGCTGGTGATGTTATCAACATCAAGTGACTTGAGCTGGTAGTACTGCTCTGTGTCAAGGGGGTGGCTGCTGGAAGATGCCATTTCTGTCAACAGGACTCTGAACCATGCCATACAAGAAAGATAACCCAGTCATGATTGACAGACAGTTTCTGCGACAACATCACTCCTTATATCTGGCCATTAAACTCCCCTGACTGCAACACCCTTGATTATTATGTGTGGGGTGCAGTCAGCAGAGAGACCAACAATACTCTTTTTAACACCAAAAATGTACTGAATGCAAGGATTATGGCTGCATTCACCAACTTAAACAAGGAGACCGTCCAGAAGAGATGTAGGTGACTCTGAAGTCGTTTGGAGTTTGTGATTTGAAGCCAATGGCTATTATATTAAAAAAAAAATACTCTTTAGTATTTCAAGATATTTTTGTGTAATTCTAGCAAATATATCTGTTAAAATGATATATCAGTTTTATTTTCATTTTTGATCATTTAGACGACAATTTATTTATCGCACCTTATCTCTCTCTCTCTCTCTCGCCCGGTCTCTGTCTCTGTATACAAGAATCCTGCTTTTTGCGACGTACGGGGTGACGTATTGCCAGACATGAGCAAGTGGCAACACTGCGAGACAGTGACCTAGACCAAGTAAACACTTCGCCATTTAGAATTCAAGATGAAATTCACAGTATCTCAGCTGAGATATTGCAGCAGTCAATGAGGAATCTCAACAGCAGATTTCAAGAATGCATTCGTACAGGAGGACGCCATCTACAGGACAAAATTTAAAAAAAATTAAAATTTCATCACTGTTTCTTAAATGGCATGTTTTAAGGTTTCAATTACTATGAATAAAATATTTTTCTTCCATCACTCTTGGTTTTATGGGATTGTTAAAAAGTTCCCATTTTTTTTTTTTTGGTCACTCTATATAATTAGTATTAAAGTAATGCTTCCCACGATAAAAGTTCAACCGAAAGTTACCTACTGTAAAACAAATGCAAGCATAATTGACACGTACACCAAAGTTACAATTCAGAAACATTGTAATCGCTTGGATTGCAAGAATGTATGTCTTTTTTATTACTGTTGTTCTACGTGTCTATTTCAGAAAGCTGCAATCATGAAACACGAGCGTTGATTACCTAAACATGCCGAACTGATTGGCTTGTCGCAAACATGCATCTGCTTGGAATAGATTTCATTGACGTGTCTACAGTTTCGGCAAGTAGATTAACTGCCAAATAATGCACCAGTTCTCGTGGCAAGGTTATCGCTTCTAAAACCATCATAAAATAACATAGAGAATACGCTCAGGTTTCTTACAGAAGAGGGGCGAAAATAAATTGTACACTACTTCTGTGTTCATGAATCACACTATTTCTCTAACTTGTTTTATGGAGACGTGGCAGAGTTGCCAGAACGTTCGCATTCCGATCAGTGAGACTTGGGTTCGAATCTCCCTATGGTAGATTTGATAGGAAGTCGGAGGTGAGGCCATTGTGTGGCACTTTTGAAAAGTACCTGGAATCCATACCATATGTTGACCCAAGCATTTTGTGTTGAAATGGGTAGATGGAACTATTTGGGGGCCGTCAGTGTCTGTGTTACTATGAAGTCTCAAGTAATCGTGAATTACTATATGAGCGTATTGGCATTTATTCATACTTTTGATCACGTCAAATAAATTGCTCTCTCCGAGAAATTGTAACTAAGAATAATTGCTGTAAAAAAATTGCTGGCGGGATTTGTGGGGTTGAACAAACACAGATATGCCTGTGCAGGCATCTTCAGTTGCCTAGCCGACCTAGCTGACAGGAATAGTCGGTTATCAACCAGCCATTATTGAAAAAAAAATTGCTTGTTGAAGGGATGATTTTCCGTGTTGATACGACTAATTCGCGCTTATTTCTCAAGTTCTGATAAACCAGGGCAACGCTCCATTTGCGCATTTCGGGTAAATAAATCTAAAGAACCCGAATGAAATGTGAACTCGGCTCCCCGACTTACTTTTCCGAGGAAAAACGGTAAGAGGAAGATAAAAATAATAAAATAGAAAAATAAGGAAGAAAAGATGAGAAGAAGAAGAAAAAAAAAACGAATGAGAGAAATAATAAAAGGAAAAAAAATATAAGGGAAAGAGAATAGAAATATGAAGCTTGAAATGAGAATAAGAAAACGGATAAGAATTGAATAGAATAAAAATATGAAAAACAATTAGAAGAAATGTATTCGAAGAGTTCTACAGTCATCATAAAAGATGAATGGTTGAAGAAATTCAAATCGTTTATGAATATTAAAACATCCGGGTAATTTTCAAAAGAAGAATCAATCTTGGCAACAACCTTACTTTGAACCGTTTTATCAAGCAAAGAGAGCATAAAGAACAGAAGAATATAATGGCTATAGCCCAATTGGCCTGTCAAATAGAGAGGCAAGGATGAGAATAACTGTGATTTAGAACAGTTAATCTCAGAAGAACAAACAGAGATCATAATATAACATCAACTTTACTTTCGATGCTATAAAATTGGAGAAAAAAAAAACGCTGTAAAACATGTTTCATTCAATGCTGGTTGATGTCTCAGGAATTGTCTATATTTCTTAGATGAGGTATTATGTACATTATTTACATTGCTCGAACTAAAAACCTTATCTTTGTTGCCATATTTATCACAACGTTTCGGCCGTTGTACGCTCCAGCCTTCTTCAGATGGTTGGAATGTCAAACTGAACCTTTTATTTCGCTCGCTGGGGTACAGTGTTCTAGTTCCATGTGACAGGTCTAATCGATGTCAGTTAACAGTTATCTCCTGTTAATTCCCCTCTCCAAGTTCTCGACCGCCTTAACCAGGTAGTCCTCAAAGACATGTGACACAGTCGATAAAGGCGTTAGTTTGATCCAGTGACAGGCCCCCAAAATTGTGAGTTCAATGCCTGGTTAAGGCGGTGGAGAACTTGCAGAGGGGAATTAACAGGAGATAACTGATAACTGACATCGATTAGTCATGGCACGTGGAACTAGAACAGTCTACTCCAGCGAGCGAAATAAAGGGTTCAGTTCAACATACGAACCACCTGAAGAAAGCCGCAGCGTACAACGGCCGAAACGTTGTGATAAATATGGCAACAAAGATGAAGATGATAGTCTGAGATATATAATTAGTGTCTCAGGAAGTCTCATCCATTCCAATTCTAATCCCTTCATCAAATGAATTTACAATGATTTTATTTTTAAGTTTGAATGTAAAGGTAATCACGAAGACAGTTATTAATCTCTTTCTAGGAATTTTGATTTACTTAATATTTTTCTCTTTCTAATGATTTTGAATTATTTTGCAAGTCTACTTTGCACCTTCGCATTTGAAACGTCTACCATTCAACCCTGCCTTCAATACTGCTGCCACATATAGTCTAATGCTCCTGATGTATATTTAGAGCTTCTTGAGAAATTCCAAAGAACCTACAATGTTATGGTTCCTGACCTGGCATCTCACCTGTAGTCACTTTCCCACCGGTATAATGTAGCTTCATTGGGATTTTCTACAAAAACATTCATGCTGATTGTTCTGAATAAAATTTCCTCTATGGTACCTAGACTTTATGAATTTACACGCAGTACTAGATTGGTGGCAAGATCTCATCATTTTACGGCTTCAAAAGCTAGATATTACCGCAGATTCTATATTGACAGTTTCTTCTATCACACTTCTCGCTTGCGGAAGACTATTCCGGCCTTCTGTTTTCCTATTTTGATCTTAAGAAATTTAAATGCTATATCAATCGTTATTTACGTACCTTTTGTTTTTTAGTTTTCTCTTTTAATAGTTTTTTTTCTTATATTCTCTACCACTCAGTAGCCTCTTGAGTCGTATTGGCTTTATTACCTTTCTTGGGGTGAAATGATTAAATAAATAAACCGATGAAAATCCTTGGTTGATGAAGGGAACATATGTCGTGAAACATGTACCAACCGTCAATAAATCATATCATATAGTTTTTGTCCGCAATCCTAACATGTCAAGAATATAGTTCAGCCAGCTTTAACTTATAAAAGTAAATGCCCCCAGAAAATGGCATAGAATATATTCCTGGGTCTCATGCTTGACTTTGAAGAAACTCATTGGCTAATAAACATTAAAACTTTGTTTTGCTAATTTTCACCCAACAATAATATATTAGGTTGGTGCAAAAATAATGACGTATTAATGTCGTTTTCTGACGTTATACGTCAAAAAACGACATTATTACATCATTATTTTTGCGCCAACCTAATATGAAAGTTATATGAAACTTAGATCCAGTGACAAGCCCGAAAATGTGTGAATTCAATGCCTTTCATATATTAATGTTGGGTGAAAATTAGCAAAACAAAGAGAGAAATGATCAGATGAAGAATATATCAACCAGAACGATTTAGATATGAATTCATGGTTATTTACGTTTCCTCTTGGGATTTTGCTTTTAATTGACAAACATTTTCTTTCTTTCTTTCATTTTTCTTTTTGTTTTCTTTGTCTCCTAAGTTTTTGATTCATTTTTTTCTTTTCTTCTTTTTTTCTTTTCTTTTATTACACTTTTAGTCTGTTTTTCTTTACCTCTTCGTATTTTATTTTCTTTTTCTTGGTTGATATTTTTCTCTGCCTTTGTTTATCTTCCGTTTATATTTCTTTTTCATATTCTTTCGTGTTTTCTCTTCCCACCTCATTTCGTATCTTACCCTTTCCTTTATTTTGCATATTTTCTCCTTCCATCGTTGTCGTAATAAAATTTTGCTTATTTTCCCACTCATTTTATTCTTTCATACTTTTCATTTTCTCTCATTCTCTTTGATAACTTTTTACTAAATCTTTTCTCTCCTTCCTTCATTTTTATCCTCGCGCCATCCGATTCTTACGATTAACTTTTCTTTCAATCTTTCCCATTTTATTTCTCATGTTATTGTATTTACATTACAGTACAAAAGTTTGATGCCCCTCCTGGTAATTTTTTAAATTAGTTCCCAAAGAATCGTTTTGAACTTTAAATAAGGGAACACTATTATACATGTTTAAAAAAAAGAGAAAATGACTTTTTATAAGAAATTTTCTAATGATAAAAAAGAAAATGCATTTTGGAATGAAATTTTGCTCTCGTAAAAATATCTTCCTTTAATCTTGATTACTGCAGGACAAATTTTGGCATTCGTTTCAAACGTTTCTCAAAGTATAAATTTGGTGATTAATTCCATTCTTTTTTCAATGACTCTAAGATTTGTTTTTCATTTTCCTCCAATGCTAATTGTACGAATGATTTCAAACATTTGAACTGTAATGTACTCCATTGCCTACTTTTTAATTGTTTTTTTTTCTTCTTCTTTCGTATCTTAGAAACAACTTTCGCTTTCCTGCCTTAACAGATTTTAGTCAGACTGGTTCGTTGCTAAAGCTAACAACTTATCACTAAATTAGAGAAGACAACAAAATAATTTAGAGGGTCAGACACAGAAATAACATCGACAATTTTAATAACCACTGAAATAATGATGATAAATGAAGGAATAAAGAAGAGTGAACAAGACGGGAAAATAAAATCATATTTTAATTAGAAGAATTATGAAAAGGAAATGAAAGGGGAAATGAAGAAAGAGAAGAAGCAGTTAGAATAACGAAGAAAGGGGTTATTGATATTCAAAAAGCAAATGAAAATATTTAAAAAGGTTTAGATGTAAAGAAAAAGTAAAGAAAATAAAATGTAGAGAGACGGGGGTGGGAATGAAAGACATGAAAGCAAAAACAGAAAAAAAATGGCTCTTGAATAGAAGTGGAGTTAAAAGGCTAAAGTTAAAAAAAATTTAATGACATAACATAAAATAAGAACTAAATTAATCTAGTCAGTCAGTCTAAACAATGGCGCTTGAAGTATTTAAAGAAAGAAAAACAAAATGCTCCCCGACACTGACATCCGGCCGAGTTTTTCCTGACCGCTATTATTTTACTTTGAAAACCTGAAACACATGGCCACTTTCAACGCCATCAAGAGAATGACAAGGCCAATAATAGCAAGAAGTTTAACACACACTTGGAAATGTTTGATATTTATTTGTTTTATTTTCTCACTTGTCACTTTTTTCATCACATCGCTCGTGTGTTTCGTTTGTTTTATTTAAATACTCGTGTTTCTGCGACTTATTTTCTATTTTGTTTATATTTTATATGGAATATTTTTATGTAACTGTTATGAAATTATTAAATTTGCTTATACTGTCGCTATCAATAACGTAATAATAATAATAATAATAATAATAATAATAATAATAATAATAATAAGTACCCTGGTGTTAAAAGTATGTCTCTCATGCCGTTTGATATTAGCTGATTGACAGTGTTTAAAGTGTAAATTTACGATTAAACTCAACTAAATAACAAATACATACACACACACAAACACACACAAACACACACACACACACACACACATATATATATATATATATATATATATATATATATGCTAATTAAATTTCTTCTTCTCCTTGTTGTTCTTCTTCTACTCATTATTATTATTATGATTATTATTATTATTATTAATATTAATAATAATGATGATAATAATAATAATTGAAAAATGTGGAAATTGAAAACAAGAATAGTACCTGTCATAGTAGGTGCGCTTCGAATGATAGAAAAAGAAACACAACAACACATTGAAAAATTCCTTGAAAATCCCAGCTGAAGAGAAATAACAAACAGAATTTTCTTGATAAGTACAACCAACACCCACAGACGAACTTTTTTCCGTGTAACTCTAGGGATGTTAGGGTGGTGTTAGAAAAAATTATGAAATGTAGCCATAATAACACAGCACAACTCGCCTTAGTTCTTTCCGCAGACTTGGAAGATAATAATAATAGTAATAATAATAATAATAGCACTATCTTTTAGATCGAATTCGCCCATGCAAGACAGTAAGACAAGACAGAAGATAATTTTTCCCTCAGTTTTTATTCATCTTGTCCTTTTACACATAATCTCTTCTGATATATATATATATATATATATATATATATATATAGATAGATAGATAGATAGATAGATATATAGAAAGATAGATATGTATAGATATATAGAAAGATATATATATATATATATATGTATGTATATATATATATATATATATATATATATATATATATATATATATATATATCAAAGGTAGCAGTAAAAATGCAAAATATATTTCATAACTAAAGAAGGGGAGAAAAAAACAGAGTAGCCAAAAATATCACTTGAATAAGTGACATTCAAAAGATCAATAAGCTGTTTACAGTTGACTGGAAAAGGTGAAACCGTAAGAAATCCTCCAAATGTGAAGTGCGGTAGAAGAAACTGTTAGCCTAGAACTTACGGTTACATCTAGTCAATTCAACTGTAAATTGATGAGGCCTTGTATCAGGCCTAGTACTGCGCTTAAATTAAAGTTTATGTACCATAGCGAAGAGCTCCTCAGAAGTAACAACAAAATTGTCTAAATCATGTAACAGAATAATTGTCCATCCCAGTAAATGTTTAACATCTAACCATAAACATAAAACTAATTGAGGTTCTTAACAAGTTTTTAAATAAGACGTTTACCCATCTTGACGCCATTTTTCGTAGGAATTACTGAAAAACGCTTTTAGTTATTCAGCTAGAAAGAGAAGGTCAAATCGTTTTTTGTCAGCCCCACTGTCTTCCCAGAGGAGAAAAGATCGTTCAGACCCTCAGTATCAGTAGAAACATTCTTACTTTGGCTTCTGTCTTCAAATCCATTCAAGAACCTTTAAGAGAACGGTGAATAAATGAAACATCTGAGGCAACTTGTTACTACAGGACAGAAAGAAGGTTAGAGAGGGCGAAAATCATCTTGAATAAGTAGGAAAATGAGGCTGGAATAATATATACAACGGTTCAAACCTAATCTAACAATTGAACAATTTTGCTGTTATGGGATTTGTACAAATTTGCTGTTATACCCTGTATATCGTCAAGATGTCTAAATATACGTAGTCAATATGTCTGGTTAATATATTTGAAGAAGGATGTCATTCAAGGATATTAGTCCTAAGTAAAAATGAAGATCCCTCGATAAAATTTGAACTCTGTTCGCTAAAGCGATATTTTTTCAACAGGTATTTTTTTTAAAGATAACCCTCACATACATATTCTCGTTCCATTTCTCTCCTGTTCTTCTCTCACTTTACACACACACACACACAGGGAGTATGAAGATAAAGTAAAATCCATTTAATTTATAAACGTAAATATATATTAATGTTTTTGTATCAATTTGCGAAGCCAAAATAAAAGCTAAAAATAATTTATAGGATGCAACATTTCTTTATTTTCATATCACCAGACAACTTTTAAAAACAGTTGGTTTTGGTAATATTTTTCTAACATGACGTCAATTTTTTTACCATTAAAGCATTTTTTTTAGCTTCCTTTATTTGCAACCACTCGGTGGAAACAGTAGGTCGAGAAAGTTTTGTAGATTTTTTTTTTTTTTTTGTCGAATTTGTTCATAAACAAATAAGAAGCACAAACAATCTCCCCAGAGCTTCTCCACGCATATTCAACCATCTGTTTTTCCATGTCAGAACACGAGAAAATAAACTGAGTCAAGAAATGTTCTTTTTTCATTAACATTATTTTTTGCATCTATATTTTATCTCTCTGTATTTTTTTTTTATATCTCTGTATATACTATTGTGTTACTCTGGGTATATTTCTATTCCATTACACTCTATTCTATTGCATTCTATTCTTTTCTGTTCTATATCTCTATCTATCTATCTATCTATCTATCTATCTATCTATCTATCTATCTATCTATTTATTTATCTATATATATATATGTATATATTTAAGGACGTTCGTATCTATCTATCTACCTATCTATACACGTTCATATCTATCTATCTATCTATCTATCTATCTATGTACATTCATATCTATCTATCTATATACAGGCGTTCATCTCTATCTATCTATCTATCTATCTATCAATTTACATTCATATCTATCTATATATAGACGTTCATATCTATCCGTCTATCTATCTATCTATCTATCTACATTCATATCTATCTATATATAGACGTTCATATCTATCTATCTATCTATCTATATCTATATATATATATATATATATATATATATATATATATATATATATATATATATATATATATGTATATATTTACAGACGTTCGTATCTATCTATCTACCTATCTATACACGTTCATATCTATCTATCCATCAATCTATCTATCTATCTATCTATCTATCTATCTATGTACATTCATATCTATCTATCTATCTATCTATCTATCTATCTATCTATGTACATTCATATCTATCTATCTATATACAGACGTTCATCTCTATCTATCTATCTATCTATCTATCTATTTACATTCATATCTATCTATTTATAGACGTTCATATCTATCCGTCTATCTATCTATCTATCTCTCTATCTATCTATCTATCTATCTACACCCGTTTCTTTCTTACTTTCTGTCCCTGTCTTTCATTATTTACACGTATCTATAATTCGTTTTTGTTTTCTTACATTTTGTACTTTTCTAATATTTATCCGTTCTTATAAATATCTGTAAATTATTTACCGGATCGTTAGAAATAAAGGTATTTCTTAAGGCAATATCAGAGTAGATAGAGAGAAATAATTAGTTTCGTAAAACTGGTGAGTTTAGTAACATGGGCAAAGAGTGTTCTGACGTAGGCGAGTTGTAACTTGCACATATTCATGTGTTTCTGTTTGGGTGTTTATTTTATTTATTTTTATTCATTAGATAATGCAGATTTTTACATTATAAATTAAATTATAATTGTTTTTTTGTTTTTTTATAGATGGTATGTATTTCTTTGAGGATCATATGTCTTATTTTACTGTTTGATTTTGCTAGTATTTTCCTCTTGTATTTGAGTAGATGTCTAATATTACTACAACGCTTATGCTGATTAATGTGTTGTCAGATGGCACTCTGGTCTGATAGGTGGCAGGTGAGTCTCCGTGAGAGTGTGATTGTAGAGTGTCCTCTGTAAGACGCGTGGTGTTTTTCATCGACATATATATATATATATATATATATATATATATATATATGTATGTAGTAATCCGCTGGTAGAATCCAAGTGATTCCTATTAACACAATATAGAATTTTAAATATTAAATATTAAATGGCAAAACTGACTCACAAAAGCGCTCAATGTTTATTGTCATTAAAGAGAGCAAAATGTTTCATACAACTGGAATTAAGATACAATTAGTGAATGATTCACTAATAATATCTTAATTCCAGTTGTATGATATATATATATATATATATATATGTGTGTGTGTGTGTGTGTGTATGAATATTTTGTGTGTATTTAGGCAGCATTCATTCATTCATACATGTTTCATTAAATAATATAGACAAGTGTTGTCTATTTTATGTAAATTCTTTTCATAACGTCTGATAAGATTAATAACATTATCATTGAAGGAAGAAAGTAAATCACAATATTGATACCTATTTTTTAATCCAATCTAAGCTTTCGGCTTACATAAGCCATTATCAAAGTTGACACTTATAGTACAATATATTAAGCAATACACGGGCAAGATTTTCGCTCCCAGCGTTTTATATGCACGTTTTTATCGTTGCTTGGAAATCATCCATGTAAACAGAAACAAACTATCATCCCATTGCCAGTGTATTGCTTAATATATTGTACTGTAATTGTCATCTTTAATAACGTCTTATGTAAGCTGAAAGCTTAGTTTGGATTAAAAAATATGTATCAATATCGTGATTTTCTCTCTTCGTTTAGTGATAATGTTATTAGGCTTATCAGACGTTATGCAAAGAAATTATATAAAATAAATAGACAACACTTGTCTATATTATTTAATGAAACACACACACATATATATATAGATATATATATATATATATATATATATATATATAAGTTATAAAAAAATTTAGTAATCTGTATGGGCAGTCCCAATGAGGATGAAAACCTGAGAGCTCAATGTAAATCCAAATGTGACGCCACCGGTCAGTCCCGGTCACGGCCCCAAAATGTGACCCACTCTAACCCTGGGCTGATTGCAGCACCATCTGTGACGATCTAACCCTTGGCTGGTTCGGATGGAAATCTGCTTTACCACGGGACCATGAATGACAATAACGCCTCTGGTTGTCTTGGTCGCGGTCGATGTCTGGTTAGATTCGATATCAGCTTTGTCGTTCCCAGCTCGTCTCCAATATCTGGTTACCAAAATAACTGCTTTGATCTCTAGTCTAAACTACCTACGTTGTGATTTGATCTTATGTAGACGAAATCAATCAGGCCTGGGGCCGTAGTGCAAGCTGAATCCGGAGTAACGGGATACCGCACAAATGTATGTAAAAGGAAAATAATGAAATAAACTCAAGAGGTTCAAATGTGTTGAAAAATAACAAGTGTCTTTATATCTGTTTGCTAAATACAGGAGTGCGTCTTTCTCCAAATCTGCTTCTATGGATTCGTGACACTTTGTGTTTCTTAAGCGAGTCATGATATCTTAATTTGTTTTTCAATAACTGCTTTTGGTATCTTCAGCCGATATTCGTTAAAACTTGCTTTGGAGGTGTAAGTCTAAGTCGTTCTTCCAAAAAAAAAAAAAAAAAAAAAAGTCGAAATGCGTGGAAATCTTTCGGTCAGCCCATGTGAGCCTGTTCTTTGATCCCAACACCTCTTTGTCGTCTGTCTTCGATCTCTAACCCAACTCTACTCTCTGAACGCCCGGGGACGTTCGTTTATCTGGACGCCCACCAAAACCAGGTTGGGGGCCTGTCGTTGTTTGGGTTCTTCGATAATTCCATATCCCCAATAAGGATCCTCTTTGTCTACGGACAAGAAAATTTTTCACTTCCCATTTTTGAAAGCCAATTACTTTCTGTTTTAGAGGGGTCCTCCCCCTTCTGTGGGGAGAGATCTGAGGGGAATTATCCTCCTAAACTCTTCCTTTCTCATATTCGTATCTCATATCAATCCCCTCAGTGGGCGTCAAAAGGTTTCCCTTCTTTCTCATATGTTCCACTTCGGCCATCACTCACGCCACCACTCAGCCAATGAACGCTCGGCAGCGTGGGTATGGCTAGACTGTCCTCAGTTTACAATTATCGCCCAAAGAAAAAAATATCTTCCCTTTTCTTTCTTTCTTTTCTATCGGCCAGAATTCTTATGGACCGCACATCGCGACTATTAAATTTTTATCTTATCCTGGGGTCACCTGGAATTAATTAGTGGTATTTTCGCCGACTCATTAACTATTGCTATTCAACTATGTAACTGGGTGGTCGACTAAATCTCTTTGTCTTTCTCCTCTCAACATTATCGCATTTTCAGATAGCCGTTCTTGGTGACAGAAAGTCTGTCGTTAACAGTTCGAACAGGTAGTAACAATGATTTCCTCTTCTCGACACTATCTCCTCATGTCAAGATCTGGACATACAACAGATGGGTCTCCTCGCTGGAAACAAGAACCAAAACCTCCGAAAGATAATCAGTGGCTATTCTTATTTTTTTTTTTTGGTGTGGTGTGTGTGTGTGGGGGGGGGATCTCACTGAAATTCCTTCCCAGTCGCATGCTTGACACAGTTTTGTTATCTTTTAGAATTCTGTTTTCTTTGTTGCGTCATGACATTAAATAATTCTGACAGAATCTGAAACACGCTTCTTTTACGAATTTTCTGTTTTCTGGGGAAAAAAATCTTTCTTCGTAAATGAAAATAAAATCCTTACCCTCAAAAATAATGTCGCTCGGTATGTCTTTCGTTATAGCTCTTTCTCGCCTTAAGTATTTCTCGTTTTTAATTTCCATACTTAATTAGTTAGCCAATTACCATAGCTAAATATTGTCACAATCCTCCCCTAACCTATTTTGTCATTTACTTGTAAATGACACATAAATACAAATACAGTATTTAGCATGCATCATGCATCTATCCCATGCAATTCTATTCTTCTTTTCTTTTTCACAGTTTTACATGCAATGTAATGTTCTTTTCATTTTCTCCTATTTTACATGCAATGTAATGTTCTTTTCATCTTCTTCTGTTCTACATGCAAATGTAATATTCATTTCATCTTCTTTTGTTCTAAATGCAAACGTAGTAGCTAAATAGTGTCACACAGAGCTAATATTTTAACGAAAAGCAGCCCACTTTAAGGTTCCATTATAATAATTTATTTCACAGGAGCCCTTTTAAAGTTTCATCTTTTGGAAGTGTTATCTGATGATCCGGCGTCCTTTAAAAGGTCTCCGGTGAAATAAATTATTATAATGGAACCTTAAATTGGCCTGTTTTCTTTAATATATATATATATATATATATATATATATATATATATATATATATATATATGCCTTTTTTTTTTTTTACCGCGGCAAATGGACAGCAACTCTCCGTTTTATTTCCATGTAACTTTTTGTCTTTGCGTATAATGCTATAGGAATTTTATTATATTCTCCATCTATATACTGGAGTATGTTCGCTAGTGAAAGTTTATCGATAACGGAATAATTATCATCATGTCACTGTTTATCCTCCAAGAACATATGTTTCACCCTGTACTTTCACACTTGACAATCCTTCAGTTAACTTCAATTTACCCAGGTCCGATATTTGCTCACCTTTACCCTGTTCAAATAAATCAGCACCTTCTAAAAGTTCAGCTCTGATCTTGGTTATCGATTATTTCAACATTGACAGGTGAAATTACCTTAAGGTCCTATATAATTTATCCTGGATTATATGAATCTGTACGACATAACGACGCACGGTTTAGTATGTTTTCATACTGAAAATGAAGTCGATAGAACATATTTGATTGACTCAGTATATCAGTAAATATAAAGAAAAATGATTATTGATAAGCCTGTCAAATAAATTTAGTTGTTTATTAAAGGGATGCAGATTTAACATTTGTAAACTTTTCTTTTATGTTATTTTTTGCATCAGTATATGGGTGATTATGATTCACCACAAATTGATATCTTTAGCAGTCCTTTTTTATTTACCTATCACTCCCAAAGCTTGTTCTCTCATCCATTTACACAAACTCGTTAGGTAGGCTATTCGTTGATTTCTCCTGTTCTTCCTATTAGAAATCTGTCGTTCCGATTATTATGACGAGTGTCTTTTCCTTCTATTTTCCTTAACCCCAGAACTCTATGGGCATACATTTTCCTAATTTTCACTTACGACCTAATCGATGTTCTTAGTTTTGTACACGTTCGATACCGGGCGTAACAGCGAAATTGTCTAAATCGTGTAACAGCATAATTATCCATCCCACAAAATGTTTAATATCTAAAAAAAATAATCAAACTAATTGATTTTCTTTTTTGACAGGTTTTCAGATAAAACATTTAGCCATCTTGACACCATTTAACTAACAATCACTGAAAAACAATTTGAGTCATTCAGCTAGAAAGAGAACAGGTTAAAATCGTCTTGTGGCACTCACACGATCTTTCCGACTGAGCAATGATGAGAAGGGAAAAATAATTCAGGCCTTTAGTATTAGTAGCAATATTCATATTCTGGCATCCATCTTCAAAGTCCATTTACAATCCATCACAAGGTCGGTGAACAAGTTTAAAAAAGATAGAACAGTAGAAAGAAAAAACTGGCTCAGAAGGTCACAACATGAATATAGACCATTATTTCAACCTACAACTAAAGAGATCAATTAGAAAAGATTCAATTCAATTCATAAGACATTTTACAGGTGAGAGAGAAAATGCAGCTATGTCGGTTCAAAGTGCAGTGAAAAAAACATGTAAATGAAATCGTACGGGAAACCTGTGAAGTACCATATTAATCCAGGATGGATATTTATAACGTTAGAGGGTGAATGTCATCTTGAATAAGTTGGCAAATTATCTTGGAATATCTATCTATCTATCTATCTATCTATCTATCTATCTATATATATATATATATATATATATATATATATATATATATATATATATATATGTGTGTGTGTGTGTGTGTGTGTGTGTGTGTTTATGCTCTGATTAATTAATGATGAATATGCCATTTTTCATTTATGATCTAATTCATCATGATTTTTCTGTTAATCTTGGAGTGTAATTATACATTCTTGTTGCTCAAAGTAGAGTCGAATAGTGTTATAATAACCTCGGAGAATTCCAGTAAGATATCTTTAATTATTTCTAAGACACAACGGTTCAAATCATAATCTGCCAATTGGACAATGTTGCTGTTACACGATTTGGACAGTTTTACTGTTACACATTGTATATCGATGACAAAACTTGAATTCTATCATAGTTGTAAGTGAGATATTTTCGAAAAATATAATATTGCCAGTTGATTTCGAAAATGATTTCAGATCTGTTGTTAACTCGAGTAAGTCATGAGAGGTTAATTTTCCCGCTTCTAAAAATTAACTGTTCTGTTATAATCGTCAGAGAGAAGATTTTTTTAAAAAACTTTCTGCTGTATGGCTGATACCAACCTCCCGGTTAAACTAAACCTCACACTAATTCTTATCGGTTAAAAGTTTTTCTACTGATATGGAAATTAGAATGATTATACCGAATCAGTTAGTTGGCCCGCTGCTAGGAAATTTGAGTTATTTTGTTGAGCAAAACAATTTTTGGGACCTGAATCTTACAACATTAGTCCCTGCATTGAATATCACTGCCGCATCTGGCCTGCGGCTTCTGCTACGTATCTAGAGGTTATTTACAGAATCCAAAGAAGAATTTGCAGTGTTATTTTTCTTGACCTGGCATCTCAGTTTCAGTCCATTTACCGCCGTTGTAACGTAGCTTCATTGTGTCTTTTACCCGATAATTGTCCCGATGAGCTGTTCTCATTGGTACTATTGAATTTAAGCGCAGTATTAGATTGGCACCTAGATCTCTGTTCAATCTGCTATTAATTCTATGCTTCTAGATTCTTCTACCGCACTTCTTCTCTGTGGAAATCTATCCGACTTCTTGGCTTCCTGTCTTCTACGTTCATTAAAATTTTAAATCATTTGTCACCTTCTGTTTCTTTGAATCTTGTTTTATTATTGTCATCTCTCCGAAATAACTTTTTCTCAGTTTATATCACTCTCAGTAAACCCTTGTTCTGTAGTTGCTTTATTACGTGGCTTGAGATGAAATGAGTTGAATAGAATTTCCTCGTCACTCAAATGTTCCGTCCAAGGTATTCTCAACATTCAATTGTATAACCAACTTTATGTTGCCTCAAGTCTCTTCTTCATGATGTGATTGTCTAATATTCGGTCCAATATAGAACTGATATTACATAACATTTTAGCATTTGTTTCTTTGTTTCGAACGAAATTTTCCTGTCTCGTAATATTTTTCTTATGTTTTCCAATTGCTATTCTAACGTTATGTTTTTTGAACGGTTCAGCTAATATTTAGAAAGGTAATCTGGGTAATTTGCATAGGCATATAAATGCATCTTGTTCCGCCGGAGGTGATATTTTTATTTATATAGTATCAGCATTCCCTTCTCTATAACAAAGATTTATTCTCAGTACCTAAGAAGTATCAATCGAATTTCCATGTAAAGGTCTTAGAAAATATATCAATTAACCTTTCTATCACTTCCGCTGTCAAGAGATGAAGTGGTGACAAGACTTGAACATGTTAGACCTTTAAAGTCTTTTGAAATAATTTATCATTTTTTATTTTGTGTTTTACTGTTTTACTGGCAGCGCACATTTTTCAATTCTCGATAGAACGTTATGACAAAAGAGAAATGAGAACATGTTAAGCTTTTATATTTCCCTAGATTTTTGTTTTAGGATATATTTATTTATGGCAACAATACTTTTTTTTTATTCTTTCCAATTATTTGATGTTAGTATGAACGATTTATTGCAATTATTATAAAGTAGGTTTTTTGAATACTATGAACGATTTTCTTTCTTTCTCGGGAGTTTAAATTCGGTAATGTCTTCTCCTCTATATCTACTTCTATGGAGTGATCGAACGAACTATGTTCCTTGGTTCAGCCAGTACCAACCTTACACGACTAGAACTCACCATGACAGTTACATTATAACAAACCATCTACATTCCCTCCTTATTCCATCGGTAAGAAGTATGTTCCACACGAACACCTCGCGAATATCTGCTCTATGGAACCGACTCTCAAGAGGTTATTTTCCCGATCATTATAATCTGTACCTTTTCAATTGTAGGATTAATAGTTATCTTCCCTTTCCTATCCATATAGACTGTCCCTTAATGTAACGATCTACCTCTAGTGCCGCCCAACACAGTCCTTATACAGAAGAATCTCATTGTAAACAAGAAACATAAAAGTCCTCCCTGGTATTTTAAATAGGTGGAAATGTTTATCTGTTTAGTTTTGGACTCCCGTTACCTTCTGTTATGGGATCTTACCCATAATAATAATAATATTAATAATAATAATAATAATAATAATAATGGACTATTCCATACTTAATAAATAGTGCGCATCAGGAGTAGGCAAAGAGTCTGTCGTTCATTCTGAACCGACAGTTTGATTGAACTCCCCTGCCTTCGAGCGGAGAGGAACCCGAACGAGGCTACGCCGATTGGAGGAGTCTCGTTCGGGGAGGTAAACCGATCCTGAGCCCGTTTACCCCCCCCACGGGTTCAATGGGCATATTTTGGGGCTCAGAAAACCCACAATAAATAACCGACCTTGTGTCACATGATACCCCAGTGGGGGGGTGACTAAATAACGTCTGTCGTTCACTTCTGAACCGACAGTTCGGTTGAACTCTCTGCCTTCAGGCGGAGAGGAACCCGAACGAGGCTACGCCGAGGGGCGGAGTCTCGTGCGGGGAGGTAAACCGGCCCTGAGCCCGTTTATACGGGTTCAATGGGCATATTTTGGGGCCGAGCCCAAGGGCTCGGAGAACCCACAATAAATAACCGACCTTGTGTCACATGCTGCCCCAGTGTGGGGGGGGGTGACTGAATATCGTCAGTAGTTCAAGTCGATCTCGGTCGACCGACTGATTGCTTGAACTCTCTCCCTCCGGGCAGGGAGGAACCCGAAAGAGGCTACGCCGAAGGGCGGATTCTCTTTCGGGGAGGTAAGCCGACCCTGAGCCCGTTTATACGGGTTCAATGGGCATGTTTTTGGTCGAGACCACGGGCTCGGAGAGCCCACGTTAAACCGGCCTTGTGCCACATAATGCCCACGTGGGGGGTGACAAAATATAGTCAGTAGTTCAAGTCTTGACCGGCTGTTCGGTTGGACTCTCTGCCTTCGGGCGGGGAGGAACCCGAAGGAGGCTACGCCGAAGGAGGCTACGCCGAAGGGCGGATTCTCTTTCGGGGAGGTATATTTTAAGACCGGCTCGGAGATCCCACATTAAGTAACCGGCCTTGTGCCACATGATGCCAAAGTGGGGGGGGTGACTGAATATAATCAGTAGTTCAAGTCGAGTCAAGAGATGAGTCAGAGGCAGTCCGAAACAGAGTCGCGATCAGACAATTACTACAAGACATTGGAATAGTGATACTGGTCGAGACTACATTGTTCTCTCTACTAAACCTGATTGTTCATACTAACACTTCTACTTCTCTGTATATATTCCTGTTTGTAATATATCAGTGTTATTCCATACCTGTGTTCGAGTTCTTCTTGTTGGTTCTAACTTGGACTATCACGGTGGTACAAGGAACCGGACCATAACACCTTATATAGTCTTTTCAATTTCTTTTACTCCCAGAAGCCCATTGCGTCTTAGTGTCATTATCGCCTTCCTGTGGGATGAATTGATTTAAAGAAGAAAAAAAATTATATTTTTTTCTCTATTTTCGTGCAATTTCCATTCAGTGTGTGTGTTGCCCTGAGCAATTTCCTATACTTTGTAGCTCTAAACAAAATCTGTTCATTATTATCTCTCAATATGCCTGTTCTGCCACCCATTCCGATACAGTCGTAGGTAGGTTACTGGCTGTTAGCATCTGTCTATTTTGTTTTTTATTTAATAAAAAACGGTGTCAGATTTTCGTAGCCCATTTCTAGCTTTTGTGTCTAATAAATTTAAACTTCCTTTTCCTAATTCTAGACATAAATGAACTTTTTGTTTCCATTTTTCTTTAAAACGTGCTCTTTTCACACATGATCAGCCCTGAGTATTTTTATCATTTGTCTGTAACAATAATTCCTGAAGTTATTAATTATTTTATTTATTTTTAAATAAGTTTAAAAAAACAATTCAGCAGAGTCACTAATATGCAACGGATTACAGGGTGTGGAGGAATTGGACACATAAACATTAGTAAAGAGTAGAAAGAGAAAAGAGTAATCAGGAGATCAGTAGATAGCGATTGATATTGAATTGAAATTCTTGCAAAGAATAGGAGTAGATAGGTTCGCCTATCGCTTGGTTCACTCTCGTCCTTGGTCTTTTGAACAGGAGTAAAAGTTTATTTGTTTTTCCCTATTTAGGATTGCGTCCCTGGTTCATTCTTTAGTCTTTTCAATTTCTTTCTCTCTCAGTAGCCCATTGCGTCTTAGTGATATTATCGCCTTCCTTGGGATGAAATGATTAAAAATTGTTGAACTTGGCGGACTAATTCATCTTTACTATCCATGTAGGCGTAAATGTTAATGTTTTCAGCGTAGATACCAAGTTGAGAGCTGAAGACATCGGGAAGTTCGTTAAGGGAGATTAAAATCACCGTAGGACCAAGGATGGGACCCTCGGGACATCCGCCTTAGTACGAAAGGATGTAGACGAGTGGCCGTTCAAGACAACTTTCATTTCACGTTTTGATAGGCACGACTGGATAAGCTCAAATACGTGTCAGGAAATACCGTAAGTTTTCAGTTAATAGCGAAGTCCTGAACGCAAGACGCTGTCAAAGGCTTTCGAGATTCCCAGTTCTACAGCCTGGCTTCACTGTTTTTATCTAGAGCATGATATACTCTTACTGCAATTATCGTTAATACATCAGCAGTTTACCTTGAGAAACGAAAACCGTTTTGCTTGTCTGAGAAAAGGCCCCGCCATGAGAGATGATGAACCAACCCAGCATTGATTAGTCGCACTAGGAGTTTCTTCCAAAGGGGTAGAAATCTAAAAGTCCGATAGTTGGAAAGGTTGGACATTTCATCAGAGTTCTTAAGAACCGGAACAATAGGCTTCCAGTAGGTAGAAAAGCAGGAGGCTGCGATGCATTTATCATACAGTTTAGAGAGAACAGGAGACAGTTCGGGAGCAAACTACTTAATGATACAATCGGGTCCACATACTTTGTGGAAATCAAGTTTAGAGATGATAACAGAGACCATGGAACTGATTATATGCATCTGAGTCTGCAGAGAATCACTTCTAAGTGGGAAGTTAGGCATGGATCTTCCAGATGCGTCCAGAGTAGAGTATGAGGAGAATTTACAAGAAGAGTATTAAGCTTTATGAGCAGAGGGTGATAACACCTGAAATCGATTGAAGAGCTCGAGAATAGAGATATTGCTCTTATTTTGTATGCTATTAAAGAGACACCAATACCCACGAGAGCCCATTTTTTTTAGAAAGTATGCATTGCCTCATTCTCTCATCAAACGGTTACTAGGTTCCTTGGAGGACTAGCTTACATTTGTTACGAGCAGTAGCAAATACGCACTTGTTTTGACGATAGCTGTTACGATGGCATAGCCGGAAATAGTGACTCCTGTGGGTTATGGCGCCCGAGATGCTCTTGTGAACCATGCGGCGGAGTACCTTTTCACCTGGTTATTTCTGAGAAAGGATGAAAACCTCCATGTTTGCTTTAACCCAGGAAAAAAATTTAAGTAGCGCAGTTTTTAAATGGCAGGTTGGAGATGTCACTTCAATGGTCCTACCCAAGAAAACCCTGAATGATTTCTAATCAGCGTGCTGATAACAGAAAGAAATCTTATAGATAGGCGGTCCTATTTAAAGAATGCTTGGAAGGAGATACCTACTATAGAGCGGTCAGAGTTACCAAGAGGGCAGCATTGCAAAACTCGGCAATATAGAAGAGAGGTAGTAAGAATTAGATCTAATAGAGAAGACTGTTGCCCGGTTTGGCCAAAGAAACGAATAAGGAAGTTTGCGATTCGAGTATGTATGCTGGCAACATCAGTACATTTGGAATATTTCAGCAGCGTGTCGTGGTTTGCGTTAAAGTCACCGAATACAAAGATAGATGGAGAGAAAGTGCCTTTTTTATACAGTCAGCTATTGCATCTAATATATTGCAGTCATGTGAAGCAGGTGAGCGATAAAGGAAAAAGTGATAGTTGACGGAGCTTAGTAGCGAAAGACGGAAGCATATGAAAGAGTAGTTGACGGCCTCGAATGACAGTTCTCTGGGCATCGAAAGAATATCCCGTGTGTAAACATCAAGGCCGTGCATGTGAATGCTGGAATCTTTTGCGGTAAAGAGGAAGATACCCTGGGACCAAGAATGCATTGGAAGCAATTGAAGAATTCAAGTTAGTTACGCAAATGGTAAAGATATACGTTGACCGTTCCAGGTGAAAATATTCGACGTTGAGGTTGGTGGGTATTTTTTATTCACACTGTGCCAATGCTGGATCTCAGCACAAAATGAGTAATCGAAGAGCAGAGTTCCAATTCCTGTCTGGTTCGTTATATTTATTTACTGCCAAATATACTTGGGAAAGGTAGGAACCAATTTCCTGCCAACAGTTATGGGCTAATTAGTTGGAGTCTGCATCTGAAGAAATCATTTTCGTTATCAAAAACTTTTTAATGCAATATTCACTCGCAAAAAAAGAGTAATTCTCGTTCCAAAATATGACTCATCTATAATATTATTATGGTCTGGTTCCTTGTACGACAGTGATAGTCCAAGGTAAAACCAATAAAGGAGAACTCGAACACGGATATGGAATAACACAGATATATTATAAACAGGAATATATACAGAGAAGTAGAAAGGGTTAGTACGAACAATAAAGTTTAGTAGTAATTGTCTGACCGACTCCTAACGGACCTCACTCCAGACTGACTCTCTCTGCTTCTTCTTGGGCCGCAGTATTTATTACGTATGGAATAGTCCATTATGTTATTATGGGTAAGGTCCGGTAAAAAATAGCATAAACTATATCAGCAATATCAAAAATAATTTGTCACACACAATGATTTGGAAACGCTTTTGAACAGCATCGACGCTATAATGTGTTACTTAATTTGCCATTGTAAAACCAATTGTTTCTATCCAAGTTACATTCTAATTTGGTAATTTTCCGATGATTGTTAGAGTGTCGAGTTCATTTTTCTCTAAGAATATACTATTCATTACATTGACATTCTGAGTTTGTCACTCGCTCTTAATTGAAACTTCATACTACCAGGAACAACGTACAAGATTGACGCTAATGATTTTTCAATTATCCGAATTCTAACTTATTATTAATAATAATAACAAATATAACGTGGTTTATGAATGAAAAAAGAAAGAAATCAATTTAAAATTTAGTAAGGACTTGCTCACTGACGTAAGCCATTTCATTACTTGCATGTCTATCGGACAAATTTGCCATTGACAATAAGCAAGAAAATCGTCGACAAGAGAAATGTTTATTTTGTACGTGACCGGGGGTGAAATCTCCAACGTTTCTAGTCCTCGGTAGTGAAGCAGTAATTTATCATTAATCTATATTCATGTCTTAATTAGGAAATACACTTCTGATAGATCATATCTCGAAACAAAGATAGCGATTCACACTTATCAGGTTTTGCTAATAGTCAATGTGATAATGAGTATAGGTTGGAAATAAGACAATATAATGTGATATATGCGTAAATTACCCGGGATTATTTGTTGGGACATTTATCAATAGCGTTGAAGGATTTGAGGACTGACGTTCCATATATATATATATATATATATATATATATATATATATATATATATATAGGTAACTATACTCGTTTCGAAAAACATTCGAATTTTTGATTTGCCAATAATTATATCAATCACGAGGAAAAAAAAGGTTTGAAAAAAAGAAAGAGCCAGGAACATGAAAGTCTGTCGAAAAAAAATCGCACAGATACAGGTTCAAAGCCCAAAGAAAAAAAACCGACATGAGTAAACAACTAACTAAAAAGTGCTCAATACAACCGTAGAGCTTTCCCTGACGATTCGCTTAGGTGAAACCTAGGTAGGTTTGTCTGGCTCACTAGGTTTGACTATATATATATATATATATATATACGTGTGTGTGTGTGTATGCATGTGTGCGTGTGTGTGTAGTGTGTGTGTATGTATCTGTGTGTCCGCATCTGCGTGTGTGTCTGTGTGTGCCTATTTGAGCATTGATGCCTTTTTTATTCAAGTGTCATTAAATTGACTGAAAAGGTACTGTCGTTAAGCTATTATTTTGTGTTCTTTTTTTTTCTGGACATAAATTATGTAGAAATTGTCCAAATGTTGCGTCCGAATGTTCTGTATATGCCTGCGCTTTCGGTTATTCGTTTAGCCATTATCAAGCATGATTTTTTTTTTATGTTTGTATCTAGAGTTATAGATAAAGAATGTTTTATTTCCAAACACGGTCAGTAGATAGATACATATATAAGAAAATATATATATTATGTTAAAAGTAAAATTAAAACCATTCTTGATAATGGCTAAAAGTATAGAGGAAAGCGCTCGGACATAAATAAAATTCGGATAATGTCCTAATAATTTAATACATTTATAAACAATTATCATTCGAGATTCACATTACACTCCGTGCCAAATTATTATCGAAGTAACTTTTTTTAATAATATTTCAAAAACCATCCAATCAATTCCCACAAAATTTTCGTACAATGTTGGCAAGACTGACCTGCGCAATCACGGATAGTTTCGTACTGATCTGCGCAATGTAAACAAACTGGCTCCATATTTGTTACTAGAATATTCTTCTACAAATAGTCCTTGTTTTAGACGTATTTTTACCTGACAGAAAAAATATGATATACACATGAAAGCTTTGGACAGTCCATGTTATTTTTATTTGACAGGTCTCACTAAATAAATGTAAAGTATCTATAGCGAATGCTTAAAAATTACAATGATTTGTTGGAAAATAAGTATTGCACAATATATATAAACTCATATATATAAAACATTTTTTCAATAAAAAATATATCTCCTAAAAATAATAAAAAATCTATATTCCTCGTGCACTACAAATAA
>OZ010583.1:85971874-86009374 GCA_963932145.1 Acanthosepion lycidas
GGACACATAGTTCTACTTGCTCAATATTATACCCTATTTTTATTTTGGCGTGATTTCATGCGTGCCAAAAGTAAGTGTATATGTGTCAGTTATACTTCTTTTAATTGAGATTCTACGGTAATCGTTGACCCCTTGGCTTCCTAAGGCAGATGTAATTTTGACCAGAAACATCTCTTTACATCTAATAACTCCTTTAAAAGTATTCAGTCTTGCATGAGGGAAGGTTTTAATTCTTATATTGTGAAAGGTCTTCATCTTCATTATATTTTCTGCGTGTTTCTTATGTTCTATCTCAACCAGCAAATTGCCATCTCTCAACTTTCTAACTGTCTTAGGATTAATCCTACTGGATAGTACCTTTTCAATCAAAAAAGTGGAAATTTTCCCTGCGGAGTTTCTTCTAGGGACGGGAACGTAACACACCTTGAAAATCCTATACTAATTTCATTTTCAGAATCAGAGTCTGAAAGTAATCTTATTGGCTTTTTATTTTGATTATTCAATATTTTTGTGTATTAAGATTCACTGCCTGTGCACCTACACACCTCAGAGCACGACAATCTCCTTGAAAGGTCTCGACTACACAAACCAGTATACTCGTATCCGATTGAGACTATGATCACCCGCTAAAACATTTGTTGCACTTTCTAAATAAGTATAAAACTGGCATGTTTACATTCATTTTAACAGAATGATCCTCAGCCATCGCCTTCTAACGTCCATAAATTAGACAGATAGTATTTTATCCCAGTGTATATTCCGGTTATTATATGTAGTTATAAAATACTGCATGAATTAACATAGCAATAGGCGCTAGGGGAAATCATGACCAGTGGATTGATCGAATCGGTCCTCACCGACCGTCCGTCCAAGTAAGAGCCAAAGTGGTATGATGGGAATCATAACAGGTGGTCTCAATGGTGGTTGTTGCGGGGGTTCTGCAAAGGTGCAATCGGAGTATCATGAAGCCCCAGGATAGAATAAAAAATAAGAAGAGGAAACTTTTATAAAACAAACATGTTCTGCTTTGTATTAATGATTCGTCATGGTTAAGCAGACTACACATGCATTCGAATAGTGAAGGAGTGTCTGTGTATATAATTTATGCCTGTAATTCGAGTTTGTCTCTGCGGGATTCGTTTGATAATATATATATATAGAGAGAGAGATAGATAGATTTGCACCTGAAGATTGCAGCAACTGCATGAAACACCGAGTTGTGCTATCGACGTTGGAATAAGTATAAACACTAACACACACACACACATACACACACTCACACACACACACACACACATACACATATATATATATATATATATATATATATATATATATATATATATATATATATATATGTAATTGGTGTAATTGGTAGGGATAATTCCATGTTGGAAATTGACAAAAAGAGAGCTCTATGTAAGTAACAGAGCAATATTATAATATTAATAAGTAAAGAAAATAATTAATAATGCAAAGATGAATATTTAAATATATTCATAAAACAAATTACAACCGAAATGGATTATTAAGAATTGTAATTATATATATATATATATATATATATATATATATATATATATATATATATATATATATATGTCTGTGTGTGTGTAGTAGTAGTAGTAATAGTAGTAGTAGTAGTAGGCATTATTAGCTTTGTGTGCATTTTCATTTGTAAACGTTTTTACGTCAAAACCGTTTGTGGTAACTAAATATACGGAAGATGCTCAAAGAAAGTATTTAATAAAAGTTGGTGATGTAATACAGTTTATTGATGTACTTTTTTAATTGATAAAAGGTTTTCAGAACTCCCTTCAAGTAATTTCCCCGTAAATTTTTTTATTCCTTTTTGGATGAGAAAATCAAAAATTTTGGAAGACTAAATTTATACCCTGTTTGGTTCCTGTGCATTACAAGCGAGTTTAAATGGTCATTCCAAGATATGCCTCGTAACCATAAAATTCTTACCTTTATATCTTACTGATATAAAAATTCAGTTTTTGCGTAAACTAAATTTATAATTCAAATAGATATTAACTTGTATGGTATTTATACATAATCTTCCATAGAATCATCAGAGATCAGGAATAGTATATTTTATGAATATCTATTTAATATTCCTGGTCTATATGACTTCCTGTGCAAAGCAAATTATTGGGATATATTTCCGATTACTCACCTGGTTTATTCTTCTATGAGTATAGTTGCTTCAAGAGGTGAGCGAATATGGCACTCTACAATTTCCTGTGTCTCTTAATAAATTTTTCATTGTTACTCTCGTCAACATTATTCCACCATTTTACTCATCGTCGGTAGGTCGTTCATCTGATTTGCTCTCTGTCCACCTTGCCTTCAGTGTGTCCTGTGAGTATCATATTTCCGAACCTTCTTTCATTATGTACCCTAGAAATGCCATGTCTCTTCCTGATGTGCTGTGTAAGGGTCTATTTTGTTTACATTTCCTTCAAAACTTCGTCGTTGCTTACATGTTTTCTCCTTGGTATTCTCAGCATCTTTCCGTACAATCACATTTCTGTTGATTCAAGTTTCTTCTTTATATGTGAGGACATTTTCCAGCAGTCACCACCATTTTAAGAGTATTAATAAATGACAGAAAAGTAAATTTCTCTCATGTTTTTCGCAATTTTCTTCTGAATGTATATATTTGAATTCAACTCGCTTGTTCCTCTGTCATGATTATGACTGCGCGTATGCATTAACGTTGCAGGTGAAACGCCATTTTGTTTTTCTTTCCATCAAATCTGTTAGCCATTTCGTCCAGCCGTCGTTGGCGGTGAAGAATAACGTTAGTTTTCAGGTCAGTGAGTTCATTCGAAATCATAGTGGAAAATTACTTGCCATCGAGCGAAAATGGTTTTCCTCCGATGCGTTCTAATCTAGAGATAAGAACAATGGTAAGAAAACAAAGGAAGATAGAAAAAAGCTAAGCAATCACATGAAAAATTAATCTTCCAAGACTAAGCCCTTTCACGAGCATCTGACCACTTCCCATGAGTAAAAATTAAACGACAATTCCAAACAGAAGGAAAAATAAATTTTTCAGAGACCGTGTATTACTTTATTGTTGTTTTACGGAGATTGTTTTCTTTCGTTTAAAAACGAAGCCTTTTTTTTTCATCACTATCTCCTTGTTTCTGTCTTCCGAATCAACATAAGTCATTTGTTTTAAAATATTTAAATATTCATTTGTTAAATATTTTATTATGACTGCATGAAGTAACGGTTAAAGGCAAAAACATAATCCGTCCCTCTGATTGGCCAAAACAGCAATAGTAAAAAAAAAAGAAAAGAATATTAAACATTCCCCGATTGGATAAAATTCGTACATAGGATTGTATAAAAATAGCTGAATAAAAAAAGTAATTGAATAAAAAATTGTTTGATTAGACACAAATAATGTTACAATTCTTGAAATTATGCAGAAGCTATACCAGAATTTTAGTCGTGAAATGATTGCTCTCGGCTAACACGGGCGAGAAAAGCTGATGACATGAAAGCCCGAAACTTTCTATATTTCCGCAATAGACATCACAAAGGAAGTATTCTAGTGTGCATTATCTATATAAATAAATGCGAATATCAGTGTGTCACACTTTTTCAGCTTTACTCCTAGAGGCCAGAGCCCAATGTATCATACGATTTGGGAATCAAACCGATTTCGTGAGCAATTTAAAAAATTCCGGGTCGGATTCAGACCAACAATCCTGAAATTTTGGATTTCCAAGTTTTCATTGTGCCGATTGATTTCGACGATTTTGTCACGTGATTTTTTTACGACGAATTTATTTTGTACGATAACAAGTTTTATAACTTGGAAATAAATTTTGAAATAATTGAAATTAATTGCAAAATCCAGCGAAAGTAACCCATGAAATAAAAATAATTGTTTATACGGAAAGTAAGGACCTACATAAATTAAACCGTCTTTAAATTAAGTGGTAGCAGAAGAATTATTGTTGAAATATTAAAAGGCAATCTTAAATATTAATGCAATACTTAATTGCAGCGATCCATTTTTAGTTATGTAGTATATTGTTGCCTATCGTATATATGGCAACAGTAATAACAACAGTATGCCTCACGAAAAGAAATCTCCGTCAACTGAGGATCAGATTGCAATCGAAAGAGCCAAGGCTGCAGCGAGAAAAGGGAAGTTCCGTGCAAGTGAAAACCAGACCCCAAAGCGGCCAGAAGATCTTCCAATGCTGAGAATATGCAGATTTAGGCCATGTCAAACTGCTGAGCTATCAAGTGCCCTCAGCTGGAGGTAACTCAATTGCACTCCAATGGGGTGATTTTTAATCTAGTATGTGAAGACGAACATTTGTGTCTGTTATATATTACGTTTACCTATTCTTTTTTTTTTTTTTTTGTCATAGCTTTAGAATTCATCATGTATTTGGTTGGTTCATTTCACCGTCATTTTTAAGCTTAGTTGTTCATTCTTTTATTCCATTCCGTTATTCCTTCATACCTAATCCTTGTCCTTTCTTTTCTTCTCTTTTTCTTTAAACTTAATTTTAGTTTTCTCTTTCTTTCTGTTGTTGTTCTCAGCATAATACTTATTTTTCCATTCTTTCCATCTTTCTCTCTTTTGCACTTAATTTTTATTTTCTCTCCTTCTCTCCTTCTTCTTTACACATAAATGTCATTCTTTGTATTTCATTCTTTACATTTTTCCTTTCGTTCCTGTTCCTATTTTTTCGGTTCATTTAATTTTTCTTTCTTTACATGCGTCTTCCATTCTTCTTTACATTTATTAGGTTGGTGCAAAAATAATATCGTTTTTTTGACGTTAACGTTATTATTTTTGCACCAACCTAATAAATATTCTTTCTTTTCTATTTTTCTCTTCTTTTTAACATTTATTGTTCTTTCTTGCTTTCCTTCATTTTCTACTTTACACTAAAAAGTACTTACTTTTTCTTTCTTTCTTTCTTTCTTTCTTTCTTTCTTTCTTTCTTTCTTTCTACTCTACACTCGGACTCGCTGTTTAAATCAAGCTTTCATTTGCCCAAAAGTTGTACAGATCAAATTAGAGTTAGTAATTTTTATGTGACCTACAAAATAACTTTACATAATTTCAGCAGAACTACTATACTTTTATATTTTTATATTTACATACGCTCTATCCCTGATATTGATCACTTTAACGCATGACATAACACACACACACACACATATATATATATATATATATATACATACACACACACATACACACATACACACACAAATATATATATATATATATATATATATATATATATATATATATATATATATATATATATATTGTCACGTAGCTCCGATTTCATTAACTACATAGATGTTAGGCTAAAAAGCGCTCCAAAGTAAAACCTTAAATTCTCGTCGAAAATTAGTTAGATATAAAAGAAAAATAAATAAATAAATATAGAAATTTAATCCAATGCTATCGACTTGCGAGCGAATATGTTCCATGATCAGCCATATTCTCCTCTTCTCTCCATAAATTCTTTCCCTCCTTATCTACTCTTCCACCCACGAGCCAAGAGTCCGTGAACTTTGAAGTGATCCGACGCGAGAATGACCTGGTTCCAAAATTTCGCAGCTATCAGGAGTTTGACCATGAGTGAATTCCAGGCACCACCAGGGTCTCCTGTTGCGATTCACGTGATCAGAACACACTAAGCGTGGATTGAACTTTTGGCCATCACACAAACAATAAGTGATTTGCGCCCCATCCTCCTGCATACCCGGTCTTTGGGGACAGCAAAATCTAAGAAAGGATTTTCACTTTCCCTTTGACCGGCGGCAGTTGAACGTCGCTGGGCAAAAGCGTCAGACTGCCCACTGAGATGAGGAAGACAGCAAAGTCTGTCGACTAGGGGTGAAACGACTGCTATGAAACGGAATCAACCCAACGAACCGCCTATACGAAATGCTGTGGAACCCCGAACATTTGTGAAAGAAAAGGAATTCAGCAAGATTGCCTGCCGGCCAAAATGTTGTTTCAGCATCAGAACTCTCGCTTCGGCGAATCAGAACTTTGTGTGAAAATATCAACTCGACTGAAAGATAAGTTAATTCTCTTGGTTTGATCTGTTTTTATATATGTATGTATTCCCTCGCACCCCCTGTTCTTTAATGAACCCTTCCCCTTTGTTAAATGAATATTCTTTTTTTTTCTTTCTTTATTTCTTTATATATATTTATAAATAAATGTTATATTTTGAAATCCATCGTCTTGTGTCTGTTCTTCGCTGATTTCCTTGTGTTGCTTCCATTTCTGATTGAAGACCGAGAAAAGATCCCACGTTTTTCTTTTTTTAAACCCGTTGTTCATCTATATGCTACAAGTTCGTAACAATATATATATATATATATATATATATATATATATATATATATACTTATATATATAAAATTTCATCCTGTTTTTGATTCTGGAAATATTATATATTAATTAATAACTTACGAGGTAATGTGTCTATTTTAATTGTAAATTTAGTTTAAACAAAAATCATTATATCTTATTATAATTTTATATTTTTATTTATTTATTTATTTATTGCAATAAAAGGAAACAGTTTCTATTATCAGGATAACTGTCATTAATTTGGATTTTTAAAAAAAATCTTTAATGTCGCTTTTCACATAGAGAGCTGGGAACGATATACCTGTAAATACTGATGATAAAAAAAGTTTCATATGCACTTACTTTTGTATACCTATCAAAGATCTAATTAACACAGGACAACGTTTGGTTAACATTTGATGACCTTCATTTCAATGGCTCGGAAAATAAGGACATCAATTATCGCAATAGTGCGATTGTTTACACACAATGTAAAATTGCTCTCTCGTGTACTTTCTAACACGTTTTTTATCATCTCTCAGTTGCGACTCTATCTTTGGGCAGAGTACGCTCAGGGGAAACTCCGTCAAAGGACAGAGTCGCTACTGAGAAAAATTTTTACTGGAAAGTGCCCAGCCCTGGGGAAAAGCGCCATCTTATTGCACCGGAGAGGGGGATCAGTGCTCGCACCTAGGCCAGCGCAACCGACGTTTTGTTCCTAGCCCGGGTGTACGCGCTCGGGTCCTCACCTTTAAACTGACTTTGTGTCAAAACTTTGCTTAGTGGGGAGACAGAGTAAATGCCTAGTACGATTGTTTGTTTTATAATATAATGAATGGTTAACACTAGCAAAAAAGAAAATCATTGTGAATCAAGAGGACGAAGTAAAAATTATCATCATCTCCATACTATTTATTTTCATATATCCGTCATGTTTAATATTTGTACATTTATAAGGATTTGCTAAAAATTGAACTTCAAATGCTTTCTCTATGCGTGCCCTAAGTGCTAAATCTTGGTGAACTCGTGATTGTAATATCAATAACAATTATTAACAAACAGCGCTATGAATACGTTGGGACTATGGAACATAATCATCGGCCTACCCAAACGATTATCATATTTATTGAAGCATGGGCCATAATAAAATATAAGATATGCTAGAACAAAAGTTAACTGTTCTGTTATTTACACAAATACACCGTCAAGATAAAAAGTGTTACATGAGAGAAAGCATTGTTTACTTTTATAATATGTCGTTGTAGCCTTCCAACTTCACTGACTCTCAAGCGTAGTGATAATATGAGGGATATTATTAGGTTGGTGCAAAAATAATGACGTAATAATGTCGTTTTTTGACGTATTTTTAACGTCATAAAACGACATTATTACGTCATTCTAATATTTACCAAAACTTATATAAAATATGACAATGATACCAATAATTATTTTGCCAGTAAGAATACGCAAAAACCTTTATATATCAAAGACAAAGACTTGTTTTTATTCTTTGAGATTTATTCTTGAACAATGTATATCAAGTAAATCTCCAAATTACTCCAGCACCCACCTCAGTATTATAACTTATTCCAACAATAAAGTTTCCTGGATGGTTTTAATTCTTCACTGGATTTATAATTGTTACAATCTATGAGTAAAATTCTTCAGAATTATTTCCAATATTTGTCGTCACCTTTTCTGTTATATTCATAAGAACTGTTAATTTCTGTGACAAAGTTCAGATAGTTTCAGACCTAGTCACATGCTCTTAAATCAATTTCCTCATCTATTGGTAATTGAACTTGATGCTTCTATGTCTTAATTGAGATAATCCTTCATCAGGCACTATAACATGGCGCTAAAGAATTACAAACAAAGAAGTTAAAAAAGACATCATCAGAAAATTTGCAACGGAAACAACAACTAAAATAGAGAATACATATAATTGAAGATAATAATAATAATAATAATAATAATAATAATAATAATAATAATAATAATAATAATAATAATCGTGATATCGAAATCTCAAAAATGTGGCACATGGGAACATCAACAGTCCCTGTTGTATTTGGAGCCCTTTGGCTGGAGAACATTCCAGTAGACTAATTCCTCGGATTCCTGGAAGTTTATGCCTCAAAGAAATGCAAAAAGAAATTGTTCCTACGAGTACAGCCCACACTTTACGAAGGGATTATCTATGTAAAATATTTTTATGTTTTTATTTTATTTTTAGTGGATAATGTCATAATGTCATTGCTAACCTTATGTCTCTGGGCGGGACCCGGAAATAAGTGTGTACACACCAGAAGACAAAGGAAATAAAATAATAATATCCATATTACTATTGAGAAGAATATTTAATAAATTTCAACTGACAGACGGGAAAATGTTATGTCAATGTATGCAGAATGAAAACGGCCATTTCCGCTATTAACATTACCATTCATCATACCATTACCATAGATATCAGATATAATATATGTCAGAAATTTTTCAGTCTGCTTTCTGCAACCATACCCCAATAGAATGATTTCCAGATAATTTCAGGCATAACCCCTTTCAAATCTCTGGTTAGACGTTATGTTCCTCACATATTACCATAAATCGTGCCCCTTACTCTATCTTTTTACGTAGAGTTATTCTTCGGCCTTATAAATTGTGAACATTATTGCAATTTTGCATTTTCTCTCAAGACAGAACTTCAGAAATGTTTAGGATTCAAGATACAAGAACGACAAAGTAACAACTTCTGATTTGGCTATAGAGACACGGGAGTAGCGCATCAATCTAAACCTGCATCCTATACGGAACCGTCATTTACGCTGACGTGCCTTACCGTTAGGGTACAAAGAAGCGTTCGCTAGGCAAGGTCGAATTTACTGCTTATAAACTTCGAATCCTGTCAAAGAACGAATATTTTCTATGAAAAGTTCTCGGATATTCAGGCCGGTAAATGTTATTTAATACTGTTTATTATAAACAGAGCATTTACTTAAATACTTGTATCTATAAAAAGAACGTTAAACATAAAAATGTCTTTAATAAATAAATTGTCGGACTTTGTCCATTTCGTAATATATATATATATATATATATATATATATAAGTGTGTGTGTGTATTGAAATGCGACATTGTAACGAGTCTTTTATAAAAATATCTGTAGCGATTGTGAACTTTAAATGTGTTACGCTAAAATTGTAATTAGAGGAAAATAAGAAATAAATTTAATAACGAAATGGAGAGGAATACACAGATGTGCACAGGAGAAATGCATCTGTGACTTTATGGGGATGGTGTCATTGCCTAGATTATTGTTCGAAATGGTTCGCTGGGTTCAGAATGGGAAATATTTATCAGGGAAACTGGGGACGTTCTTCCAGTCTTGAAGTCGTTGGTGATGACAAAATCGAAACGGAGTTTAAAATTAATGCAGGTTACAAAATAGGGGACGGCGGATTATCTGTTCAAATACAAAAAACAACTCAAGCTATGAAAAAAGCTTTATTTAAAACAATGTGAAACGAATGCAAAATGTCATCGGGGAACAAAATGATTTTGCATTGTACCTTCTAATTTTTTAATCATTTCCCCGCCAAGTAAGACAAATAAGCCACTAGAATACAAGGGGTTGCTGACTGGAAAAAAGTAGACGACAAGATAAGAGAAGATTTCATGAAGACAGATACTGACGATTGATATTTCATATTTCTTCGTAATCTTTTGCATCGAGTTGATGATATGAAATTAGAATTTTCGAATGTTTTTGGTTTCAATAAAATCTGCAATTTTATTTAAATCATTTCAAGTAGGCGATGAAACAACTAAAACACAAGGCGATGCAGCGGTTAAAATAAACTGATACAAACTTTATTGAGGTTAGAGTACAATAAAAGGCAGGTTTCAAGGTATTAAAATATGACGATATGCATTCCTTTACATTTTTGAAGATCGTAGTTGGCAGGATAGTAAGAAGCAGGAAGAGAATTCTTCAAGTGAGACGTGCAAGATGATAAACAATGAGCATAGAAATTATACTTACGACTAGCAATTTCAACAGTTTAAATATTAGGTTGGTGCAAAAATAATGTCGTTTTTTCACTTCCCTATTTGCTTTAAATGGCGAACGAATGTTGAGTGGTCGACCTCGAGTTCAACAGCAACTTCTCGGGTGGTTTTGGGAGGATCGGCTTCAATTAAGGCTTTCAAATGTTCGTTATCAACCGCAGTCGGCCGGCCGCGACCGTCTTCATCTTCGAGGCTCTCGTCACCATTGCAAAATTTATGGAACCACCGTTGTGCCACACGTTCGTTAGTGGTTCCTGGGCCAAACGCATCTTTGATATCACGAGCTGTCTCGGTAGCTTTTCGGCCTAGTTTGAACTGGAACAAGAAAATCATGCGGATTTGAATTTTGTCCATACTGTCAGAAAGCCTGCAAAAAATGAATGAAGAGATTGAGAACGGTAACGAATAACACGATTCGATAGAGCGAAAAACGCGCTTTAAAATGATATATAACATGGCTATATATATCAATGAATTAATTCAGAAATCATATAAAAATGTAACATATGTGAGAAAACGATATTATTTTTGCACCAACCTAATAGTAGACCAATCTGCCAGTCTAGTACTGCGTTTAAATTTGTGAAGACGGGGTACCACTCAGAAAAGACCATCTGAACCTTGAAATTATTTATTGAAGGATCAATGAGGAGATACGTCACGGCAATCGGGAAGTTACTGAAGCCGATATACCAGGTCAGGACCAATGGCCAGTTGACTAGATGAAACGAGAAAGCAAAATAAGGTATCTAACAGTGTTCCTGATGCATTTGGATTCAGTACATTCTCCTGTACTGTTTGTGGTCTTTTTGTGCAATTCTCGACCCGATCTCAAAAGTCATGCCCGTCATAGGCATGCAGATAATTAGTTCATTATCGTCAGAACCTCATACGTCGAACTCGACAGCAGAATTCATCATATCAAAGAATATTATAAGGGACACTCATATTTTGAATTACACATCCCATATTTTTTTATGATAAAGAGTGTGTAAAAGGGCTATCAGCTTTGAGAAATTTTAATAAAGGAAATGTGCTTTCCATTCTCTGTGCAATCGGTCTTGATTTCACCAATAACACCAGATCACAAATTTAACCAAAACAAAATGTATATTCGCTGTACCGCCTCACGAAATAGCTGATACCTGCCGACGTAGCTCTATGTCTACAGGAGGCCTATAAGTACAAAAATACAGAAACATATCACCTAGGGCAATCCAGTCTTCATTTTCCAGCCTAGATCGTCTCCAAAATATTAGTTTGGTGCAAAAATAATGACGTAAATATGTCGTTTTTTGACGTATTTTTAACGTCAGAAAACGACATTATTACGTCATTATTTTTGCACCAACCTAATACGAAACATTGTTTGCTTCTCTCTACACTATGACAGTTTTCTTATGGCAGTTATTTGGCCGAACTACATTAATTGATCATATCCTAATTTATTTGATTAGGAGTACGTTCCATGAAGACATTTTCTTCATCAGAACTGTTCCAATGTGGAACGGACTCGTGAGAAGCTCCTTCACTGATCATTACAATTGTAACCTTTTTAACTAATGGTCAACCGTTATCGTGGTGTCATCCGCGTAGATGCAAACTTGGGAAGTTATTGCGTCAGGTTCGACCGTGACGCGGGCAGAGAGGAGTTGGCAAAATCTAAATCATTATGTGTCCTCAGGGCTGCCCACCAGAGGTGACTGCAGGGACACCTTTCCATGCGCGACATGGCACTACAAACACCCCAGTATTATACAACTGTTGATCAGAGCGGCCGCTCAAGATGCTACGCAAGAGTTAGGGCTCCCAACTACCAGTAGGAAACAGCAACCAGAGAACTGTCAACCGTGTACCCTCAGAATGAAGAGGTGATGCCACAGACTGCACACATCACGGGAGAAACAGAACTGCACTAATACAGAGGCCGGAGAGAGAAAGAGTACCGGGAACCCCTTCCTAGACAAGAAAAAGGTGTAAGCCTCTACTCATGTCCAATAGAAGGGGGAGGAGTGTTGACCGGGCGGTAGAAGAGACTACCTACTCCTATTACAGATAACACAAAAAAGGACGACACAAACAGAGGGATGAATTGGGTGGGGAGATAACAGGTAAGGAGACCTGGATCACACTTGGCTATACCCTATCAAATTAAGTATTAACTTAGTATAAGTCCCATTGTCTATTCTAAAAAGAAATTGAAAATAAGGTTACCCGGATTATTATCGCATCTAGCCAACGACATTTAATTTTCCATTTTTCTTGTTTTTTGTTTTTTTTTTCTTTCGAACCGGGATTTCTTACTAAACTATCAAATAAGGAAAAATCATTGGGACAAAACGTCTTTGAGTGGGGGGAGAGTAAAAATAGATAAATTTAAAAACCAAGAAAAAAAAGGAAGAAGAGAGATAGCTTACCGCATTGAGGAGAGAGAATCGGAGACACATGTATGACTGGTCTGGCGATTCGAGAGAGGAATCTCTGGTCAGATGGAGATGTTCCTTGACGTAGACACAAAGAGCGTGCATGTGGGTCAGAGAGTCTTTTCTGGGGAGACGAAGATAGCCGGGGATCGAGAGATCAGAAGAGGGGATAGACGAGACAAGGTTTGTCTCACAGAGAGCCAGTATATCCGGGCCGTTTGCAGTGAGGAAAGGTTCCAGACTGCAGAAGTTTGTTCTAATGCCCCGGATGTTGGAGAACGAAATGTTGAGGGGTCTCAACGATGCTAAGTCACTATTTGCGGCTCGGATGAAGGAACGTATTGCATTCACAAATTTGGCTCCAAAGATTATTGGCGTCTCTGCAAGAGCGTATTGAACAATTGCAAACCCTCTATACCTCCTTTATTCAACCAGTTCGAAGTCCTGACCTCCTCTACCGACAAGGCTGAATGCTTTGCTCGGAAATTTTCATTCAACTCGACGCTCGACTCTTCCGGTGTACCCATACCCGACTTCCCTCTAAGAACTGGGGCCATATTGAGTGGGTTAAACATAACCCCATCTTTGGTACTGGGCGCTATCTCCAATTTAGACCCCAGCAAGGCTAGTGGTGGAGACGGGATACCAGCCATTGTCTTGAAGAAATGCGCACCTGAACTGGCGCCCGCCTTTTCTAAACTATATAACTACTGCCTCAAGGAATCTTGTTTTCCTGACTGCTGGAAGTCCTCTTCGATCGTTCCTGTCTTCAGAACTCCGGCGACCCCTCTGACCTTTCCAACTACAGTCCTATCAGTCTCCTTCCCCTCTTCGGCAAAGTCTTCGAAGCCCTAATCAATACCGGGGTGGTTAACCACCTCACATCCCATAATTTGCTCTCAGACAAGCAATATGGTTTCCGCTTTGCCCGATCTGCAGCCGATCTGCTTACGACCATCACTGAAACAGTCTACCGAGCTCTTCAAAATAACGGGGAAGCCCGAGCCGTTGCACTAGATATCTCCAAAGCCTTTGATAAGGTTTGGCATGCCGGCCTTCTTCGCAAGCTCCAGGGTTATGGCATTACGGGTCGATTATATAACATAATACGATAATTCCTGTCAAACCGTAAATTGAAGGTCGTTCTCAATGGATTCTCCTACAGTTCCTATCCCACGAACGCAGGTGTTCCTCAAGGCTCCATCCTAGGCCCCACTCTATTCCTTATCTACATAAATGACCTTCCTGACGCAATAACTTCCCAAGTTGGCATATACGCGGATGACACCACAATTTATTCCTGCCTCAAAAACAAATCTAGTCTCGCTGACAAAACTCGCCTGGCCGTGCGTCTCGAAAAAGACCGCCAATCGATTGTGAACTGGGGCATGAAATGGCTGGTCAACTTCAACGCTTCCAAGACAAAACTACTCTGTATTAATCACCACAGATATCCTATCCTTCCCTTCCCTCCATTAGAATGTCTGACGCTCAAATTCTCGAGAGCATCTCTCTGCGCCTTCTCGGTCTCACGTTGACTGCTGACCTGAGATGGAATAAATACATTGAATCAATTGCCTCGTCCACTGCAAGGAAAGTTGGCCCCCTGAGCCGCACCAGGAAGTTTTTCTCCCCGGAGTCGATGCTCCAGATCTACAAATCAACAATTCGCCCTTGCATGGAGTATTGCTGCCATATATTGTCTGGTGCCCCTTCTGTTTGCCTCGGGGTTCTTGATAGGCTCCAGAGGCGGATATGCAATGTAGTTGGCCCTACCCTGGCGTCTCGTCTACAGTCACTTTCTCACAGACGCGCCGTCGCCTCCCTCTGTCTGTTCTTCAAATACTTTCATGGAAATTGCTCCGAGGAGCTGCATTCGCTGGTTCCCAGACGTCATGAGTTCCAGCGCCTTACGAGGCTGGCATCCCGCTCTCACCGCTTCACTGTCGAAACTCCTAAATGTAGCGGTCTCTTCTACTCTAATAGCTTCATGTCTCGCAGCTCTCGCTTCCCTTTTCCTGTTTCCCTGTGAGCTATAATCTCCAGCTATTCAAGTGTAATGTCAATCGACATCTCCAGTTGCCTTGATCTATCCACTACCTTCATCCTTTCTTCTATCACTCCTATCTGATCTTGCTCTAAATTTTCTGTAACCCCTTGCGTCCTAGTGGCTTCCCGCCTTGCTTGGGGTGAAATGCTTAAAAAAAAAAAAAATCTATTACATATAATATACAAACTTTTCGCCATCCTTATACGACATTAATTTACCTGTTCAATAACCACCAATTGCGTCAAAACTGAAAAAAGCGTAATGACAATGTTTCGTCGAACGTGTCTTTGGACGGGGTAAAACTCGGAAAACAGTAGAAAATATATACAGACTACATAAATATGAAAGATTTTTCTTGTAGAATTAACTACCGTCAGTGGAGATCTTAGGCTACCAACATTGAGACACATCGAATAAGTTCTACCAGGAAACACATTTGCTGGTACAAACTAAAGAGGGGAAAAAAAACAAACGGTTCCAAAAACGGTAGCTTTCTCCAGGTATCAATCCTTTCTTCAAGACTGCTGCTCGAAAAGTAAAGAATGATTGCCACATATATTGAAGGGTAGGCAACTAAATCCTTATACTATTTTTTTACACTAATGTCCAATATGTACAAGGCCAATGAGTCACTAGATTTCGAGGTCTACATAATACGACGCACAATTTACGGGGATATACGTGGAAGATAATGATTAACCCTAGAAATGATCATGTTAAGATTTTAATGTTCTGGGAAGCATCCTCTTGACAGGCGATTGAACAAAGTAGGGGTTAGTGGGAAGAAGCTTCTGGAGTGAAATTTGAATCGCATCAATGGAATAGAAATGGAATGATGGCGGTTTGCGACAATGTGTTTGGCATAGTGGGTCTTAGCCGGGAAGGTGAGAATTGGTAGAACTAAGGAATGCAATTCGTCTAAACATATTGGATGAAAATATCGATAGAGAAGCGATAGGCTTGCAAAGTTTCCTCCGTGGGACAGAGGTTGTAGTGTAGACAATGCATCAACAAAGACGCGGGGAAACTTTTCGATCTCTGTTGAGACTGGAAAGTGAAAACGAACCAGTTCCTTCCCACATATAGCAACAGTAGTCCCTTTTCAGCCTTATATTGCTCTTTTATGCGTAGAGGATAGTAGAAGTTGTCAGGTACGTAATAGTGTGGTACATTGAACCGGCTACAAAGGGAATTAAATTGGTTTGCTACAATGTGCCTGTCATGGAGAGGCTTAGCCGTGAATGTTAGAACTGGTGAAACTAAGCAACATATTTCGTCTGGACATTTTCCATGGAAATATATCGAGCAGTGACAGGTTTGTGCACCAACAAAAATGAATAGACAGAGATTGCAAGAAAATAAGGAAAATGGTGGAGGGTTGATTGATTAATCGACCAAAGGGTTATTTGATTTTCGCAGAAGAATTCTCCAGTGTCGAATAATTATGTAAGTAGTGTAGGCAACCCAAGATGGAACAATGCGATGGTGGATAATGTATATTGATGAGGCTGTTCCTTTCTCATAGTAATAGGAGCGGCTTCTTACTCCTTCCGCCATTAGCCATAACGGAAATAATAAAATAGCTGGAAAGAATTCCGCTTGTCGGTAAATCATTTATTTTTCACGCACTCTACGCAGAACTTCCGAAGTAGACGCTTGTGAAAGCTCACATCTCGACGCCTACATTGAGTGTTTCCCAACGAGATAGAAGAAATGATCCAAATCTTTAGACGAAAAGTCACACCCAATAGACCCATCATAAAAGCATATACGCCTCAAACATATCCTTACACAGTGTTTCTAAATGTGTTCACGGTATTTACTAACCAAAACAAAAGAGACTTTTTTCTTTTTAATACTGTGTCGCCCAATACAAGACCTAAGAGCCACTCAAGTTAGAGGGTTATTGAATAAGGATTTTGTAAGAGCTTATAAGGTGAGAGCAAAGGGTGTATAACATGAGGATATATGAAATATATTGCTTGTTGATAGATTAATTGTTTAAGGTTTTACCAATCCTTTAGAGATTATATAAATCAAGAAAATATTTCTTGATTGTGAGAATTGTTTTTTAGATGATAATGGTTTGTTGATACAATTCTTACTACTTAACCCATAGCTAGGGAGACTCATAGCTTTCCCAATGGTATTTTCGCGTAAGTGAATATAACGAACCCAACTGAAATTTGAACTCGTCTCTTCGATTAACAATTGCGTGTCATTATTCATTGCACCACCAACACAACTTAGCTTACAGTAATTCATATACCCATCATGACACTGATAAGGATCGGTTGATTATCTTCGGTGATCGTACTGCAACGAGTTTAAGATTATAGTGACCAAGGAAGCGATACCTCAGGTGTTTTTTTCCACATTGGACCGTACTGAGAAGAAAATGTCTGAGTATTACGAAATAAATATGAAGAAATTAAGACATGCTTCTGAATGTCTGAATAGGCGGAACGAAGGAATGTAGTTCACCCTAAAATCTGACATGAAAGTAACGGTAGAATAGGGAGAGGCTAAAACGTTTCCCCTGGGGTGAAAGGGTTTGAAGCGTGAAAAGCAATTGCCTGTTCATTTATTTGGGTGTTGGGAAAGTAATTACATCTTTCATTGTTATGAATTATTGGGAATCGAAATAAGGCATTTCCCTAGCGGATAAATTTAAGCGTGCTACTAGATTGGCATTTATGTCCCACACTTGATAATAGCTAAATGTAACCGCCATTTCTACTCTAACAGTTTATTTTTTAGCTCTTCCCACCTGTGGATCTCCCTTCTGTTTAACAGCTTCCCTGATAACTACAATCTTCAAAAAATTTAAATGCGATGCCAGTCGATATCACCTTTCTTCTTGAGTATCCTTCTTTTGTCCTTTTCCCAGTCCTCCAATTTCTTTGTTTTCTCTTTCACTTTAACCCCTTGCGTAGTAGTGACATTCGCGCCATGCGTGGGGTTAATTGATTAAAAAAATTATTCATGGTTGAATGTTAGATAACTGCGACTAAATTTAGTCTATTATGTTTTAAATCCAACAGTCTTTCAGATTTTGATTGGGGAAAATTGTAAAGAAAATATTTGTGACACGAAACCCAAACAATTCGATTTTCTATTCTGTGATATAAGGAATTATCACCTGGCGAGGTATTATTTATAAAAAGAATGATTGTTAACCCTGGAACACTAAATATGAATATATAGTATCCAGCGCAATTTTTCCTATTTTTAATTACAATTTTCAGTACCTGATTTTCTTACCTAAATAATGTTTTTCAGTTCCTATTAATGTTAATTCAAAGTACAAAGGTTGAAGGCCCTACATGTAAAATATTTCAAATAAAGATTTATATTTAATATTTTTTTTGGATATTTTCAAAATCGGGTATGATTTACCCATGGTTAGTAGTGGTGTAACTTTAATTGTTAATTAGTGTTCTAGGGTTAAATAGTAAAAAAATTGTGATTCAAGATCTACTAGGTTAGTTTAATTCATAGTGTGAATTCCCAACAAGTACACAGAATAAAGAGATTTTCATCCTTTCGGCGATTGGTTAATGTGTATCGCGATAATATTAGTCATTACTACGAGATAGTATGTATTGATAGTACACTAAAACGGTTGATAAAATAAGCTCTATTTTTATGCATTTTTATGCATTTCAATTTCATTTGATTTCGCTTCTATTGAAACTTCGTATTTTCTGTACTTTTGCCTTTTTAAAAATGTGAAAGGTATGTTTAGTATTTGGATTCTTTTTTCGGAAATTATGTTTTTCTTCTTTGGTTGCTCGGATTTCAGTATATGGGTTAAAGAAATCTCCAGTATAATTAATTATATATATAAAAAAGTAACTCCTTGCTATCATCAAAAAGAACGCAAAAACATTGCGATTAGCACATAAGAAAATATGAGGCCCCTTTTTTTTATTTTTTTCGTTTTGCATATATATTAAAATAATTTCAATCAGTATATTTATATATATAGGCTCCTGAGAAAATTTATTTCGGTTGAGCTCTCTGGGGAGGAAGTGTGGGTTTGTAAACAGTGACTATTCCGGTCATTATAGCAAGACTTCGGTAAAGCGAATCGAATCCTCTCAATTACTGTGTGGTTATCTAAAACTAAATAAGCTAAAATTCAGCTTTTCCCCTGCCGTGTGACGACGGCTTAGTGGTAGAATCTCCGAATGACGCCAATTCAGCCGGGTTTCGTTCCTAGCTAGAGGCAACGGGACGTCTAGTCACACTGTATAACCATTGCTCTCAAAATCTTCTTTTGAATAGGTATAAATTATAAAATCTGGAAATGTTAAACGGTGATTTCTTGCCGTCTGTTCCCTAATTTGGGCTGTGTTTGAACTTCTAGACTGATTTAATTTCTGAAGCGTAATTCATTTATCCGTATTACTATTTTATCCATAGATTTTTTAAAGCAATTCACCCCAAGTGAGGCGTGAGTGCACTCAAAGTGTTACAGAGGATTGAGAACAAGTGTAAAGAGTCGTGTTTGCGGAAAGGAAACAGAGACGGACGGGGAACAATCACAAGGTGTCAGATGTCGATCGACATTACACTTGAATATTTGAATATTATAGACCTCTGTGAAGCAAGTAAGAGGGAGGGAATTCCATAGACAGGAAGTGCTAGAGAATAAGCTGTTTGAGTAGAAGAGACGAATACATTTAACCGTTTTGACAGTGAAATAGTGGGACCGAGATTCCAGTCAGGTAGCTCGCTTCATGCTTCTCCGAAATTATTAGATAAAAGTGAACACACTGCTAGAGATCTATAAAAATATTAGTATTTGATTTTGTAACTGTTTTCCTTTCTGCAGCAGCACCAGCAGCAATTTTTACATCCTGAGGCATTGGAGTTTTTCTTAATGTAATTGACTTATAAGCTTAATTACAGAAATGTAGGTATTGGGTTAATGGAAAATCTGGGGCGAGTTGCACTCAATTAATGGACAGGAAGTTGTGGAGATTCATGATTACCCACATCCTAAAAAGACACAGCACATTTAGAGGATGTATGGGATCGTGCCTAAATGTTAGTCCTGAGTTTATCTAAATGATCATCAGCAGACATGTTTGATTCTGTGAATTAATTTTGGCCCGGATATAAAGGGAAAAAAATCAGTTGATTTCATGATTTTCTCTTTAACACAAATATTCCTGTCGTATCACTTAGTATACCAATTTTAGAAACTAAATAAGAATAGTCATTGATTATCCGCGGAACTGAAATTCAAATCTCCTACTGGCAATGCCCTTATGGGTTTTCCAAATGTTAAACCATTTTCCACAGACGAAACGTTACTAGTCACACAGTACTTTATCAAAATTTTCATAGAATGTTCAGGCGAATTACATTCCTTAATTCCACTACCCCAGATCTTAACAGCTAGGATACGAAATGCCACGTACACAGGATCAAATCATCGTCAGTCCCTTTATATTCCATTGGTAAAGAAGAAGTTCCACTAAAACAGCCACTTCGCCAGAGATTTTACAATTTGGATCGGACTCCCTGGAGGATTTTTCCCTTATCATTCCAATCTTAATTTCTTTAACTGGAAGGTCAACCTCTATGTATCCTACATATCCACATATTAGGCAACATTTGCACGCTCTCTGTAAGTTCTTTCAAAATTCTCATTTAGAAACCAACACTGTTGAATGGCGCTTGGACCGTATATTGGGCGAACAAGTGTACAAAATATAAACCCTACCTTTGTAGTACATATACAAAAGCATATAGTGTCATCTGTTGAACAACTGTGAAACAACTGTTGTAAAGATGATTCATTATTGTAAACTTTCTAAATCAATTTGTTCAGGCTTTCCCGGATTAAATAAAAGTCCAGACATGATTTATCTTTTTATTGACGTTAATTTATAGCCAAACTATCGAACTGTTTACATTGAATCTTCGATCGCGTATCTCAAAAATTGTTCGAATACGGGTCTAAAATACAACAAACACGTTTATTTCACGTGTAATGAGTTTACTATAAGTATAATTTTCTACAAGAAACAACAACAGATTCCCGGGTGACGTCTTTGGGGTGGCCCGCTTTCCAATAGACTACTCCTTACCAACAAGCTAGTATTTATGTCACAAAAACAAAGGGCGACAGATCTTCATACATGAGGTATACAATCTTTTTTAGAATAGCCTTAGGCTTTTTTTTCTTACCGCTGTCAATTCCTGTATTCTCATGTAGTGGCAACTCAATTTCTGAAACTCTGCTGATTAATTTAACTACCCCTTCTCCCAGTGAAGAAATTGAGCTCAGTGGCCATTAATCCAAGACACGTTTCTATCTGGCGGGAATTCATTCCAGGTTTGGAGCACGTGCGCATCGCGGGCCAAAGTAAATCAAATATAATTGCTTTGCACAACGGCAAACATTTGATGCCGATGCGACGCTGGGTGGAACAGGATTCGGGTTGGTTAAGCCAGCCTGATAAATGGCTCACCACGACCTGGGATAATAGAACAGCAATAAAGTGGATTTTACAACTGCACATGGGGGAAAAAATCCCAGAAAATAACGATAAAAGCGTAATTTACTTTAGCTTAGATTTCGACATTGTATACACCGAGAGGTAGATAAAAATTCATTCTGAATGCACACTAAGTGGGCTTTCATATCCATATCATTCCATCTTTCTCTGCTACTCTATTGTGCTACCCCAACATATATATACATGTACGTGCGTGCCTGCGTGAGTGCGTATATATATATATATATATATATATATATATATATATATATATATATATATATATATATTAGGTTGGTGCAAAAATAATGTCAAAAACCACCAACCTAATATATATATATATGGAAAGATTAAATTATATACTGATGGAAAATCTTGTGCTTGTGAAGTCTTTTGATCTCCATATCAGAAATTAGAAATAAATAATAATTCGAGTTATTAATATGCTAAAAATTGTAATTTTAACATTTACCAAATTGAACAGAATTCCTGGCAATAAATTCCTTGTTGTTTGATTTCATCAGAAATAATAAAGTTCAATAGTAATCGAGGTAATAAATAAATATATATATATATATATATATATATATATATATATATATATACTTAATGGAGGTTTTATATATATATATATATATATATATATATATATATATATATATATATATATATATATATATATATGGGTAGGTAAGAAAGTAATGAAAAGTTTGGTAATCCGTATGAATAATCCCCAAAACGATCTAATCCAGAGAGTAGACTGTCATACCAGAGCGAATATTAATCTAATTAAATTTATAAAACACAAAACTTTCAGGATCCATTGATTATATTTTATTTCCCATGGAAGGTTTTTTTTTTCCTGGTTCTTCAGATCATATTTCCAAGCTTAAAAATGGAGTTAAATTTAAGTATTATTTTTATACACTTTTGGGAGGTAGTTGTAACTTGATGTAAGGTGATAGATAGAGGGGAGGAGGACGACGACATACATGGTCGAAAGTAAAGAAGGAAGGGAGGGAGAGATACCTATAATTTTAAATCTATTTTTATTTAATAATTAGGAGTAAGGGAGGGGGTAAGCACCAGACATTGACCTATTTAATATATCATCTCAAAGGAAACGAGACAAAGAGAAACCAAGAAGAAAAGATATAAGAAAGCAAATGTGGAAGCAGGGTCGGAGGAAAAAGTGGGGGAAAAAGAAAAAGAAAATATATTTACATATGTAGGCATAAGTCAGAGGGTATCCCCTACACGAGGCTCTGCTGAATGGCAGAGTCTCGTCTCGGGAAATTGACTCCGTTTTTATGCGGTCTATAGGGAACATTTGCCCGGGACTACGGGCTCGGATACCCCACTTTAAACTCGGCCTTTTGCCACATCTTGCTGCAGGCGGCAGCGGGTAAATAATTATAGGCATATTTCAGCTAATTAAAAAAAAAAAAAAAACTCAGAGTGTTATATTTTGCAGTTTAAGTTTGAGATTGATTTAAAAATTATCAACGAAATAAAATAGAATAAAAGAAAAAATCATATCATATAATGTGAATATATGATAAACAAAAAAGATTAATATTATTAAGCTTATTAATATTATTAAAGATAACCAATGAGCAAAAAAAAAAAAAATAATAATTAAAATCTAAAATTTCAGATTTTAAATTTAAAATCTTAAATTCATAATGTAAAATTTCAATTTTTTAATAGTATCAAAAATATATATAAAATATATATAATGCAATATCGAAAACATATCGAAATGAAACCAATTTTTGAAATATATATTTTTCCTTTTTAGGAGTTTAAGGAATACAGGTATTGTCCATTGTTCTGAGCGCTTTAGGCTACTTCTCTAGCCTTTACCACCCATGGTAAAATGTGTGTGTGGCTGCTATATAGCAGTTTTACAGTGTGGAGTTCGAGCAGTTTGTCCCGTTTCTTGCCGGTCACTTGGTGTACGCGGTCAGTTGAATGGGCAAATCTTCTATTTTTAGAACACTTTCTAACATGCCATATCTATCTATCTATCTATCTATCTATCTATCTATATATATATATATATATATATATATATATATATATATATATGTGTATAATTATTTATTTAAAAAAATTTATAACATTAATATGTTATAAAATCACTACAAAATAGCCATTTTTTTACAACACCTCCGGTGTCTTATCAAGTGATGAGGTTGAATGTAAAATAAATGTTTTTAAAAGTTTTAAATTAATTAACGATCCTTCGCAAGGGGAAAACGTTGTTACAAAAGCTAGAATGACCAATCAAAATACAAGTATAGGAAAATTCAAAAAGCTTGATAACGAAGTCATGTTATAATAGCTATTCAGATCTTTAAAATAAGGCTAATATAAAAAAGAATTTATTCTAACCGATAATTATTAAATTATATGAAAAGATTTGATATTAAAATTAAAAGTAAAAATTACCAATTTTAAAATCCAAATTTAATCACTATTAAGTTTAAAATTGTAAAGTTACTGAGGAGAAAAGAAGAAATACATATGTTACTCAATTTATTTCTTCATTGAAATTACGTTAGAATAGACGCTGATATGTCATCCGGTCCTCTGACAATATGTGTACATTTTAATCCCAAATGTATGAATGGGGTCCTAACCTCAAGCGTAAAACTATAAATATATATATATATATATATGTGTGTGTGTGTGTGTGTGCATCTTTCATTGAAAAAGGCCGACCAGTTTTAATTAATCATTTATTGAGTTTTTCCAGCAATCAATATTATTCCCTTTTTCGGGAGTTCAGGAATGTAAGAACTGTCCAGATTTATAATTGTGCCGAGCGTTTTAGACTACTTCTCTAGCCGTTAACAAGAACGCATTTTGCAAGCGGAAATTCTGTGTGTGGCAGCTACATAGTTTTACAGTTTGGAAGTCGACCTGTTTGTGTGCTCCGTAGGGGTCACTTGCTGTGAGTGGCCAGTTGAGGGGAACAAGACTTCTATTTCTATGGAAGAAAAATATATTTTTTTTTTACCCATCTTAGACTTACGTGGGAGAATAAAGGCTCCTATTTTAGCACAACAACAGTCGGCCGCCTGACGATTGCGTAAAATCATGAAACTTACAGTCGTGGTCGGAAAATCTACGCCTGTGTGGTGATTCTTAATTTAAAACATGTCGGACATTTTTTTACGTTGTTGAGCACTTTTTGTTTCCCGTGTGCATTTACGCCAGTCTCTTTAAGAACTACTTATATACAGTGTAACCCGGATATAAGAGAGACCGGATATAAGAGAAACCCGGATATAAGAGTGATTTTATCTGGCCACAAATTAGCGCCATACTTGCCTAAACAAAATAGACCAAACCCGGATATAATAGAAACCCGGATATAATAGACTTCTTCTTCGGTCCAGACAACTGTCATATATCCGGGTTACACTGTGTATAGATAAACCAGCTTTCCCTGACGATACGCTTAGGTGAAACCTGGGTAGGTTTGTCTGGCTCACTAGGTTTATCTAGGTCTGCTCTACGGTTGTATTGAGCTCTTTTAGTTAGTTGTTTACTCGTGTCGGGGTTTTTCTTTTGACTTAAACCTGTATCTGTGAGATTTTTTTCGACAGACTTTCATGTTTCTAGCTCTTTCTTTTTTTAAAACCATTTTTTCCCTCGGGATTGATTTGATTATTGGCAAATAAAAAAATTCGAGGGTTCTTCGAAACGAGTATAGTTACCTATATATATATATATATATATATATATATATATATATATATATATATATATATATGTTTGTATGATATATTTCTACTAACTATATTATTTATTTCTGATAACTTATTGATTTTAGATATAGACAATGTTTACATAACAATGAACAACAAATGGTGAATCTTCGTATACATTCCACAGTTCACACACCCTCCATCCCTTCCTTCCACTCTCTATCTCTCTCTCTTTCTTTCTCATATATATATATATATATATATATATATACATATGTGTGTGTGTGTGTGTGTGTGTGTGCGCGCGTGTGTGTGTGCATATATGTATGTAAACGAATCAGGAATAATTAAATCTTGGTGGAAAAAGACAATATGAATAAAAACAAAAGGCAACATTACCTTTGCTAAGATACGTTTTTCATTTGTCTTTATTCATATACATACGACAGCAGGAAAGATAACATTATTTACAACAATAAACCTGATAAAAAGAACATACATAATGCTATCTTCTAACTCCATGCCCCCCCCCTATCCAAAACAGCCTATGCAACCTAAGCAACATGAAATTAATTACAACCACATTCAAAACTATCATGGATATGATACCCATAGCAATATTTTTAAAGCCGGTATACATAAAATAAATTGACCAAAATGTCCCTTACAGTACATTGGAAACACTTGCAGAAGTTAAAAAAAGTATCTATGTACAAAAACGGGATATTATACACAACAACTTACCAACTGCATTAATTATGCATAGAAATAAATTCAACCCAAATTTTGATCTATAGCATGTAGCATAAAAATTAAATTTCTTAAAAAGAAAATTCTCTAGAGTGTCACTACCGAAGCATATAGAAAAATTCTGCGCCGCAGATTTTTACCGATATCTCATTCCTTAAAAAAATGTATTTTTCCAAAACAAAATACATGGTCATGTTAAAAAATTGAAAGAAAAAATATATATAAAACCTAAATTATCCGAAACTAAAACCAAATAAAAATAAAATAAAAATTCCAATACACAAATTAAACACGTTGGTTTATTAGACATTGGGTTGCGTCAGGCTGTATCCCATGACCTTACAGCTAACCTGATGAATATTTATGAGCGTTCATAAATTTAACATTTTTAAAGAAACAATAACATTTTTGCTTTTGTATATAAATACTTGATACAAAATAAAATCCTTCCATTTGCCTCTGTAAGGCCCTTTCGAGCACGAAGCGCCTTGGATATGATAAAATTTCATTTAGTCTTGATTTATATTGTTTTTCGGCACATATGCATCTGAAACAAGGAGTTACTTGTGACGACTTCACTTTTGATTCCCCTTTAAGTGTGCCGCTTAAACTCTCTACCTCCATACAAAGAGGAACCAAGATGAGGTTATTTCGAAGGGCAGAGTCTGGTCTAGGATGGTAGGCTCCCTGACCACTTTTTTTACGGAATCTACGGAGAATTCACACACACACACACACACATATATATATATATATATATATATACATATTCGAATGCAATGAGAACGATGATAATATAAATGCTAACGTTCACAGCAGTAACTCAAAATCGGGCTCGATACCAAAAGTAGAGCAATAATTATTTATAATTTTTACATACGGACAGAAACAATTTGCTCGCTAAAAAGATGCATACTTGTTTCGATGTGGATACATCTCAACTGGTGAAAACCAAAAATGGTTATTAACAATTCCATTTACAAGCAAGTAACTTATGGAAAAAAAAAACAAAACAAGGCTTGCTTGTAAATAGAATAGTTCATAAACATTTTTCATTTTCACCAGCTGAGATGCAGCCGCATCGAAACAAGAATGCATCTTTGTAGTAAGTTGTTTCTTTTGGTCCGTATGTCAAAATTATTATATATATATATATATATATATATATATATATATATATATATAGGCTGAGTTTATTGTGGGGTAGCCGAGCACGTAGGCTCGGCCAAGAATTCTCCGTAGATTCCGTAAAAAAAGTGGTCAGGGAGCCTACCATACTAGACCAGACTCTGACCTTCGAAATAACCTCATCTTGGTTCCTCTTTGTATGGAGGCAGAGAGTTTAAGCGACACACTTAAAAGTGAATCAAAAGTCGTCACAAGTAACTCCCTTGGTACGTAAGTAAATGCAATGAACTTGAATGAAAAAAAAAATATATATATATATATATATATATATATATATATACACGCACACACACATATGTGTGCTTGTGCGTGTGCAATTATATAGAAACTTAGGAAAGATCCGTTAGGTTAATAATCCGAAGTTCTTTAGTATGTTTGCTCTTTATATTTAAAAAACAGTGCTCAGTACATAAGTAGACCGAAAATTATAATTGTTTTTTAAAAATATGCTTCCATCGCTACATAAGAGTTCGCATGTTTTTTATAATTAAACTGAAGTCTTTAGCTTCTGTTTTTGAAACATGAAAACTCTTATGTAGCGATAGAATAATATTTTAAAAATAATTATAATATCTCTCTCTCTCTCTCTCTATATATATATATATACATATATATATATATATATATATTAACATTTGACGTCACACATTAAACCTAAAAATGTCTTTATATATATATATATATATTTATATATATATATATATATATATATATATATATATATATGCAATTATAATATCCATAATATTGTTGAAAATTCATGTTCTGTGGTTCTAAATCTATATTCTTGAAAATTATTTTATTATTATTTTTATAGTTCTAACATCTACATTGAATAGATTAAAATGATTGACCATAGAGTTTTATTTCGAAGCGTCGTGAAACCATTAAGTTAAATAACGTTTCTTCTCGTGCAAAATACATATCAGATGTTTTACTTAATCTGCACGCAATAGAAATTCTTATTCGACCATAATATTATATATATTACGTAGGTTGGCCCCAAATCGCCCAACTCTAGCCTATTGGTCAGAATCTTGACGCTCCCAACTCAAAACGATGCTCTGAAGATAAAACTCGCCAATCTACGTCCACATAGTCAAATCACTGTCATGCTCTTCATAATCAATTTGTTTATAAGAAAATTCCAACCAGACAGATCTAGTGCCAATCGTTATCTATCCTCCATGTCTTATTAACCGTTCACTTCCTGCTTACGTCTATTCTAAGCACATTATGTTGTAACCATCTATATTCAGTGGCCCCTAACCCTTGCATTAGCGGAGTATTCATACAATAAATACCGCTTTTGATTATATTTTTCCGTCTTTCCGAAAAACATTTTACAGTGCTAGTTACTTATTTCATTAATGTCTGACATATTTCAGGGTTTTTTTTTCATTTTTTAAAAAATTAATTCAATTTAATTTTACTGCAAATCATTCAGGTAACCCCATGAGATATGTATATTTTAGAAACTGATTTATTTTCAAGATTTGCTAACATCATGTTTTTTTTCTTCAGAGGACGCAAGAGTATATTTCTTCCGAATTTTTAATCTGTCTGTTGAATTTAGTTCAGGAGACCATCCTACTCTTGAGCGCTTTTCAAGTTTATTGATTTTGAGTAGATCCAGGGAATATATTACAAAACACAGAGACAGTTAACGTCATCTCTCATTTTTCTGTCCATCCGTTCAACTACAGTGATGTATGTTTAAAAATTATTTCTCTTAGAAACAATCATTATATATTTAGGCATGTTTCCCTATTCAAAAATACACAATTTTTGAAGAATTAAAATTGAATTAGAGTTTTGAAAATATTACCTTAAAATTGTATTTGTAAAAATAAAAGCTACATAAGCACAAGTTTGTGTAAACATCGAAAAACAATTATTCCTAATAGATTGATAAAAAATATAACGGAAATTGACTCAGATGTTTTCTATTTTATCCATTTAAAAATGGATGTTCTAAATGAGAGACTGTATTCCTTCAATATATATGCAACCCTACCAAAGATATGTGGTTTGCATTTTTAAATATGAAAAATATTTTAACAAAGGATTAAAACACACAATATATATATATATATATATATATATATATATATATATATATATATATATATATATATATATATATATATATATATATCAGGTATTTCTTTAATACGCAAGTAATTTCTATTGTACTGTCAGTCATCCCCAGTCCTGGAAATTATTTTGTTTTTGATAAAATTCAAGTAGCATCGGACACGAAAAAATTAAATGTGAATATTTCGATTCGCATCTAATTTTTTGTCTTGGATGATACCTGAACAAAATAATTTCCATGCCTGAGCATGACTGAATGTGTGCCGTTGAAAGTACGTCTGTATTAAAGAAAAACCTTATATATATATATATATATATATATATATATATATATATATACACACACACACACTCATATATATATATATATATATATATATATATATATATATATATATATATATATATATATATATATATATATATGGGGCATTGTAAGACAGAATTAAAAAAAAAGTTTATGACTACACATGCTCACAGAACGTGAGATACTGGTAATTTCAAAATCTTTTGAAATAATTTTTGCGTTGAAAGCGGAATTAATTTATATCCTTTTTCTTTTTCTTTCCACCATCTTTGTTTTTAAATATCCCACATGGTGATCCCAGACAATCTGGCAGGAATGGTGAAACGTTGTAAGAACCTAAACGTCAATTTACACAGGCTAAATTAGCGATTTCTGGTTATATTTATCATAGTTAATTATCTTCTCTTTTAATTAGAATAGCAATTTTTATGTCAAATTGTGGTCAGTTTCGTTATTGTGAACAACCAATATGTTTTGTGTTTTTTTTTTGTGTTCATATTGATTTTTTTTTTAATTCTTGAGGTTTCTCCAATATATAATTCCTAGCAGTTACAGAGTAAATTCCTCCTTCAAGTTTTGGCTTGTTTTGTTTTGCCTATATCGAATCTTTGATTGTTATGGATGTAGTTGTGATAAATTTTCTGTTGAGTTTAGAGGAATTCTTTTTTTGGTTGTAGTTGTGATAGAGTTAATAGGTATTTTTCAAAGCTAAACATGACAATAAATAAAAACAATTTTTGAATAGCTAGGAGTAGTAATATGACTAATTTAATTAGAATAAATATTTACAGGGAATTAGAATTCAATTTAATATTTCATTTTTAAGTAGAGAAATTGTCAATATGCATATTACAAGCTGTTTGTAGATATAGATGATATAGTAGACACAGCGTTTCGTCCAAGTAGACTGTGGTCATCATAAGGAATATATTTTCATTTGCCTGATATTTTGTCCCTGTAATGTCTATTATTTTACGTTCCTGTTAAATCGGATCAGGCAGTGAAGAATTGTGAAACTCAATTACAAAACCAAGGAATCAAATTTATTTCAACTTGGAGCCGATGCGTGGCTATTTCAGAAATCTGGCTTTCCAGACCGATGTAAAAGAGTTTGCTTGCGCATGCGAAATAAGTCGATTGGCTGCTGCTAGAAAACTGAAGCGTACTGACTTTCACAGGCAAAGGTCGCTTGTTGAAGGGTTTCGGAATTCGCACGGACAATGTCGACGACTACTGCGACAAACGGGAGTAGAACAAAGACAAACAATATGTCGAGCACGCAGCCGCTGACAACGAACAAAAATTTGAAATAAAAGAAAATAAGTAGTCAGAAAGTAGAAATAATAGTAAAGATGACTCCTGAAATTAGAAGTCTTAACCCCTATTTTATTTTTAAAGGTGCGAGATGAATCACAATGTTGAATTTCAGTTTAAAACTGAACTATTGTTGAATTTACCCAGTGACGCTTATGAATTTGCTCACCTTCTCAAAGACTGTTGACCGTTGAATGTATGAAAGTCGGTGAATATTTTTTAAAAACATCTGTAAATGTTTTTAGCGTTTATGAGCCAAAGATATTGTAATTTTAGAACTTGCTATCTTGTCTTATTACAAGACTCACAAAGGAAAATTTTGTGCGAATTTGTATTGTAAATTTGTTTTCTGTTATATTTATTTTTTCTAATTACATATCGGAGTAGCAGTCCTCTTTTGGTTTCTTTTATGCCTTTTACAATACTATAGATAAGAGAGGTGACAATCTTTCCTTTCCTCTTTTCTTAAAAATCTGTTTTTAGAGTCGATGAGATATTATTTAGTAGGGCTAGCATAGAAATATACATGGTATTGGAGCTTTTAATAAATGAAGGAAATTAACAGCAAGACTCAGCAGAAGTAATCAAATATAAGTTGATTGAATGTAATCAAGGGAGACAGGCAACAGTTTTTCAGCAACAGGCAATTTAGGTTTATGACTCCAAGTTCTATAATTAGGATTGTCCCAATGGACAATAATAATAAGGGTCCTTCTAGTCTAGAGAATTAAAGCGTGTGTTCGTGAATTTGGTTATATAGTACCTGTGAGTTCAGTACTTCTTCGAGCATGGAGGTATGGTGAGATATAACTGCAACAAAAAAAAAAGAAATAGGCGAGATATCCGTTGATATGAACAGTGAAACAAGAACAATTTAACATCTTGAATTAAAAAGGGTTCAACTCGAATTTTAATCAAGCTTATCAGGATAAACAATCGCTTGAGGGAGCACAGGTGCACAACCACCGTCATGCTTTGATAGCAGCGAAAAGTAAGGGACAATAGTCAGATTTTATGTGTGTAAATTTCTCTCGGATAGTTTGTATCACGTTTATTTTTTCATCTCTCAGTTGCGTCTCTGTCTTTGGGCAAAGTGCACTCAATACCGGCGCTGTCAAGGGACAGAGTCGCAACTGAGGAAGCTTATACTGAGTGGTTCCCAGCCATGGGGAACAGACGCCCGATGCCGCGCCATCTAATTGCACCATAGAGATGGATCTGTACCCTCACCGAGGCCAGCGTAACCAGCTTGGGCAATTTTTGTCCCTAGCTCGGGTGTATGCGCTCAGGCTCCCCACATTAAACCATCCAAGTATCACAAGCTGACCTCGGAGGGGGTTAATTAAATACAAAACATAGTTCGATTTTAAATAATGTAAATGAAGACAGAAGGAACTTCAAGAAAAGTGACATAGTTATACATATTAAGTAAAACTCGTTTAAATGGTGTCATTGGGTTTTTTATATTTTTACACTTTTTACCGGTTTTTTTTTATATTTTTACAGTTTTGAACAAGTTGTTTATATTTTTCAAGGATTATTTTTATTTGATTCTCTACTGCGTTTTTTTTACACCAGCAATTTTAGCTTTAAGCGTATAAACTGTTTTCCTTTCTTCACAAACATAAGAGACAAGGATATTCTCAACGGATAGTAATATAAGTTAACAAAGGTACCACCGAGGATAGAGAAAATAAATTTTATTTACAAAACTTCTTTGGTTTTCTTTTTCTCAACACTGATTTAGAGATTTTTTTTTTCTACGCGTTAAGATGTTGAAAAGGGAAGAACCGTGTATTGGCTGCTTAAAAAGAGCTGACGTTTCTTTTCTGCAAAGCGAGTAATATGTTAAATATGACAAATATATCATAATTTTACGGTAAGTCATAAAGAAGTTGACAAATATTTTCTATAAAATACCTTTGATAATTAATGCAATGTGATGATAAAGGATATGGAAAATGACAACGTAAGGAAATCCTAACCCGTGAATGTCGACTATTTCACTGTCCCATTCATCTCCGATATTTATTTAATCGATGAGAGGAAAATACTATACCATAAGCGACAGAAAAGATTTTTCGAGATAATAACAGAGGATATATTAATTTTTTTAAAGATTCGCATATATATATATGTGTGTGTGTGTGTGTGTGTGTGTGTAAAATGGACGTAGTTATCATTACGCAGAGACGACAGATTGTTTCATGCTGAATGCAATGGCCAGGCCAACATCACGCATGGCTTGACGATAGCGGTTAGCATGAAACAGACAGACTCCACTGGGTACTGACTTCAATGTCGACTTTTATATTTACATACGCTCTATCCTTGATATTGACTAAATTAACCCATAAATATTGCCTACCATGAACTTATATTTTAACATATATCACGTACTTTTGTATATATTTATATATTGTTTGCTTATTATGTTCATTGCGCATATAAATGTGCTGTTTAAAATCTTTTTTTAAATATCTACACGGAAATATATCATTTCTATTTCGTTATCTATAAGCAGCATTTTTTTTCAAAAGAAAACTTTCAACAGTGTAACAGTTCGAATTAACTAATAATATGTATGAAATGTTACTTGATAAATGATAATAATAATAATAATAATAATTATATATATATATATATATATATATATTACGATCTGTGTTTATCATCGCTTGAACCGGCTTCTAACGGTTGGAGCGGCTTGGTGAGAGTAGTCGTGGCTCCAGGAGGCTCAGTCCTATGGTTAGAGAGAATCTCAGTTGAGTTCCACCACGGAATATGGGAGTGAGCGGGGCTACATTGAGTCTGATTTGCAATCTCTTCGTCACCAAGGCCCGGTGGAGCAGTCGGTATGGTGTTCGCTTGCCAACCTAACCGTCGTGGTTTCGATTCCTTTGGTAGGGGATGCGAACTGCAGATGAGTCCCAAATATAGGACGAAACGGCCGTCCAGTGCTTTCTGCATTCTGTCGAGGTTTCTATTCAGATGAATCAATTAATATGTATAACTAGCATAAAAGCGAGCCTATCGGGCGTCATTTAAGCTCGCTTTTAATTGTCCTTCATCAGAATAAGTAGAGAGGAGTAGAACAGATAAGCATTAATAAACTACATAACTATTTATGCTTACCTTTTAAAAGTTCAACGATAATTCTTCTGCAGCCACTTAATATAAAGAAAACGGTTTATATGCTTAAAGCTAAAATTGCTGTTGTAAAAAACACAGTAGAGAATAAAATAAAAATAATCCTTGAAAAATATAAACAACTTGTGTATGTCCCGTTAAAAACTGTAAAAATATAAAAAAAAACAAAAACAATGACACCATTTAAACGAGGCTTACTTAATATGTATCACTATCTCACTTTTCTTGAAGGGATTAATTTTCATTTTCAAATTTAAAGCATTTTCATTTCCTTTTACACAGAGGTCATTAGAAGATAATATTAATGTTTAGATTATTATTTTTTTTCTGGCATTTTTCTGCTTCGCAAATTGTATTATTTTTTTGATGTACGTAGGTCCGTACAGACAAATATATTTATTTCATGAGTGACTTTCGTTCGATTTCGCAATTAATTTCTGTTACTGACAAATTAATTTCCAAGTTAAAAAAAAAATTGTTATTGTGCTAAAAAGAAAAATTCATCGCAAAAAATCAGGTAAAAAAAAATAAAACGCCGGAAACAATGGCAGTAATGAAAATTGGTTATCCAAAATTTCAGGATTACCGGTCGAGATACGGTCCGGAATGTTTTGTTTTTTTTTTGTTTTTAAATTGAGTCGGAATCGGCCTGATTCCAAAATGGTGTGATATGTTGGACTTTAGGAGTCATGTTGAAAAAGCATGACAGGCTCACATTCCTATTTATTACATAGACGATATAAGCAATGTTAAGGATAGAGAGCGATATTCAAACTGAAAAATAACAGACTTGTACAAATGTATCTTCACACACACACACGCATATATATATATATATATATATATATATATATATATATATATATATATATATATATATATATATATATAGGGATGTCGGTGCGTGTGTCATTGCGCGCGCGTGTGTGTGTGTGTGTGGAGGTAGAGTTTAGGTTATTGGACATATTTATATTCTTGGATTGTTCAGATCAGCACGAAGAACTAAAGAGCCAGATTAATTCCACGTATGCTTAGATTATAGAGGTGAATTTTTTTATGAACCAATTTCACTGATGTTCACTGTCATTACAGAGAACTGATGCATTTTGGGTGTCACAATATATATATATATATATATCGACGCTATATCGTGTCTGTTCACTTTCTTCTTCGTCACCGAGGCCGGCTGTTATAGTTGGTATGACGCTTGCTTTGTATCGAAACGGTTCGGGTTCGAATGTCTGTAGTGGATACGCACTGCTTTTGAATCGCAAAGTAGGACGAAACAACCGTCCAGTGCTTTTCTGTTTCTGTTGAGGATTCTGCTACACTCGGTGAATTAATATATATATATATATATATATATATATATATATATATATATATATATATATATATATATATATATATATATATATGGCTTGAGACCAATACACAAAATATTAATAAATTGAAAACATCATGTATTCTCTCATGGAAAATTTTATTGTTTATCAAATAGGGGATTTTTGCCGACAATCTATCAGTAACTGTGAACTCAAAATGAGTGACAGAACTTACATATCCCAGCCTCTTTATTGAAACATAGTTGCGACCAAACTGAAGAGTCTAATTAAAACATTTTGGTAGGAAAATCTACTTTTTGACGAGAAATCTCGCGTTCCCGCCAGCTTTTGGTTCGTAGATTCACGGGTCAATGGAAAGTTTGTTTGTTTGGGTTTTATGGCATATCAACCACTGTGGGTTATTTAATGCCAAATCCAGTTTATATGAATTTTAAATGCCTATTTTGTATAGAATAAAAAACGTATAGCTGGCAACATTACTGTTTCAAAAAACTTAGAGCTGGCAACATTATTTTTCTGAAAACATTATCTGAGACCTTGCTGTTGGATGCAGTTTATCGCCATACAGCTGGGACCCTAACAGGTGCTACCACCCCGGGTCAAGGTGGACCTGGGAACACCAGCAATTAAGAGGTGGTTCCACGCTCCTCAAAACCTCCAGATCAGAGGCCTTGCTGTTGGATGCAATTTAACGTCATACCCAGGACGCCTCGTTGGGGGGGGGGTCTTACCCCTCTACAGAGGTTCAGTCGGCGTATTCTAAAGTCCCAGCCGACAGGGCAGTCAATGGAAAGAACCCCTCTGAAAATTATTATTTTTCCTATTGGCTTCCTGTATTTGGGATTATCAACTAACCCTCTCAAATATATTATATTACAGAAATATCATTCGTTTCCAACAAACTCTCCGGTTAAATCATTAGGAGAGTAGGGATTAATTTTGATTTTCAAATTTAAAGCATTTTCATTTCCTTTTACACAGAGGTCATTAGAAGATAATATTAATGTTTAGATTATTATTTTTTTTTCTGACATTTTTCTGCTTCGCAAATTGTAGTAATGTCCCGACTACGTTTTTCTGTCTTTTGCCAACGGTGATACCTATTAGGTTGGTGCAAAAATAATGTCGTTTTCTCACATATGTTACTATGTGAGAAAACGACATTATTTTTGCACCAACCTAATATCACAACCGGCTCGCATTTCGTTGGTTATATCCAGTGACAGGACTCAAAGAGTGTGAGCTCAATACTCGGTTAAGGTAGTGGAGGACTTGGAGAGGGGAATTAAAAGGAGATAACTGACATCCATTAATTAGAACAATCTACCCCATGGGACGTGGAAATAGAATAGTCTACCCAGTTCGACATTCCAACCACCTGAAAAAAGGCCGTTGTAATAAATATGGCGACACAGATGAAGACAATACTCCGAATAATGTAAATAGTGTTCCTCACTGCGATATCACATTTATCTATATTTTATTTCTATTTTTGTGTGGCCATGATTTATTGATACACTACCTCTAGTTAGCTGATCATTCAGTTATTCGAAATCTTTTGCAATACTTGTTTTGCGCCCAACCCGAATCTTTCGGAATATACACAACGTGCTTCTTTTTAATGATTTATGAACTTAAGCCCTAATTTAGTGTTCACTTTCATTAGGCAAATAATAAAAGAAAAACACATTTTATACTAAATTTTATTAATTGAATTGTGGCGCATATGACCCTACATCTGTATAGCATGGTAATCAAAACAAAACAAGTGTGTTAATTCGGCTACGAACAAACATGACATCGTCCATTCTTTAAAACCGTTCTGTGGTGTCTGTCCACTAATGACGTCAATGTTTCAATTTCAGAAGTTTTGATTGATCGGCAAGCACAAACAATTGATTTCCACGGGACTTCTAAGCTGGTGAAACGCTTGTTTTCAGCATTAATCCGCCTCTTGAGGATAGACCACACATTTTCTATTGGATTTAAATCAGGGCTGTTTGGAGACCATACCATTAAATTTTGCCCTTTGAACCCATGATGGTGCTTTATGATCTATGCGCTGGAGCATTATCCTGCTGAAATATAAACGATCTTCTATTCTGAATTGGTTGTTCATCAAGCCAGGGCAGGAAGGCATCTTCCAGAAGCCTACAATATGCATTTGAATTTAGCTTAACACCTTTGGGTACATTGTGTGGGCCTATT
>OZ010583.1:86014374-86031874 GCA_963932145.1 Acanthosepion lycidas
TTCAAGCCATTATGCATACGGCTATCAACAGTCCCTAAGTGTCTGTCTCGGAGCATTGTTTTAAATTCAATTCATATTCAATATATATATATATATATATATATATATATATATATATATATATTCATTATTTTTGTTAATTATTTTTTTGTTTTATGCTCTTTAGGTGTATGCTCATTTTAGTTTTAGTGTTGTTTTTGTAAATAAATTCTGTTCCGAGTCAGTTCTTCATTAGCTAATTTATCCTGAAGATCATTTCAAATGAAACCTAGGTAGGTAGTTCCTGGCTCTTTAGTATTTATCATATATATATATATATATATATATATATATATATATATATATATATGTATGTATATATATGTATATATATATAGTACAGGTGATCGATCCCTTGGTATATTATCCAGGTGGATTCTAGTAATATTAATTATTAAAACTGAACCGCTGAGAGCTCGATGTTTGCCTTTTAACATAGCATATTTATTTTTTACAGCAAAAAAAAAATAAAATAAAAAATACGTCAATATACATATAGTCTCTTTCAAGCCATTCTGTATATGGCTATCATCAGTCTCTAAGTCTATTTCGGAACATTGTTTTAACTTTATTTTCAATATCTTTCCTCCTCTTGTAGACGCCTTAATGAGAGTGGATTAGTGTTAACGATTGGTGGTCGGCATAAGGTAACTTATCCAGGGGGAATTGTTCTGGGGTTGGTGTTATTTATGGCCGGAACTTGTTTGTTAATATCAGGTCATACTGGACGATACACATTTTCTGATTTCCGCAAGATGCTTTCATTTTACATCGGCATTTTGTGCTAGGCATGGATGATAGCAAGACATGGTGTTTAGTTTTCATTCTTTGTACTGTAATTCAACGTGACTTTTTTGCTCGATTTGTACTCTGTGAACAAGTACACCCACATCGGTTTTACTTGCTGTATTGCCATTTTCATTATAAGTTGCCGATCAATAATAAGTGCATTTAAAATCTACCTGGAAAGACAAAGGAAAGTAGATTAATACATACATAAATATATATATATATATATATATATATATATATATATATATATATATATATATATAGATAGATATATAGATATATATATATAGATAGATAGATAGATAGATAGATAGAGAGAGAGAGAGAGAGAGAGAGAGAGATATCATCACCATGATCGATTTGTCAAGAGGATGACTTCTTGATTTTTGTCGGTCTGGGGAGGGGTTCCCAGCATGCATTTCCTTTCAAATATACATGAAATCTTTTCAGGTTTTGAACACAACCATGTGATTGTAATTGAGTATTTTCGTCGATAGTTTTGCTAGCACAAAATTACAAGTCCTCGTCAGCTCAACATAGTTGCAGTATAAAACTACGGGTGGGCACTGAGGCCGTTGACCAATCACAAATGTGCTTGAACAGACGGAAGAAACCCTATTTGGTTTCTAGAATTTAATCCTTTGTGATTCAAACTTGATACCGTAGAATGGTTGATCCACATGATTAAATTTGTCCCTTCGGTGTGGTTATTGATATAGCTTCTGCATCAACTGAAGACGTTTAACTCCCCAAATAGGCACACAGTTCAAGTGGAATTGTTCAAATTTTAATATTATATTTTGAGCCTCGTTTAAACAAGTTCTGCGTCAGCGTATCAAGTCAAGTGTAAAACAGACCAGCATCTACCTTTTGACTGGGTCTATGTTTAACCTTTGACTCAAGTATAAGCATATATACATTGTGTTTCGTTAGGCACAAGTGCAATGCAGACGTATATTTACTGTTTTTAATTAAGTGTAAACCACGCATTTATCTGTGTTTTGCATTAAGTGTAAATTGATACCTATTTTTCATTTTTGTGACACTTGCTTACAAATAATGCCTACCATTTTTAATCTCGTGTAAAAGGGACGTATGTCTACCTGGTTGATTCTAGGCATGTATCAATCGATTCGATACTTGTGTAAAACAGATCAACATGTGCATTTTATGAAAAAGTGTGTACTCAGCCATTATATATATATATATATATATATATATATATATATATATATATATACCGCTTACATAAATTATCTGATCAAAGTGCTGTAAAAAGAATCAGTCTTCACAGGATTTACAAGAACCCATGTGAACGATTACGGTCGTCAAATGCATTAAATTATATATATATATATATATATATATATATATATATATATATATATATATATATATATATATATATATATATATATATATATAAAACAGTACCGGAAACGTCTCATTGTAGTAGAGATTTTGTATATAAAACATCCGTGTCCTGGGTAAGACGATAAACTATATCCAACAGCAAGGCCTCTGATCAGGAGGTTTTAAGAGTGTGGAACCACCATTTAATTGCTGGTTTTCCAAGGTCCATCCTGACCCTTGGTGGTTGCACCTGGTAGGGTCCCAGCTATGGGTAAATATTTAACCCCCAAAATGGTATCAAAAGTGTAAATATAGGTTTTAATACCAGACATAATTTGTACAAAATTATTACCAGCAATAGATGTTTGAAGGAAAAAATATTACCAGCAATACATTTTTGAAAAAAAAAAATTATTATTACCAGTGATATATTTTTGACAAAGCAAAATATTAACAGCAATAAAAATTTTGTCAGCATTAAATAACCCATTGAGGTTAATATGCTGTAAAACAAAACAGAAATAAACGTTAAAACATCTCGCTCCCACTATCAACGTCACCTTATTCAACAATGAGAAATTGTACGTTGAAAGTTTTCTTTTTTTTTAATAGAAACAAGCTCATTTGAATTACAACTACGCTCAACACGCAGAGTTATGAATGAACACTTCTAATAGTGTTCAAATCAACACAAAAAATACATCTTAAAGAGTCAAACATGAGGAGAAATTTACAACAATTCAAAATACCCACCTTGAAAATGGGTAAAGATGTGGTCGAATTTGCTTTCGACGATGGGCAATACGAACAATTTTTACACCCCCTCCCGGCCGCCAAACGGAAAAGTGTAAGAATGCTAGAAAAACAAAATTAAATATAATTAAAGTTCCATTGTTTGTCATATTCAACAAAACATGTTCAAAAGAAAGACTGTTGCACGAATATACATTAATATATATGTATGTAAGTGTGCGTGTGAGCGTCCGTGTGTATGTGGGTACGGATGTGTATCTCCGATAGTAACTAATTGTAATTTAATAGTAATAATAGTTCATTGCAACTGTAATATATGTGTGAATGATATATATATATATATATATATATATATATATATATATATATATATATATATATATATATATATATATATATATATATATATATATACGCACGTTGGTGGAACTACACTTAGAATGAAGAAGAGTGTTTAAAATTAGATAAATGTTATTATGAGTAAGAAGTTTTTAGCCGCAAGATAATATAACAAAAACATTCTTGTCTATTCCTTGGAGAGTAGAAAACCTATTTCAGTTTTCCTTACATAAGGAAAGATAAAAGCAAGCACGCATATACAGACAGACGTAAACAGACAAACAGTGACATAAAACTGACAGCGTTTATTCCCCTTACAAATCAATTCTTTAGGGTGATTCTAAAATTTGAAGTTCTAACATCAATATTCTTTTACCTCTTGTTGTTCGCTTCTTCGATTTCTAAGACACTTCCTGTTTGGTTCTATCAAGGAAAGATCCGGAAGCACTTTTCAAGAAGTTCAATATACATTTTTTTTCTTTAAATTCACGTTTCAGATAAACGATCTCGTCACGATATAGCTTATTTTAATTTATAGTTTATGAATTGCTGAGATTTTGTGGGTAAACGGATTTGTTGGCTCTTGTCTCCTCCTCGCTTTTGATATTTCACTGTAGTCATTTTCGTATACAAACTGCAATCCAAGGTTACAGAACTCTTTCTATCCACTCATTTCAAACATAACAAGGAGAGAATAAGAAACGTTTTTTTTCCATTTATCATTAATTTGTTTTTCTAATATATATATATATATATACAACTCGGTAATAACCGGTAACCCGGATATAAGAGACGCGGATATAAGAGAAACCCCGGATATAAGAGAGATTTTCTCTGGTCCCAAATAAGAGCCATACTTACCTAAACAAGATAGACTAAACCCGGATATAAGAGAAATCCGGATATAAGAGACTTCGTCTCCGGTCCCGACAACTCTATTATATCCTGGTTACACTGTATATATATATATATATATATATATATATATATATATATATATATATATATATATATATATATATATATATATACTTGGTTAGATAGATGTGAGTTTGTGACCCTGGGTTTCACGCTTTTGCTATCGTCAGACAAAATGATTAATTTTTTTAAATTTTGTGGTTTATGTAGATTGCGTGTATTGGTGTTATTATGGAAGTGGTGGGGGAAACGTCGTCGTGGTGTCATCGTGCTAACGCAAACATCGATGTATGTTCATACGCCTAATGAAGTACGCAGACACATATACATACTTGGTCGTCCATCTATCCAACCAAATATGTTAGCTCTATCTCTGATATTGAGCGCTTTCTAATTATTACCGCGCATATAATATATAAATAATTATATATATATATATTTATTTATATTTATATATACACACTTTTCACACACACTTTTCACACACACACACACACCTATATATATATATATACAAGTAATGATTTTTATTTCATGTGAGCTTTAGAAAAGCAGGTCTTAATCTTCAAGACCTACAATTTGTTTGTAGGACTTGAAGATAGACAGATACTTTTTTAGAGGTCTCAGGAAATAAAAATTATTAACTATGGTATTTTACGTGTTTGATGTTCATTAATTAATAATGATTTTGCTCTGTCTTTCGAGATAAAGAGAGAGAGAGAGAGAGAGAGAGAGCGAGAGAATTTGGCCCCCAATATATATATACACTTTAACAGATGATGCCTTAATTGATGTTTTATATTTCTTTCGCAATTAAACCCATTACAATTAAAGATAGCAGCTAAACTAATCTTTGCACAAACGGAATTTGTTCTAAAATGCTACTAGACGTGTGAAAGCGCAGTTGATGTGCAAAGAGAGTTGCAAACGGGGTTTCAAACAATGCACCATTAGAGATAAGTTTAAAGCCAATGGAACTGGTCTGAATATTTACGAGATGATTCCCAAAAGACCACGGACCTCAACAAGTCCCACTGTGCAAAAACATATTAATGGGAACGTAACAGTGTCCAAGAAAATCTTTGCGGCAAGAGTGCCGTAAGGTAGGTATTTCAGAATCGTCTGTCCAACGCATTTTGAAATGGGAAAGGTACATTCCAAGATTAGACCCTATTTATTAATGATGAAGAACAAATAGTAGCGTGATATCCTACATTGAAGAGATCTTGTCAAACAGGTGGATTCGAGGATGTTTTTTTTTTTTTTGTAGAAAACACTCCCCGTTCTAGAATTTTTTTTTTTTTTTTGTGTGGATACTTAAAAGATAAAGTCGACGTTATGAAACCTGCAACAGTCACTGAATTGAGAGCAGCCATTGAATGAGAATGCAGCAAAATTCCAAAAGAAATTATTGCTGATGTTTGCGATTCCATTGCTTCGCGTTGTCAAAATTGCCTGGACCAGAATGGACGTCTGTTTGAAAACAGACGTTGAAAAACAATAGAATAATGCCTGTAGATTCTAATAAATTTTGAAAATGAAATATAGTATAGTACATCTAGTGCTGATGATAATAAAACAGTGATCGCTGTATAACAACAGAGTTAAAATTTATACAAATAGTAATATATATATATATATATATATATATATATATATATATATATATATATATATATATATATATATATATTACCTTACTGGTAGCATATCTCTACCATTGAGGTAAAAAAAAAAAGTAAAAAGTTTTGTACCCGATGCAAGAACTGATTAAAAATTTAAATCTTGATATTAAGTTGGTACAAAAATAATGACGTAATAATGTCGTTTTTTGACGTATTTTTAACGTCAAAAAACGACATTATTACGTCATTATTTTTGCACCACCCTAATAATACTGCAGTGTAAGGAGCGTGTAGCAATGCGTAGTGTGTAAATCCCCTTCTTGAGGGGTTTGTAACACATCTATTTATCATTTCTGAGTTGTGTCGCTGTCTTTGGTATCTTTTTCCAACCTATTCAAAATGACCTTCGCGATCTCTAACCTTTCAACTTTCTTTCTTTAACTCTCCTGATTTAAAAAGTTGCTTTAAAGGTTTCATGCACGATTTTATTTTCAAGTTTTTACCACTGCTATTTAAACTGTCAAAGTTGAAACTGATCTCTATCATACCAAAAGTCTTATGAATTGAGTTGGATCTTTTCTAATTGACCTCTTTAGTTTTAAGTTTAAATGATAACCCCACTTCCCATTGTGACCTCCTGTTTTTCTCTCCACCTCCTTCTTTTTTTTTAATTATTCACCGTCCTCTTGATGTTTCTTAAGGGGATTTGGAAGATGGAAGACAGAGCATGAATGTTACTACCATTACTGATCTATTTCCTGTCACCTTTGCTCTGTTGGGAAAACATTTGTTCTGACACAAAACAACTTTAAACTGTTCTCTTTCTCGCCAAATAACCCAAAGTGTCTCAACGATTCTTACGATAATTAGTGACAAGATGTCTTCAGTCATGTCTTACGTAAAAAAACCTGGAAAAAAGAAAGTCAATTTAGTTTAGCGGTTTGCTAAAACAAAATTGTAGGATGGGCAATTATGCTATACCAGTAATTTTACAATTTTGCTGGTGCATCCTATATATATATATATATATATATATATATAAAGGAATATAGTTTTAAGGTGTGCTATATTTATGGAATAAAGTGCTCAATATCAGGGCTAGAGCGTATGTAAATATAAAAGTGAACATTGAAGTCAACACTCGACGCAATCATCAGGCTAAATGTGCTGTTATTTTTTTTCTCGGCTATTTATATATATATAGGCCAGTATTCATTGTGGGAAGTCCATTCTAATGTTTTTTTTGGCGGGAGTGGTTTGTCTATTTAATTATTTGAATTAATTTATTTCGATTGTTTTATATACACACACACATATATAAATATATATATATATATGTGTGTGTGTTTGTGTGGGTATGTGGATATGCATGTGTAATAAGATATCTCCGATAGTATCTAATTTTGAATGTTGGGAATAAGACGCATTTTCTCTCTGATAAGTAATGCCATTGAGACATCACCTTAAAAGCAAATGCCAGAAGTAAATATGAAAAAAAAAAGATATATAAAGTACGTAGACTACAGATTAAATAGAGAAATAGAGATGAGACAGACGGATGTCTGTGACACAAAATCAAAATTTATTTTTGATATGACATAAAAAGCCAAGGCTAAAAGCTAGATCTGTCATGCATTTGGCTCTTCGTCGGAAATTTTACCATGCCACAACATTTCTTCCGTTCGATGTAGAAAAAAAATAGATATTAGTTTTATGTCCAGTCAAGAGCATTCTCATCTACCCATAAAATAACGCTACCTGAACCTCTCACGACCTATAAGAATATTCTCTAATTGATAAATAATAGCTTCAGGCTACTATTTTTTAGTGGCAGTTTATCTGGCTGACCTTCTGCGTCAGCTGGTAGACAACATGCTGATGTTGATTTTCATTGGCTGAGCTGAACGTGGGAATGTTAGAAGAGATAGAAATAGTTATGTTTTACGCGTCGAAGAATGCAGACGTGTTAATTTCGTACGGAAACTATTCCCCAGTGGGTTGGGATAGCAAATCCAGTAGCTAATTAAAAAAAAAATGTATACGTCGTCGTGCTTAATAAAATAGATTCAAATCTCTTTTGTTTAAATTATCATTTTACCTCCGAACTAAAAATAACAATTAGCGATCACCCGGCCGGAAGATGACAGAGTGAAGAATGCGACATATGAGTGAATCCAGTCCATCGCCCCAAGAAAACCCCCAGAGCGAAGAGGCTATACAATATAATCATCTCACGCCATAAAGGCATATATCTCGATTACTTTGTTTCAATTAAATTATTTCATGCTGCTTCACAGCATTAAGAAAAAGGACGCAACATAGTCAAAAAAAAAAAAAAAAAAAAATCACACTGGCCGTTCTTACGAATTTTCGTCGCGAAGATGAACCATTTTCCCCAGCTTGCAAAGAAAACTCTATAGACTGAACATATCGTATCCTATTAATTCTTTCTCGTCATGATTAACCATTTGAGAGATAATTAATAGAAAGTTGCAACATTGGTTCTCGAACGTCTCAGATTCGAATAAATCGGTTTTCGAATAGAATATTCCAGTTGAAAATGCCTCGGTTCTCAAAGAAAATTTCGGTTCTCGAACAGCATTGCCGAATCGAGCCGAATCGAGCCGATCCGACCCGATCCGACCCGAACCAAGTTAAACCGAAGGGAATCATTTGTTAGTCGATTGCCGCGTTGTATACATCCGTGTGTTTTGCTATGCTTTTCTTTTCCAATTTTATTGTACTGTGACATTTTTTTCTCTTCACTAGTTCTCAGAAATGGGTCCAAAGAAAGCTACTAGTGATATTGGAAAAAGAAGAGAGAAACACATTTGTTGATGATAAGGTTCTGATTATAAAGATATTGTCGCTTCCTCCTCAGTTACATATGGCAAAATCAACGATCTATACTATTATAAATAAAGAGACAATCTTGTCTTTCCTTCCTTTTTTCTAAACAATAACATCTCTTTCCTTGTCCTTCCACTTACGCCATCAAGTCTCTTACTGAGAAACGATAAAATTGAAGTGTTCGTCTATATTTTATCTGATTAGTATTGAGTTTTTTATTTTTTCTTAGATTTATTGATTTTCATTAGTTTAGAGTATAAAACGTGTTCACAAAGTCCTCTTGTTAAACTTAAGCAATCATCTTGGGAACAGGAACGGATTAATCCATTTTTATAATGATTCCTATTAGAAAAATAGTTTCGTTTTACGAACATTTTGGGTTACAAACGGACTTTAGATTGGAAATAAATTCGTAAGCCGAGGTTCCACTGTATATCATTTTTTTTATATTAAGTTAATTTCAACTCGCCTTCTACATGATTTGGAGAAAACACTTTATATCTCTCGTCGATTTCTCTCTATTGCAGATATAAGGCGATGTATACATCTATTAGGTCGGTGCAAAAATAATGACGTAATGATGTCGTTTTTTGACGTTAAAAAATACGTCAAAAAATGACATTATTACGTCATTATTTTTCCACCAACCTAATAGCTTTGTTCGATTTCTCTTGCCGTTTAGTCCCAGTATCTACTATTTACCTATCAAAGAATACTAACAGCAGAATAGTCATAGTAGTGGTCAATGAATAAATACTTATGTAATAACAACTTAGAATTAAACTATTTACTCTCTTGGCCTGTAACAACAATTCGATCAGTTTAGCATTCATTGTATTTGAAAAGACATTTTATCGTTCATTAGTCCATTTAGTTATTGCAAGATTACATCTGTAGTTGCCACTTATTAAAAGAAAGCGTAGAAGAAAACAAAGATGGAAATGGGGAAATACCCGCTAATCTATATCAAGGGAAATTAATAAAAAAAGTAAGGAATGCCAATTCGGTAGAAATATTAGGAAAAATAATTAAACTATTAGGTTGGTGCAAAAATAATGACGTAATAATGTCGTTTTATGACGTATTTTTAACGTCAAAAAACGACATTATTACGTCATTATTTTTGCACCAACCTAATATAATTGCAGGGATTTAACAAAAAAGATGGGAAAATGTTGGAAGTAGTAAATCATTGAATGAAAACTGAATGTTGATTAGGTAAGAAAGAAAAAAGGGTGAAGGGAAAAAAAAAAGAAATAAAGAAAATATTGAAATAGGAAGACAAACGCGAAAACTGAAAAATGATCGAATGAAAAGAAATGAAAATATTAGGTTGGTGCAAAAATAATGACGTAATAATGTCGTTTTTTGACGTATTTTTTTAACGACAAGAAACGACATTATTACGTCATTATTTTTGCACCAGCCTAATAAAGTCAAGCAATCGATTTAAGAGACTAGAATAAAAAAAATAGAGAGAGAAAAGAAATAATTCAAAGAAAATGAATGAAAGGAGAGAGTTTGAAGATTTACACGGATTTACACGGATTTACACCTAAGAGATTACACTGTGCTAAAAATTATAAGTGTTAAACAAATGTACATAAACAGTTTTGAACAAATGTGATTGTAAAAAATAAAAATAAACGTAGTAAAATGTTTTTTTTTTTTTTTTTCAAAAATGTAAAGTGACAACCTAATAAATGTATACTTATTTTTGGTCTATATTTTATATTTTTGTATTCGTCTTTTAATTTATCTTATATATCTTTTAATTATCATTTATTACTATATAATTTACATACTTTCCTATAAGTCGACTTTATTTATAGGGTGGCCTGTTTTTGGAATTAATTTTAACCCTTCGGGAAAAAAAAAATTACCTGTGATTAGATCAACTAGTCACGAAAAATACATGATTTTTAACCACTTAAAAAATTACCATTTTATAACCGATAAAATGAACTTGCACTAAACCCGTATAAATAACCACTTAAAAAATTTACCATTTTATAACCGATAAAATGAACTTGCACTAAACCCGTATAAATAACCACTTTAAAAATTTACCATTTTATAACCGATAAAATGAACTTGCATTAAACCCGTATAAATAACCACTTAAAAAATTTACCATTTTATAACCGATAAAATGAACTTGCACTAAACCCGTATAAATAACCACTTAAAAAATTTACCATTTTATAACCGATAAAATGAACTTGCACTAAACCCGTATAAATAACCACTTAAAAAATTTACCATTTTATAACCGATAAAATGAACTTGCACTAAACCCGTATAAATAACTACTTAAAAAATTTACCATTTTATAACCGATAAAATGAACTTACACTAAACCCGTATAAATAACCACTTAAAAAAATTACCATTTTATAACCGATAAAATGAACTGGCACTAAACCCATATAGATAAGATCAATGCTTACATTATCCCCTCAAAATTAAATGCAATAAACAAACTTAGTTTATTGTATTATTTTTTTAAAAATGCCGTCTAGATATTGTTATATCTATATATATATTTTACATTAACTTTTTATTATATAAATCTTTATAAGAGACAAACAAATGAACGACATGATAATGAAATTAAAGAAAAAATAGAAAATAGACAAATGAAAGAAGATTGAATTAGCAGACAAACAATAAAAAAAAAACTTGAGCAAAGCAATAAATGAAAGAAAATTGAATAAATTTTTTATCGAATTCATGGCTTCCTGTGAAAAAACATGAACGTTAGGATGTCTTGAATGTAAATCCGTTTTACCAGAAACTATATGATCAAATGTCAATTTAAATATTATTTACAAAAACAATGTATCCACTTACATTTCCGGTGATTCAAAATTTTCGATTTGGAGAAATCCAGGTTTTTCCCTGGAAAAGTTTGAAAAGACTCATTTCAACTTATTTGTTTATGAAGGTACTGCCTCTCATCTGATCGAAACTGGAAATAACAGCCGTTCGTTTTAAGAAAGGAAGGCGTTTTTCACGTAATACTATATGTAACCGATTATGTTGCTGATAATAAACGTCTACAGTTATGATCCTTCTACGTTGCAGTAGCTCGGAATGAACGGCACCTTTTCAACTTCCAACAGACACATAGCACGGACGATCTGTAGATGAAATCCTGGTTTTTGTTTTGAAACTGGTACCTTATTCTGTGATATCAACTTTTTTCGCTTCTTGTATTCATTCAAAACACATTTTCAACATGATTCAAAGATGAAAAGTTGGCATTACTTGTTATGGAAGGTTCGTCTTTTTACCCCTTAAATTTTATGTAGGAAGTTACATTGTCAAATACAAAAAAAAAAATCTTAAGAGAGTTTACGCTGAATGGATATGTTTTAAAGCCAGCGTTCAGAGTTTCAAATTTATACTGGAACTGAACTCCAAGTGTTTGTGCCTCCATACAGGCCAAAAAATATTAGTCTGTTTCAAAACGACAAGCATAAATGTTCGAGTATCGATCGTTGTCATAACGGTTGAGATTGTCTGAAAAAGATGTTTGGTTATTAATGTTCTCCAACAGGATTATGATGAAGGTATTTGAGATTAATTTCACGATTACGATTGCGTTACGTGATGGAAATCAGCCTCAGAATAATAACGATATTACTTCCTACAGTTTTATCTGAGACAACACCATAACTTAGTTATCTCCCTTGATATCCCAGCTGATATTTAATCAACCAAACTTATTCTATCAGAAAATAAGAAATTTACTATGCAAATTAAGCATAGTATTTAGCAAGCAGTTAACGAATCTGCTTTTAATTTGACATTATATCTTATTACTAATACATGTGGCAAAATAAACTCAACAAATATAGACCTCCAATGATCCCAGCAAGAGATACGCACGTCTTAAATAGGTTACTTGCTTCTTGCTTCGCAGGAGTGGCCCGCATAGCTTCATGGTAAATCACACTTAGCTTGATTGTGGTTTTCCAGATTACAAAGGAATGCAGTTTCAATTCATATATGATGGTATATCTTTTTTTTTCAGTAAGAATCTCTCTAATCGTTTAGACATTAATTTTACTATTTAAGAAAAGAATGCCTAGTGTAGAGTGAGTAACTATGTTCAAACGCAAATAAATGACATGATTGGGCAAGAAACAGAATTGACAAATTTCGTAATAAACTATAGCACGCAAAAGAAAAAAAAACTTGGCTTAAAATAATATAAAGCAAGCAAACAATATCTGCAAGGCAAATTAACATTAATAAGTGTTGTGGTAGGATCCACCTAATTTGCATAGTGGAGTACCGACCATATAAATATGGTTGGTACCGGGAAGGAATGAAGAGATTCAATCAGAGACTCTGTCCGACTGCGACTCAGTCAACACACATTCCAGGAACGGTCTTCCCAAGAATATACTAAAGACTATATGTAAATATTGTGTACACTTTCTTGTTTCAATACATTTTGTTCTAAGTACATTTTGTGTTGCATTATTATTCCATGCATTAGTCAAGTTTCAACAATATGGCAAAGCAACAGGAGTTTAGCAAAAAATGTTTACGAACTAATAATGGGGGTTGGCACACAAGAGAATATGCCATAAGCGTTCTGATTCCAACTCAAGACGGACCGGGATTGAGTCAGATGAAACTGAGAAACGGCCTATTTTATTGGCTGCGAAGAAATTCCAGCATTCATTTGCGTGCTTCTGACCATAGACTGATGAGGAGAAAATACTTTCCAATCCTTCCCATTTGGATTTTTTTAAAGGTCACATGTGAATATGTGGTATTGTGGTGTATGTTGGATTCAATGTCTCTGGATGATTTCTTGTGGTGAATGAGTAAATTATAATCGTTGAATGGGTCGTGAATCTGATTAGCTAGGTTTAGTATAATAAGTGTTAACCAGCCATTCGTAACTTCCCCTTCGGCCTTGTGCCACAATTGTTTATAAAAAACAAGATTTCCCATTCGGATTGGAACCAAAAAATACTCAAACATAAGTATCCAGTAAATATAAATTTTACAAAGGGTATTGCAAAGGTTTTTGAGCCAAGGACATAAAATAATTAAACAACATTATTTTATAATGAATTTATAAATTGTTTAGTAAGTATACGTTTATAAGTATTGTCTGTAGACCTTAGAGATTGGGTCGTGAGTTGTTAGGTTTACGTAGGTATCGCAAAAGAAATAAGTAGGCAGAATTAAGCAGCATGAAGCTGACAAAAGAACCTGCAAGACTATCGAGCTAATGATATATCTGATAATATAGAAAAATTCTAAATAGGAATTCTTCTATCTTAGCATGAGTGTAAGATGTCTTGCTAAGTCATTGTAGTCGAAAAACAGCTTGATTTTATACACTAAAATCATGGCTAAAATATCAGCTGAAACAAAGATGCTGGCTGGGTATAACTTATGTTCCTCTCATCAGTAGTTTTTCGAAAACAAAATTACTGTCTTCATCTGAAAGTTTTTTTGTTTTTTTTTTAATTTGAAGGGAAGAACTCTGAGTTGAGTACTGTGTGATTGGCTTGAGTAACGCTTCAAGGGAGATAACTAAGTTATGGTGTTGTCGAGATTTTTTTTTTTTAAAGTATTAAAACTATTAATACAAACTTCGATATTTTAAACTATTTGAAGTTAAGAGTTATGGCAGCATTCATCACTTTAAACAAGGAAACTGTCCACAAGAGTTGCAAGATATTCGTAAGTCGTCTTGGGGATGTTGTTGAAGACGGTAGCGATTTCATTGAATAAATTTCCACTTTACTATTTCAAGAAATTTCTATGTAATTTTGGTAAATACATCCGTTAAAATGAGATGTCAGTGTTATCTTCATTTTGCGTAATTTAAACAAAAATTTATTCATATCCGTGTTGTATACATAGCCAGACAGCCAGATAGATAGATAGATAGATAGATAGATAGATAGATAGATAGATAGATATACAAGCGATCTGAGTAATTGCAGTAGAATAGCATCCAAGGTTGATTGTTTGATTAATTCGTCTTCGAAGATATACCAACCTTTTTTCCAGGTTATTTAAAGCCAGAAAATATATTTACATGGCAATAATATTATGGGAGATAATAATATTTTAATGATACAAGTCTTACTAATTATTCCATAGTTGAAAGGAAAAGAGGAAGATTCATATCTTTCCTACGGTTATTTAGGCGTATGTGTGTGTATATAACGAACCGAACGGAAATTGGAACTCGGCTCTCCGATTAATTATTCTGAGTATTATGTATTACACCACTCACACTTCTAAACGTACAGTCACCCTTCTAGGTACTGAGCAGTTTCAACATTGCTTAATATCAATGATCGCATGGGGGCTGGTGTTTCAACGTGATGTGGCCGTAAACCACTCGTCCTGAATGAACACGGAACATATAATGAGAAGCAGAATAAGTGTTCATATCTGTGATTTAAATTGATATCTCTCTTATTTAGTGTTAGATATTTGTTATCTTTAATGCAATATGATTCTTTGACTTTCACACTGAATTGATATTTAACAAAATATAGCTGACTGTATGAAAATAGTTCAGAAGGAATGAAAGAATCCGGAAATACTAGAAGTGGATGAGAGAAGAAAAAGAACAGGCGGCTATATTAAGCTAAGTGCAGACGAAAAGAAAGGGAAGAGATAGAATGTAATGGCAGTAAAATGACATACGAAAGGAAATGAAAGGAAGACGGATTGAAACAAAGTTTAAAATAAACGATCTCCTTTGAGAAAAAGAATTGCAATTTCGCCTATGGAAGAATGCAATGAAAACATGAAAGAAACAAATATGGAAAAGTCAGGAAGAATGACGTGTAATCAGGGTTCTCGCCATCGTTGAACTCTTTCTCTAACAGCAGATTTCTTTGTTGCCGTATTCGACACCATATTGTTCTTGTGGCAATTGTTTACACCTCGTTCATATTAAGCACTTTGCTCAGTCATTGTCGAGCCATTGACTTGAGCGTGGATTTATTTTTCCTTTACTTAAATTTACGGTGTCGTCTTTTTCTTCCTTTGTGTATAGCATTTAGTTTTATTTCATTCTTCATGTTTCTTTTCAATGCTTTCAATTCAGTAACATTCTATGATGGCTGTGTTGTTATATTAACACGGGCGTATCCTGAAATCCAAGCACTTTACTGTTGCCTGCGCTCTTTTATGATGAAACGAAGAATAACTCTTTGAGAAAAGATCGACATTTTTAACGAAGGTAATGGCTTCATCAGTTGTTTTGTAATTTCGTAGATTTTTTTTTCTTTAGGCTTTACGAGTGATATACGTTCATGGGCGGTCTATTATTTGTTTTATGCTTTTGTTTGAAAAGCAGTCTTTAAAAATACAATAAAAATGCGCAGAAATGCAACACGATTTATGGCAGGAAAGACGGCATACGACAGAATCATAAATTGACAGGGTTTTAATTTAGAGTTTTAATAAACATAGCGATATGAAAAAGAATTACTGAAAAGATCTCGGCCGTCCCACTTGCCAAAATCATTATTTCATAGAACAACATCATTTGGCATGAAGAAAGAGATTAAAAATTTCAACACCCGATCGTAATTATTTATCTTTCTCTCTCTCTCTCTCTCTCTCTCTCTCTGTACGACATACATTTTGACTGCAAATGTGAATTAGCATTTACTTGACCTTCAAATATTGTCACCCAATCAGAAGACGTTACCCCTCAAGGCACATTCTTTCTTTCTTTTTGCATACTAGCCGCCATGGTGTTTGTGAAGGCGATATAAAGTCTGTAACTGCAACATTGTACAAATCGTGTAAAAGCAAAAGTTTCCAATTATTAGATTAAGCTCTGAACCGTTGTATCTTAGAAATGATTAAAGATTACTTATTGGAATTCTCTGAGCTTTTAATAGAGCTCTAAGAAAAGTTTTTTAACCAGGAGAAATAAACTACATCCAATTCCGAAATTTAATTACGTAATCCCTATTCCACATCAACAAACTATTTGGAACTACTATGGAGTAGGTCTTCCATTTGCTACTTTCAGTGCTCGTGTTCGATTTTTCACGGACTTGATCAAGTTATCAACAATAGTCTGAGCCATATTTTGCCATTCCTTTAGCAATGGTTCTTTAAGAGTTGCCACTGACGCGATTTTCGTTGCACGCACTCAAAGTCAAGGTGCTCCCAAACTTGCTCTATTGGATTCATGTCAGGATTTTAGGCTACCCATAGGAGTGACTTGACTCTTTGCGATTCTTTCCAGGCCTTTGCTACTTTGCTCGTACACTCCATCTTCTTGAAAAAGGTAGAGATTCTTGCCAATCTGATTGGTTTCAAATAGTGGGAGTAGCCCGTTCTCAAATATTTGACACTATTTTGAACCATTCAACTGCTTGTCAACAAGAATCAGCTCAGATTTCCCTCCAAACCAGACAGCGCCTCACACCATTACTCCAATCCTTCCATGTTTGAGAGTCGCCTGCAGACATTCAGAATCACAAGCCTCATTCTGATTTCTCCAAATACAAACTGATCTCGAATTACAATATTAGAAGAATTTACTTTCATCTGACCAAATTACAGACTGCCAAAATTCATAACCTTTTCTCTCGAATTCTCTCACCCAGTCCGTACGAAGGTACCTGTTAACTTTTGAAATCAAGGCCTTCTTTCTTGCAACTCTTGTTTCATAGCCTAACTCTTCCAGTGTCTTTCTCATCGCATATGGCGACATTTCCATGCTGTTGGCGAAATTTCCATGCTGTTGGCGACATCTTTGACGACAGTTTCTGGTGACTTGCTTATTCAGTGGCCTTTTCTTCCGCTCAGACACG
>OZ010583.1:86036874-86049374 GCA_963932145.1 Acanthosepion lycidas
CGCGAAGTAGGTAAACCACTGCTAGTGGTGGACTACTTAGACAGCATATTACCACCACTTAGAATAGTTTCCAACGTATTTATGAGGATTGGGACATACCCATTAGTGTTCATAGATACGCTATATAAAAATTTCTCAGACACATTGAAGAAACAGAACGAGGAGAATTTAAAATACAAATGGCCGTAGCGAAAATAACATTATCAGGAGGAAATAACGAGTAACCTTTTTTATGAACTTTATATAAATGGATGTAGAAAAAAGTACAAAGTAAATGGCTAATATTCACGTAAAGCAACAAATGACAGAATGATGTCGTGTGCCGTAATCGAACAGCTGTTAAAATGGCAGTTAATATAAATTAACAAGAAGTCAAAAGCAGAATTAATGATTGATACGGAAAATGCTTTTCTCCAGCATTTATTTATTTACATCGTTTCCACTCCTGACCCGGCATCTCGACTTCAGTCCCTTTTAGCCTCGGCTAGACGTGACTTCTCTTTGTCTTTTCTATAAATATTTTCATGGCAATTGTTCTGGTGATCTTTTAGCATTGCTGCATCACCAGAAATAATTCAAGCTTACTATTAGAATGGAAACTAGGCCTAAGCATGTCAATGTTGAAATAGTAATATTTAACCGAAATTTCCATTCCAAATGTTAATTTTTTCGCACTTCTCAACAAATAAACTTTCTACCAATTTCTACAAGCTTCAATTTTGAAAAAAAATGAAAAAGAGATTTTAGCGTCTTTCAAAAAAAGAATGGAATCATTTATCAAAATTATATTTTAACAAACTTTTGCAACGAATACCAGAAGTTTGTGATGCCGTAATCAAGGTAAAAGGAGGTCTTAACGAGAGCAAAATTTATTCATAAAATGCTTCTTTTTCTTTTTGTCATAATAAAATTAGTAATAAAAAAAATCATATATCACTTTTTTAACAATTTTATATATTAAGGGCAGTTTATGTGAGTGTGTGTGTGTGTGTGTTTATGCGTGTGAGAGTCCAAACAACTCCTCCGCTCCCACTGATCCGATTTCTGTGATTCATAACATATTCAAAAGACCTAGAAGATTTAGGAGCAGGGAACGATTTTCGTTGAATTCAGATTCAAGATTGGCAGATTATGAGAGTCTAAAAATATATATATTAATATATATATGCTAGCCATTATTGTTGCTTTCGTGGTTCAAAGGAACTAACACTTATTTTTCTTTTGTATCTAAATTTACAGCTAGCTTAAAATTTAAGCTGGCTTAAAAGCCGTTCTATCGGGCGATATTTAATCTACCTTCTGTGAAGTAATCCTGGTTAAGCTATCATCACAATAGCTAGGGGGTGGGGGAGTAGATGCGATAGACATCAATAAATTACGAAAGAAACCGAAATTGATCGCTGCATTTAAGTATTGAATTAATGTTACGCTTACCTTTTAAAAGTTCAACAATATTTCTTCTGCTGCAACTTAAAGACGATTAAGATGTACGTAGATCCTTATTTTCCGTATCATTATTTTTATTTCATGGGTGACAGAACAGGTGACAATTTATAAGATAAAATTAATATAGTATAAAAACTGGAAAACAGAAATGAAAATTAGTTATACATTCAACATTTGAAGAGTTAGAGGATCATAACATAAATTATGTATAAACATATATTATAGAATCTATATGAATGAATGTGAAGTTGGAGATCAGTTCTCCTACGATTTCTGAGAGTAAAAGGTACGACTCTGTTTTATAATAATTTACACGTTAAAAGCGCAATATCTGTATTATATATTATGTAAGGCTAGGCAATATCGCGCATCACGTTTAACTGATTTGCATATTGATTTTAAAAATGTTTATTTCATTAATTAACTGTCCTTCATTACTGTTCTTTTATTCGATGATTTTCATATCAAAAATAGTTCTGTTTAGGAATATCGTCTTATATAGTGCAGAAATTTGTTTGAAATTTGCATTTTACATGGCCTTAAACAAGTTGGCATCTATTTGTAAAACATTCCTTAACTATAAGAAGAAAAATTTATAAATGAAATGTTCATTTAATTTTTTTTTTTTTATATTTCAACTAGAATGTATCTTACTTTGCGGAGCAATAGTCAGTTGGTGAAGCTTGCTAATGTATAATAAGTTTTTATTATTATTATTATTATTATTTAAAGTACAAACCAACTATTTTTGTGCCAATTTAAAAAAAATACCATGAGCCTCCTCAAACATTTGATCTGTAGTGTGTGTGTGTGTATCTATATATATATATATATATATATATATATATATATATATATATATATATATATATATCTATATATATATATATATATATATATATATATATATATATATATATATATATATTACATGCTTCACATTTGGGGAGAGTCTAAAAACAACTATACCAAGTCTTTAAGAAAGACTTGTAAGTGAAACAGATTTCGAAGGCCATTGTTGTGGTTCTAGCAAGAAATCACACGTCTTCGGGACAAAGAGTTTGAACGTACTGGTGTTGTTCAAACTGGTGATCAGGAACTGTAACTCAGCTCTCGTCAGCAATGGTGTAATAGCAACCGCTTCTAGGGTCTGTGTGTTTAATAGACATAAATGTGCTTGATCAGGCGTCTCCAACATAGCCGACGAGTGTATTCGTAAAATGAGTAGCCCACCATAGCACATATACACATATATACTTCACACACACCCGCGCGCGCACACACACACAGACACACAAACGAATATATATATATATATATATATATATATATATATATATATATATATATATATATACTATTATAATTATTTCTTAAATATGATTCCTTCACTATATAAGAGTTCTCGTGTTTCATAACGAGAGCTGAAAACCTCAATATATTTATTAAAATTAAATTGAATTAAAGCATCAAGGCCTGTTACATCCTCAAGCGAAAATCTAGGATGTAACAGGGCTTCATACTTTAACACAGTTTAATTTGAATAATTATATTGAGGTTTTCGGCTCTCGTTTTTGAAACATGAGAACTCTTATATAGCGAAGGAATCATATTTTTCAAAAAATAATTATAATTTAAGCACAACTTCTGTATGGAGCACTGTTTTTTTAAATTTTTTTTAAATAAAAACAAAAATACTAAAGGACACCGTATTATTAACCTAACGTGTTCTTTCCTATTTTCTACAACCCCATATATATATATATATATATATATATATATATATAAAGAAATATAGTCTTAAGGTGTGCTATATTTATGGAATAAAGTGCTCAATATCAGAGATAGAGCGTGTGTAAATATAAAAGTGAACATAGAAGTCAACACTTAGAGGCGACAGTTTGTTTCATGCTATATGCAATCGTCAGGCCTGACGATTGCATATAGCATGAAACAGACTGTCGCCTCTAAGTGTTGACTTCTATTTATATATATATATATATATATATATATATATATATATATATATATATATATATTCAGGCTTGCCCATCTAGACCAGTTGCCACCCAAGCCTACATTACCTGGTCTGTTATGCTATTTACCAATTGCTTGGAAGAAAACATGTGTTCATACCTTTCTTAATGGTATTTGCCCATAAAGGTATGTAATGGATGCAATTCTTCACTCTGAGACTCTACCGATTTCTCCATTGTGCCTTTCAAAACCTGGGGTGGGTCGTTTGGGCAACTTTTCGGACACTATAAGCACTTGATATTCTGCTTTTCCAAAAAGTGTGATTCAGTCTGCAGAAGCACTCACCACGATGTTATATCATATTTTCGAGTAGTTTGGCACTTTCTTGTATAGTACCGCGTTGCTGTACACCGATACGTTTAAAACGATAGGTGAGTGCTAATAAGCATGATTTTATGCACTGGAGATTAAAGATAGATCATATAAAGTATATTCATTAATTAATTTTTCTTACTGGATTTTAATTTCCGTATCTTGCTGTTCAAAGGCATATATACGACTTAAGAATAGTTCATGTTAGTGCTTATTTTTTCAACGTATGTTCGTGATGTCATGTGGATACGATGTTATCTCTTTGAAGTTTTCTCGTTACCTTGAACGTGGCGTCGTGTAAATACTTACAATTTAAATATATTTTAGAGAACTATTTAGAGAATTATAACCGATTTTGTGATTACTAATTCTGCTGATTCTTTATGATATCTTCAGCACGCTTTCTTTTATTGCAATTTTGATGGAATTATGTCAGGCGAATCTACGAGAAACAGTCGTAGTTACATATCTTTTTAAAGATGTTGTTTTATTTCAGATTTTCAAAGATAGACCATACAATATTACAGATGGATTTTAAAATCAACGTAAGTCTGATATAAAATATGTTTTAATAAGACTTTTGATGAAATATAGAGTATTAAACGTGAATTTCTAAATATTAGGTTGGTGCAAAAATAATGACGTAATAATGTCGTTTTTTGACGTTAAAAAATACGTCAAAAAACGACATTATTGCGTCATTATTTTCGCACCAACCTAATAGCATACGTTTCGTAAAATTTTTAATTTAATGAGAGAATTTTGCTGGAATTATGTCAAGTGAATCTATGCGAAAATGTTGTAGTCCCATATCTTTTCAAACATGCTGTTTTATTTAAGATGTTTAGAGATAGGACATATACCATTACAAGTGAAATTTTAAGCAGTACACGTCTTATATGTAGGATAATTTAATGAGATTTTATTCCTGCCTATAAAGCTAACTTTTTTAAAAAAATTTATAAATGATGAAATATCGTACATTTTTATTAATACCTGTTTGATTTGAATGACTATGAATTATACGTTTTCATCGTTATACTTTTCATTTGAGATTATCTCATTACAGTAAAAATACTAAAATAAATCAAAGTTGTTGTTATTTAGCATGCTTAACACTGTTATATGTCATGTTTTTTTAAGTCTTACTAGTATTTCTTAAATAAATCGGTATTCGACAGTTTAATTTGAAAATAAATTATTGAATGACATTAGCATTATAACTCGAGTCATGCTCTTAAACAGACTCATCAAACTGAAACTTTCATATGGATGCCATTTGACGGTGTCCATATCGTTCAGAAGTGTCGAAGCTCTCGGTGATATATAACCGTTTTCGTAGATTAATGATAAAAATAGTTTCAGATGAATGAAACCTCTAGGTCTTCAAGAGAACTGTCCATTGTAGGATCTCGTAGACTAAAATAACAGGACCAAGACCATAGATATTTACCAAACAATCGAAATCTTTCACTGACAGTAATAATTTACATGGCTAGGAGATGTAACTCAAAGAGAAAATAATGACATATATGTTGCTTTTCGCGCTAAACTAAACAAAATTTTAGGAAGGAAGAGCCCATAAATACGAGCAATAACAGTTGAAAATCCATTTTAAGATAATGATTTTATAAATGTCAACGGTCAGTAACGCTGACAAGTCAATGAATACCGAATGCTTATTCATAAGGTAATGTTTAGCCTTACTATTCCAATAGCTATTAAAGTAAATTGTCTTTAAATAGATCCAATTAAAATTTTAATAATGACTATTGTTTATCGATGAAGGCCTTCAACTATTTCGTTAAGTAGCCAAAAAAATACTGTTTATAGATATAATAACATTTTTGTAAAGATTGCTATCAGCCAGCATAATAAGCATAAGAATGTAGATCTGTTTCATAGACGAGACAGACGCATCGTTACTGCAAAGGGCTATATTTTAACTGTTATAGAAACTTACCTTATTTGCGTAATATTTTAGTCTCCGCAATATGGATATAAAATGAATAGACCTATTACATAACAATAGAAACCTAGAAAGACAAGGATACATGATCTCACCGAGTCTAATTAAGGACAGCTGGTATTCATATCTTGCCTGGATATATAATTAAGGGGCACAGTATAAAAAAAAATAAGATATGCAGATGACACCATTTTAATGACAGACACAGGAATGGAACTGCAAATATTTCTAGACAAGACAGCAAATGAAAGTGAAAAGCAAGGACTTAGCATCGCTTGAAAGAAGAAAGGATGTATTAAGATTAACAACACAGCCGAAGATAAGTAAGTACAGGTATTTAATAGCTATTAAGTTTTAAAACAGAATATGAAAATTCAAAAAGCATTATAATAAAGAAAGGAATCCTCAGAAACGAGTAGAAACAAGAGAATCATGTTGGAAATAAATAGAGGAATGCTGAAATAGTATTTATTATCAATCTTCCTATTAGAAAGTGAATACTAGAAAATATCCTTAAATTTGAAAGGAAGACCTGAAGCAAGAAAGACTTGATTCAACATAAAGTATACTGAGATTATTATGGACAAAATATTTGAGGAACAAGAAAGTTCAAAAATCTTGTGAATGAAAAGGATATTTTTTGGTATAAAAAGGAGAGTTGAAATTTCTGGAATAATTCTTAATGAGATTTCGTTGGGAGAAATTGTCACTCACAGGACACAAATCTCCAAAAAATGAGTTTGTATAAACAGATAGCAGAACAGAGAATGTGAAGTATAGCAAGTGCTCAAATAGTGATTAGTGCAACAATGGATAGGAAGATTTGAAAAGCCATGATCGCTCATGTCTTAAGAAACACCGAAGATAAAAGAGAAAAATATTTATCTATATCTAAGAGTTATCTTCATAAATTGATATTTACCTTGTATGTAAATTTAAGAACATGATAACGTTAAATGAGTAAGTCATTCATTATTATCATTAATTATTCATTTAATATAACCCTTAATTCGTTATTCAGTATAACCGCGCGCTGAAAAAATATCGAAGTACCTGATAAATATGATTACTTTCTATTGTTTAATCTTTAAGACTTTTATTTTCAGTCTAATAATTTGAGAAAGAATAGCTATCCAGTGCAAGGATATCTTTGTTTTTTTTAAAAAGTTATCATATATCAAAATAAAACAAACAAATACATTGTGTCATTTTAGAAATCGAATGTTTTTAGTCACAAAGAATTCAACATTTTGATTAATGTCTCTTGTTCCATCAAAGCAAAAGAAGGAAAAAGAGAAGTGTGTTAACGGAAGTTTCCTAAAAACACGGGAAAAAAATTCCATGCCAAATTTAAATCCAGAATATACTTATTTATTTATGAGAAAAGGCAAAAAAAACAAAGAGAATTTTTCTTTTTAGAAAGGTTATTGACCCAAGACGTCACTAGAAATAAAAGTAGACTAGATATTTTTATGTATTTTTTACATAGTTTACTATTACTGTATAAGAAGTTAAAAACATTCAACAACAAAAATAACATTATGTACTCAAAGTCTTTTATGAGTCATTATTTCATAACCCTTACCTTTCTCCAGATTTTACATTGAATTTCACAGTTAGAATGAAAATATTTAACGCGTTCTTTAATTTATTTTGTTTTTAACTCAACGATGTGTTTACTTCTGCTTAGAAATACTATTAGCGAAATAAAATTATTACATTTGCACTGATAAAATCCATGAAAGGACGAAACGTTTGGATAAAAGAAAGTTTTTCATTTTGTCTTTATTCATATTGTCTTTTTACAGATATAATATATTTATATCTGATTTTTAAACAGACACACATATGCTTATTTATTACGTTTCTAATATATATGACTGGTCTATATTATATATTTGAGAAGCGCTTTTTAGTACACAACAAATTAACATTTTCAATTTCTTTACAATTGAGAGCCTGTTTTACGCATCGCCATGTTTCTTAATTGCTGCTTTTTATATTTTGAACTGTCTTGCGATAGATTATTCTTTCAAGTCTTTTCTCGCTTATCAAAAAGAATTCGCCAGCGGGTTAATGTGCGAAATGATTCAATTCCTTTTCATTTTCAAATTATTCCTTTTGATAAATTCTATAATTTAGAGTGAAAATTTGGAGGTTAATGCGTAAAATGTATATATATATATATATATATATATATATATATATATATATATATATATATATATATGTGTGTGTATGTATGTATGTGTGTGTGTGTGTATGTATGTATGGGGTGTGTACACACGGTGTGTAACAGCAAAATTGTCCAAACCATGTAACTGCAAAATTGTTCAATTTTTGCATCAAGATTTGAAACGTTGTATCTTACAAATGATTAAATATATCTTACTGCAATTCTCCAAGGTTTTTATAACACTATTGGACTCTACTCTCAGCAATGAGAATGTGTAATTGCCCTTCAAGCTTAACAGAAGAATCGGGATGAAATCGATCTTAAAGGAAAATGACATGTTCCTTATTAAATAATCACGGATAATGATCGGAAGCTAATGAAGGATTGACATAAAATTCAAGTATATCGATATTTAGTATTTCGGGATCATTTTCCCAAATTATTGATGATGATCTTCGCAGTCTTTTACCATCTAACCTTCTGTCCTGGAATAAGAAGCTGCATCACAAGTTTCACGTACGATTTCATTTCATGTTGTTTTTCAACGCTCTTTGGTCTCTCATAAGTGAAACTCCTATCTCACGTGACAAACGTCTTAAGGGTTGAGTTTGATCTTTTCTTATTGATCTCTTAAATTCTAAGTTTGAAATGATGATCCCTCCTCCTGTTGTGACCTTCAGATGCAGTTTTCCTCTATACTATTCAATTTATTGACCGTTCTCTTCTTTGTTCTTTGAACAGAGAAGTTAGAAATGAATGTTGGTACCATTATTAAAGGCATCAAAAACTTTTTCCTCTCCCCATTGCTCTTAGGAGAATACAGTGGGTCTGAGATACAACAATTTTTACCTGTTCTCTTTCTAGCTGTATAATTCAAAGAGTTTTTAAGTGATTTTTACGAAATATGTTATCAAGATTGCTAAACGTCTGAACACATACAACAATGAAACTCAATTAGGTTAGTATTTTTTTAGGTATTAAACATTTTGTTTGATTGTCAATTTTGCAGTAACACGATTTGGAAAATTTTGCAGTTACATCCGTTATATCACAGGCCAAATTTGTATGGCAGACACTGTTATTAATAATTAGAATGTTGAAGCTATATGTTAAATAGCCTCACTAACCCGGAATTGGCCAAACGTGGTAAGTATGGATAAACCACTGAAGACATGGTCAACCAGGGAGGGTTTCTTCCCAAAGGTCTGAAAATGCTCTGGTTTTAGATTTTGATTTGGTATATTTGTACATACTTTGCCCTAAATATATCCTGCTCGGCTACAGTGCTGAAATATTTAATCCGTTAGTCCTTAGCATCAAATCTTTTAGAAGTGATATTAGCGAAAACTTTTAATCCACCAGATCAAATATTTCTAGAAACCAGACTTTTAGATTATGCACAAAGTGTTCACATTTTAAGGGAACATTATACGTTAATCGGTTAATTCCTTCATCATCATCATAATCATCATCTTTATTATTATTATTATTATTATTATTATTATTATTATTATTATTTAATATATGAAAAAACCCTTCTGAAAGAGAAAGGTCATGTGGTCCTAAGGGAACAAGTAAAATACATTTTTCCATTTTACGCAACTACCAATATTTAAACGATCCTGGGGAAACCAAAGAATGTCCACAAATTGTTGCCTATCGTATCTCTCTCTCTCTCTCTCTATATATATATATATATATATATATATATATATATATATATATATTAGGTTGGTGCAAAAATAATGACGTAATAATGTCGTTTTTTGACGTTAAAAAATACGTCAAAAAACGACATTATTACGTCATTATTTTTCCACCAACCTAATATATATATATATATATATATATATATATATATATATATATATATATATATATATATATCAACAGCCAATTAAATAGAAGCAGACAATTTAATACACAAAAGTAAAAGAAAATATGCATACTGATGGCGAACAAAGACAAACTAAAGAGCTTGGAAATTGAATTTAGTGTTTCTCTTCCACCAACTGGACCGTGGCAGACGATAGATGGCACAACAAATGAAAAGTCTCTCGAAAACCATTTTCAAATCAAAATTTCACTAGTATTTAACGACAAATGTATAAACAATAGTTCGCAGCATTTCTATCTATCTATCTATCTATCTATCTATCTATCTATCTATCTGTCTATATATATATATATATATATATATATATATATATATATATATATATATATATATATATATATTTGTCTGTGTTTTCTGTTTTCTAGCATACATACGGACGATAATGATTATACCTTTTCACAAAAATATAGTAGTAAATACTGTATGATGTTCTGCAGTTGGCGATTCATTGTGCAATTCACTTGACTCACTTTTAAGAGTTGACTGCTTCTTCTACGCGCCGCTGGCGAATCTTACACGTGTTCTTCTTGTACTAATTATTATCATTCATTACAAAATTTCGTTTGATCATTCTATTCAGTTTTTCTGACGATCGTAAAAGTGTGAAACCCAGGTTCACAAACTCACATCAATCCAACCATATATATATACATATATATATATATATATATATATATATATATATATATATATATATATATATATATATATATATATATATATATATATATATATGTGTGTGTGTGTATATCATCGCTTGAACCGGCTTCTAATACTCTAGAGTGAGCAGCTTGGTGAGAGTAGTCGTCGCTCCAGGGGGCAAAGTCCTATGGTAGCGGAGAACGCAGTATGCTTCCACCACGGAATATGTGAGCAAGCGGCGGTATATTGGGTCTGATTTGCAATCTCTTCGTCACCAAGGCCCACTAGAACAGTTGGTATGATGTTTGCTTCACAACTTACTTGTCACGGTTTCAATTCTCGGTAGTGGATGCGCACTTCTGATGAGTCCCGAATATAGGACGAAACCGCCGTCCAGAGCTTTCTGCATTCTGTTGAGGTTTCTATCAGACTCGATGAATTAATTAAATATATATATATATATATATATATATGATGACGACAATGTGAACAATATAGCCTTATGTAGAGATGATGGTCTCATGATAGTGAAAAATTATCCTAAGATTAAGTTTAATGTAGATAAATTAAGAAAAATGATTCATAGAGAATTAAAATTTTAAATCTTAAGGTTAAGATGAATATTAATGTTAAACAAGTAGATTTTCTTGATATTACGCTAGATCTCCATAATGATACATTCCTACCTCATATGAAAATTAATGCCAACCCAACTTATACCGACCACAATTCTAACCACCCTCCATTGGTAATCAATCATATACCTTCATCTGTAGAACTTAGGATTAGCAACCACCATCTCACAAAGATGTATTTGATAAATATAGCGGTCGTTTATAATATTAGGTTGGTGCAAAAATAATGACATAATAATGTCGTTTTTTGACGTATTTTTTAGCGTCAAAAACGACATTATTACGTCATTATTTTTGCACCAACCTAATACTGATTTAAAGAATATTGGTTACAAGTACGCTGGAATCATGTATAGAAATTATGATGATACTGGTCTAAAGAAAAGAAATCGAAATAGGAAGGTCATTTGATACACATTCCCATTTAACCAATTGGTCAGTAGTAAGTAAGGCCAGGTTTTTTTTCATTTAATTGATAAATTTTTCCATGAAATTATCCCTCTTAGTACAATATTTAACAGAAACGTTAAAACTAATTTATAGCTGCAGCACTAATCTTGAGAAGATTATAACGTTACGCAATAATAAAATTTTAAAACCAATTTAATAATCGGAATCATAATGCACGTTCCAAAATAAATATCACTAACGATACTAGTCAATGTAAATGTAGTAATCCACACCAATGTTCATTGCTAAATAAATGTTTAACTAAATCTCTTGTTTGCCTAAGTAATTTACAATAGAGAATCCGACAGTTGAAAAATTCTATATTGGTAATACTAAGAATTCTTTTAAAACTAGGTGGTAACAAGATATCTTGTCTTTCACGAATAATACTTATAGAAATAATGCACCACTTTCTAAATATTTTTGAAGTTTAAAAGATAATAATAAAACTCCCAATGTGAAATGGAACATTTTAAAAAATGGCAAGGGCATAGAAATACATATATGAACTCTGTTTCCTGTGTTTACATTAAAAATTGGAAATTAACAGGTTATTTGATAAGAATACTTTATTAAATCAAAGATCCGAAATAACGGTGTTTTTTTATTAGATTTTATTTGAACAGCATAAAGGGCTAACTCTTTATAATTGTATGATTAATTTTGGGTTTAATTTAGTTCTCTATTGGTATCCTGACAGTATTATTAATAACGTATACGAATGTGTTGGTATTCAGTTAGTATTTTTGCCATTTTATATTGCTTTGCTGACATTATTAAAATCTTATATGGATGGTATTTATTAAACGGTTGCATATTATTTACCAAATACTTCTATATGTTTAGATTATTTACTAGTTTCTTAAAGAGGCCTAATATTTATCAACAACGAAAATATGTAGTAAATCCACAAAGCTTATAAATAGTTGGGTATTC
>OZ010583.1:86051874-86076874 GCA_963932145.1 Acanthosepion lycidas
AAAGCACGAAATTATAGCGTCAGTGTACAATACAAACTAATTCCTGTCTCAGAGGTAAGAGAATCGAAGAGCGACGCTTCCTATTTGGAAGCGTTGTGTCGACATTACGGTACAGGATATAAACTCAGAAGCGGATATTTGCCGTTATTTCTGTTCGGCTTTGTTGTTATTTAGCTCCCCGTTCGTCTTCACCAGAAGAATGAAGATGTCATCAGAGAGTTACAAGAAACCGGAAGATTTCTCTGGAGACTCTTGCTGAGCGCATGCGCTCGTAACTCGATGTATCGATTTATGCGTGAAGTCTTTGAAAAGTGAATTTACACAGAAACTAAATGCAGATTGTTCTGTTTAGCGGAAGTAAATTTAATGGGAAAACCCGTTAAATTATATGTTCATCCACAGACAGATAAAACGAGAACAGTGACAGAAAGTGGGTTTTCATTGTATATTGCTAGTTTCCATAGATATTTAACTCTTTCTAATAAGAAATATTCTCTCTCATTCACGAATAACAACTCGTAATTTCAGGCCTTGTCATCTAGATTCAAGGAGTAAAGTCGAAAAGCACAATATAAGTAAATATACCAAAGTAAAACAATTTAGACCAGTGATTCTTAACCTCCCTGCCGCGCGATCCTCGTAAGTGTGCCACGAAATATTTTCAACTGGAGAAAAATAATGTTCAGCTTACAGAACGTTCGACTAAACATTGATGAAATCGCAAAAAGAAAAAAAAACACAACAGACACAGATTCTATACTAAATAACTTGCACAAATAGTTGAACAATAACTCTGAATTAAAGTAAATTAATATTTGTGTGTGTATTTTTAAAAAGATTTTGGTTTTATTTCATGACATTTAAATGTATACCCTTCAAAAAATTTTACTAAGTGCATCGAGATATTTACATTTACTACTAGGTGTGACATTGCTTGAAAAGGTTGTGAAAAACTTATCTAATTGAATAAAATGTAACTGTATTTTAGTTTTTAAAGAATACAGTTGATAAACAACATCGTAAATTATCTATGACTCAAACTATTGTTTTAATCATTTTACATCAAGCGAGGCAATAAAGCGACTAAGATGCACTGGGTGTGAAAGAATACATGAAAAAGAAAGCATTATTAAGGACCGAGAACAACAAAAGAGCAGGAGCTAAGAAGACAGAAGATAACGATTAACATTTCCTGAATAAGTATTAAACTTTTTTCAAATAATTCAAATGATAAGATGACGCTCAACTGAAGAAGAAATGATGCTCTGCTTATCGCACATTCGTTCAAACATGGAAGAAACTGCGAAAAAAAAAACCCTAAAAAACACCGGGAACAGATTTCACAAAAAATAAGCTGCACAAATAATTGTATTGAATTCTGAGAACATATGAGAAAAAAGAAAATACTATTAACGAGAGAGAACGATAATAGGACAGAAATGAAGAGGCAGAAGATAAGAATTATCCTTGCATTTAATTTTTTAGAAGATCAAAGTTAACTCAGACACAAAAAGCCGAAAAAGAGTTCCACAAACGAGTAGCATGAGAGAATAACTGTTCGCATACAACTAAAGGTTACATCAAGACATTTTAAGTGTAAACGGATGAGACTTTGATGCCAAATACTGCGATTAAAGTCATAAAGTTTAGTTGCCATAGAAGAAAGTTCATCAAAACAATTGTCATAAAATAATTTACATCCAGCTGCAAAGGCACTGATCTGGAGATTGGTAGGTTTGAGGAGCGTGGAATCACCTCTTAATTGTTCCTGAATTCAACCTGATTCTGGATTGGAGCTCCTGTTGGGTTTCAAGCTATGAGTAAACATTGAACCCCTCACCCGCCACCAACTAAATATTATGAAACTATAAAATATATTTAATAGGAAATATACCGGCAATACATTTTTATATTAAAAGACCAACAAAACATAATCAGTAATACATTTTATCTGTAGTTGAAGGCATAAAATTGTGTTGAAAATATTTAGATTTCCGAATTAAATAACCAATAGAGTTGTTGATATTCCGCTGAACAATACCAACCAAACAGAAAGATGTCTATAGTAAAAGCACTAGAAAGTCACATTACAGCCTGGAAAAGTCCATGAAGCCAGGCTGCTTGTTCAGGACCACTGACATCGAAGATTCTTCGTTGGATTTTATCAAGAATCTCGAAATATATAAAAGAAACACTGGGTCAGAGGTGGTAGCTATATTCAAAACTTATGGGCGAATTTTAGATTTATAAATATGTAAGATAGTTTCAGGCGAGAAAAATTGTCTAGCATGACAGCGTGAAAAAATTTCTTATCAGCAAGTAATTAATACAATATAATCTCCCCAATTCATATCAACAGAAGACGTTAGGCTGAGAAAGAACAATGTTTCACCCTTCTGGAGGTTCACTAGCATTAGATATGCTGTTGAAAGTCAAAAGTGTTCTCTCTGACGATTAAAAGAGATGAGTTTCGTGTTTCAAGCGTTAAAGGTAAGAAAGTATTCTTTGTCACAGTTAACAACAAATTGTAGATCGTTTTTGAGATTAGTTGCTAATTCGACCGTATCAAATCAATCAAACTTATTATTAAGACTTAATTATTAACATTAAGATCAGATGCAATATTTAAATTAAAGTCAGATATATAGAGACATTAATTATTTATATCCTTTTGAGCATAAAATTATCATCTTCTAAGGAAATTCCATGATTGCCTCTTCAGAAGCAATAAAATGCATCTGGTGTCTTGTTATTTTCAGACGTTTTTGCCAAAAGCTTCTTTGATCTTCTGAATTCGTAATTTTATTGCTCATATTTCAATATTACTAACAGTACCCGTGAAATTTTTAATTTCTTATATTTGAATTTTCTGATTAATCATTATTTAGTGATTAAATACAAAACTTGCAAATCTATAAACTACCTGTACATATTCGCCTATTGCAAAGAGCTCATAGAAATTAACAATAGATTTTTCTTCTTGTATGTGCCGTGTCCATTCATGACGTATGATATCATGGCACTCCACATCTTCCTGTCCCTTTGAAATTTTTAATAACATTTGTGTTTTTCTTATTTAACCCAAACCATGTTCAGCCAACCATTTCTCAAGCCCATCACATATATTACGCGCTGCTTTCCGATGTCCTTCGTTCCCTCTATCCCTCCTGTGAGTATCAGATTTTCCAAGCCCTCATTCCTTATTACGTGTTCCAAAAATTTCAACCGCCTCTTCCTGATGTTAAGTGTGTTTTCTTTTTTGTTTCCATTCTCTCCAAAACCGCGACGTTGCTCAGAATTTCGGACCATCGTATCCTCAGTATCTTTCTGTAGATCGGCGTTTCTGTTGCTTCAAGTTTCTTCTTCATCTTTCGGAGATCGTCCAACATTCGATGCCATACAAGGAGGACATATATCACCTAACAGCTCAGTACCGTTTTCTTTGTTTCTAACGAAATTTTTGTGTCTCTTAATACTCTGCTTAGCTTTTTGAATTCATCTTTGGCCATCCCAATACTTCTTCCAATACTTGTAAGATCAGAGATATGAATGCAGTTCATTATTTAAAGATGTAAATAGTTACAAATGAAACGATCCAAACCGGACAATGTTTGCCATTACAATGAATTCTCTTCTCTGTTTTCTTTCTTTCTTCCTTTCTATCTTTATTTTTCTCTGTTCTCTTTCTTTCTCCCTTTCTTCCTTTCTTTTTCTCTATTCTCTTTCTTTCTTCCTTTCTACCTTTATTTTTCCCTGTTCTCTTTCTTTCTTCTCTTTCTATCATTATTTTTCTCTGTTCTCTTTCTTTCTTCTTTTCTACCTTTATTTTTCTCTGTTCTCTTTCTTTCTTCTTTTCTATCTTTATTTTTCTCTGTTCTCTTTCTTTCTTCCTTTCTATCTTTATTTTTCTTTGTTCTCTTTCTTCCTTTCTATCTTTATTTTTCTATGATGCATGCCCCCTTTCTCACTAACACCAAACACCGTCTCTGATTTATATTTTTCCGTCTTTACCCGACATTAATAAGTAATGATTCATTACTTCTCTGAGAAAATAGCAGGCCGTAACGCACGTGATAAGAAAGTTTTACAGAGAAAAAAAGCAGAATTTTAATTTACTAGAAATACCTATCAAAATATCTCGGTCTTCTGATGTGAAATTTCTTAAATCAATGTGTCTGGGGTGGGATCAAATCTGTACCTACCACTTCAAACTAGGCGCACCGCCATATTCCTGATCTGATAGAAATTGTGGCTATGATTCTTTCCGTTTTTTATGGAAGAATGTACACTGCTGGTGAACCGGAAGTCATCCGAGATTGGACAATAAATTGCCAAGATGTGTCTTATGGTGTGCATTTCGGACGATGAAAAAAGTTGTAGCTGAAAGAAGGTACACAAGTCGATACCCGATCAGTATCGGCTGGGTCATCGTGGAGGGAAGGTATGATGTTAAAGCCCCGAAACCCTTAATAAATCTCGGCTAGAAATATAACTGATCATGTGTACTAAAGCATCCAACAGATCTATTTTACGTAATGATTGAATAAGCGCCTAATTCTACATCAATGGCATGCCAGTAGATATTCCCCTATCTTATCGTTAAATATTTGAACTTAACAATATTAACAAAATATTGCAATGACAATTATAAATATGACTGCTGGTTAGAGTGTAAAAATGAACAATTTTCAAATTGACAACCTTGTCCATTTTACTAGAACAGATTTAAAAAAAAACTCAAACTTCCGCCCTTTCTTCCTCTCTTTCTCACTGGCATTTTCTAACTGGAAAAAAAAGTAGCGTCTTTGATATGTCTTTTCCGTCTTTCCACACGATCAAAACGGAATATTATTTATGAGGTATTCGCAGAGAACGTTAAACACTTCTGTCTTTCTTTCTGTCTGTCTTTTTCTTTTCTCGCCGAACCAATATAGCGCCCCTAATATGTCTTACCGTCTTTCCACGCGATGAAAACGGAACAGTCCATTATTTCTGATATATTGGCAGTCGTAACGGTCGTGCTTACTAAAGGAAGGCCAGACAGAAAGTTTAAGTATTCTTTTAGAATTTTCTTTTCATCAGTAAGACTTATGCACCCGTCCCTAATGATGTCCTGACCCAAGAGAGACTATCAGCAAGAAGTAATTATGTGGCATACTAATTTCAATGACAAACGAGGCCGCTTCCTTATAGCAAATATCAGCCATTCGTTGAGAAAAGCGTGTTCCTGTTGTGAGTGCTATTTCTAGTTAACCTATAAGCAATGGCTATAATCTATTCCACACGTAAATGACGAGTGGAAGGAAATCAACGAATTTCAACAAGGCGATATTCTTTTTGTTTGTTTCTACATAAACGAGTAAAAATAGAAAAAAAGCACGAGTCTGCATGCTAAAGGAGGACGATGTTGTAGTTTAGGTATTATGTGGGTGAAATACACGAGTGTGCCTGGGTGTAAAGGTTCAGTAATTAAGGGTAGACATATCCCCATGCTCGGGTACAATGTCCTGTTGATGCTGTCTCCGCAGCATGTCGTTCGGAAAAGAGAGTGAAGAGACAAGAAACGGAAAATATCCAGGTTTTATAGCTGCTCGATAACGCCACCTAAGGATTTCTTGGTAAAACTGGTAAAGCTGTGTAGGGGGAGTCACCAACACTGTCATATGAATGTTATAACAAAGGTTTTACAGAGAATTAGACTATATTTGTGTAAGAAAGAGTTTTGCCACATATTGATAGTTTTTATTTCTTTTTCCTTCAAGGAAGTTTTTTTTTTTTTTTTTTCTTTTTTTTTTTTGACTTTAGAGGATAGAATAATAAGTTAAAGGACAAATAGGGAACGTTTAACAATCTAACACGTGTCCTTATTCTTAAAGCCTCATCAGAGAATGACATGGAGAAAAAGAGCTAATCAATTCTGGTATCTTTTTAAAATGTTTTTTTTTTTTTTTAATTTTTACTTTAAAAAATTACTTAAAAAATTTTAAACCGAAAATACCAGAATTTTATAACAATTATAATATTCATTAAGTCACCCAATCTAAACCGATGAGAATCGACCCCACTTTTCTCCTCTACGCACGCAAAGTAGTGACATTCTCACTATCAGACCAGCAGTTCCCACGGACAGGTCGTCCACACATCTGTCAAGGAAATGTTTTTTCTCCTTTTCCATTTCTTGCCACAGTAGCAACATTAATATTTTAGAAATGAACAAAATTTCTCAGTAAGCAAACCTCAAAGAGTTATTTTATTTTCCCATCTAAATTAACTGGACACTCATTAAACACACACACACACACACACACACATATATATATATATATATATATATATATATATATATTAACTGGACATTCATTAAACACACACACACACACACACACACACACACACACATACATATATATATATATATATATATATATATATATATATATATATATATATAATCAAATAAAACAATGTATAAAATTTACTTTTTATTTATCTTATAATTAGGACGGGTTCCGATCCATATTTGAATTATATTCTTGACACCACATAACGACCACATGAGAAATAATACTTGTTTTGTTATTTCCGCCTCTTGCTGTTCCTTATTTTTACTTATATTTTTATATGTACAAATGCTAAGCGGTTTACAATTACTCATTGTTATAACTCCCCTAAGACATGTCTCAGTCTCCAATGAAGCATTAATAAAAGAGACATATGTTAGATTGATAAACGTTTCTTATTTGTTCTTTATCTTATCATTCTTTTGGATTCCGATCATCCATATTTGATTTATACTTGATCAGAACTTATCATGTCTGAACATGGAAACTATATCAAAACACAACGATATTATATCTATCTATAAATATAACTCCTACTTTTGGGGGATATAATATTAACATGTTAACAGATTTTAATTATTTTCTTTTTTAATTATATATACTAGTCTTTTCGTTGTTGTATTATGTGTTTTTGGGTTTTTTTAAGCTTTTTTGTGATTGTTTCGCTCTATACTTTAGCATCTGCTGAATTACCGTTTGTGGGATTATAGTCTTCAGACACTCTTAGTGATACATGAGGTAAGATTAAAAGAGAGAATCTGATGTTTTGAAAAAAAAATATTTCCAGGGCAAATTACAGTTTTTAACCTGCAATTAACACGTTCTTTACGATCATGATTTAATAATGGTATTGACATCCAGCATTCAGTCAGTGCTCCAGGGTCTTGTCTGGTTGATGCATGAGTACCAATTTTTGAAATGTACTATGGGGTATTTTTATCAAAACAAAACTGGCCTTTACAAAATATATATAATTTTCGACATCAAATGCTTTTGTAGTCACAAAGAATTCAACATTTTGATTAACGTTTCTTGCTCCCTCCTAGGAAAAGATGTAAGAGACAGTTTTAACGGAATTTTCCTAAAAACCCAATTAACTAGGAAAAATAAATTGTCTAGTGTTGATCCCGAATATATTTATTTCTGCGAAAAGCTAGAAAGAAGAAATGTTCACGGCAATATAGAATACTGATTAAGGCTGACAGGTGTCAATATATTCAGGACCCAAAGATGATTAAAGGAGTACGCCGTTCAGGTTTCTAAGCTTTCGCTTCGCCGATTGGTTTGGCAACGCCCAATATTCAATCATGAGCAGAAACTGCCCTCACGGGAGAATAGGTTCAACGTCTGTGTTAAGTTACCGACCTTATTTGAGAGGATCTCCATTTTGACCTTTTAAAATAAAACAAAACTCCTTGAAGAATTCTGAATAACACCAACCTTACAAAAATTATGTCGGACAGATACCCTAACATCATCACTACTTTTATTCTCATATGAATTTCATACTACGTCAATAAAATAGACGTCTCTGTTAGTATTCTCTTTACTATTAATATACTCATTACTATTTTATTAAAACATTATATCTAAATTAAAAGACAAAAAAGCAATTTGAAAAAAGCAATTAATGACGGAACGAAAGAAAAGTACACAAAATATCTCATTGAAAATTTCATGCAGATAATTTTGTAGTTTTTAGACTAAAAAAAAATTGTATTAAATAGTAAATATGTCAAATTAAATGTGTAATGAATTCAGAATAGATTTGTTCCACATAGTTCATGACTAGTCTCCATGTTTGTGTTATAGAAAAGACCTTGATACGCTGATTTAATGATCATCATTATTTTTTTTATCATGTCCTGTGTCCCTTCAGGACGTTGGTGATTATGGCTGTCCCAAATCTCCTGTCCATTGTAGCTCTTAAATAATTTTGTCTTTTTGTTATATCTCCTAAACTCTCTGTTTATATTTCTGAGATGAGGAATTATGAACATTATTTACATTATTCGGACGATTGTCATAATCTTTGTCGCCATATTTATTACAACCTTATTACAACGGGCGGTTGTACGCTCCGGCCTTCTTCAGGTGGTTGTAATGTCAAAATGAACCCTTTATTTCGCTCACTGTGGTAGACTGTTCTAGTTCCACGTGGCATGTTTTAATGGATGTCAGTTACATGAAGAAGTCCGGAGCGCACAACGGCCGAAACGTTGTAATAAATATGGTGATAAAGATGAGGACAATTGTAAGAATAATGTATATATATATATATATATATATATATATATATATATATATATATATATATATATATATATATATATATATATATTAAGCATTTTTTCAATAGAGACAATAAGACGCACGTCGTTTAGAGAATATGAGAAAAATATCATTAAAGACAAAGATCTATAAAAAATAATAATTAAGAATATATATGATTGACACTGCATTTACTTATTTGAAGATCAAAGATGGCTCGGAAGCAGGAAGCCGGAAGCCGGAAGAGAGTTCCACAAGCGAGCAGCGTAAGAGAAGAACTTGTTTGCATAGAATTACGGTTACATCTAGCCATTACAATTGTAAAATAATGAGAAATCTCCGCCAATCGTTTAAATTCATTAAATCTGTGTACCATAGAAGAAGTTTAATCAAAATATTTTTCACGAAATTATTTATAAAAAAGGTACAGGAAAACTACGTTAAGGCGGGAGGGGATACGGACTGAAGCCGATATGCCAGGTCAGGACCAATATCATTGCAGATTCTTCTTTGGACTTTATCAGGAATCTTTAAATATATAGCAGTAGCACCTGATAAAATGTCGCAGCCATATTCAAAACAAGGACATATGGTAAATTCATAAATATATAAGACAGATTCCACCGAGAAAAAAGTTTCTAGCAAAACACAGTGGACACACATTGATAAGTGCAGACTTAGTAATTCATTCAATATACTCATCCCACTTCATGTCATATATATAGACCTATATGTCATATCTAGTCAACTAAAGCGACATACCAAATACACACACACACGCACACATATATATATATATATATATTGAAAGAAACAGGGAGTATATTTGCCTGAAAGTGATAAATATATTGAAAGTTATCAAGAAAATTAGACTCTTCTATTGATGTTCGTTTACCCACTCATACGTTCACAGCGCTATGGTATATACTCAAACTTGATTGTTGAATGAACAAGTGAGATCTTTTAAATTCTGTTTTGAATGCCGTCGGTGAATTATTCGAATAAATGAACGAACCGTTCTTCTACGTGGCGAGTTCTGGTTGGTTGCAACGCAACATGAAGTTATGGCGCTTGACGCATAGAAATAGAGAAAAGCAGACGTCACGAAAACGTGCTCAATTTCAAACGGCACGTCTGCCGAATGGAAGGTCGTGATGAGGAATTAAATACCAAAGATCATTTTCTTTCGGTTATTTTTTTTTTTGTTTATTTGTTTATACATATATATATATATATATATTTTTTATTCTTTGTTCCTCATTCCCTTTTTTTTTTTTTCTTTTTCTTTTTTTTCTTTTAGTCTTCCTTCCCGGTGCCGTCTGTTACACGAAGTTTTCGTTATTGTGAAAGAGAAAAAAAGAGAAAGAACGGAAAGAAGGCTTCTGTAACAGACAAATAAAACTGAAAGACAAAAGAAGACAAGAATGAGTCTGAAATATAATATAAATGTAGAAGAAAAACGAATTAAATGGTAACATTGATGAAAGCAAATATAATGAGAAGGAAAAGTCGAATTAAAGCAGCTGAAAACTTTGTGTGCGGAAACAAGGTTGAAGGCGCCATAGAAAGGTAAAGAGGAAGTTGTAATAGAAACAAAAACAAAAAAAGAAAAAAGAAAGTGAAACTGAAAAAACAGAAAAGGAAAATAGCCTGATAATGAGAAAATAAAAGAAGGAAAATAAGAATGAAGATAATTAAATAATTAAAATAATAAAAAAAGCAAAAAAAATAGTGAAATAATATGTACGACTGAAACTCGAGAGGGAAAGCAACAAGAAAGATTAGTATATGTTGAAAGAAAGGAAGAGAAAAGAAAGACGATGAGAAATATTATATGAGCAAATATGAGGAGGAAAATAATGAAGGAAAATAAATAACGTATAAAAAAGGAAAAGAGAAAAAGTCAAAGAACTATAGAACATCGGGTAAGAAAACAACGAAGAAAAGGAATAGATGGTAGAAGAAAATAAGGAAATAAATAAAAAAAGAAAATATAAATGATGTTATAAGCAAATATAGGGAAAATATATGAAAAAATAAATAATATAAAGAATGGAAAGAAAAGAAAGAAAAAAAAACGAAAGCACAAACTGAATAACAAAGAAGAAAGTAAGAAAGAAAAGAAATGAATTATATGGAAAAAGAAGAAAAAGAGACAAGAAGAAAATAAAGCAAGTGTAAAATAAGTTACAAGCAATCATAGGCAGATAAGGTTAAAAAAGAAAGTAAAAGAAACACAAAAGAAAATGTAACATGAGAGAAAGTAACAAAGAAGAGGAAATAACGACATAAGAGATAAAAAGCAGACAAAAGCAAAGACAGTGATGATAAAAAAAAAAAAAAAAAGATTCCTTAGCTTCCAACAAAAATAGAAAAAATAAATCTCATTTTTTTGTTGTTCTAGCGTCCTTTGATTCATATTTCCTCTCGGGTGAAAATGTTGAGGTGATGAATTGTAATGCTTTTTGATTATTGTGACACTGTTAAAGGTGTAAAGAAGTAAAGAAAAAAAAAAGAGATCACTGTCAAAGAAAGAAAAACGTCGTACTGTGAACGTTAGGTGGCGTTTGGTGCGTGTGTCAATGCCCGCAAAACTTTTTCAAACTAACATTTATTTATTCTTTTTTGTATTTATATATTCCTAAAACTAGTTGCAACATTCACTATCGGCGTCAATTTAAGATGTACAGGTTGCGTTGAGAAGTGAAGATTTTTCAAATGACCGCTGAAAATGACAAGGGTTGTACGATCGATAAAAAAAAAAACAAAAAAAAAAAACTTTTGAATATTTTTCTTAGACGAACTCCCTACGGAGACATCTCTATCCGGGAAAAAGGTTATTGAGGAAAGTAGATATATTTAAAAGTAAAAGGATACTTTTTTTTTATATATCAATCTGACCTCTTACCAACATATAAATATATTGTGTACACACGCGTTACAAACGTTTGCACATACACACATATATACATAACACACGTATAAATACGCAATATACACACGCATATATACACAGATGCATATACTCAGACACACACAGACATATATATATATATATATATATATATATATATATATATATATATATATATATATATATATATATACGTATGTATGTATTTACAAGAGGCACTTTTTTTCAGAGAAATACCTTTAAAATAAGTGTGCATCTTTCAAGACGAATGTAAGGCAAAGCCCCGGTTCAAATAAGCTTGGACGGTCTCGTAATTGGCTTGAATGATAGGGACGTAGATTTGTATGTAGCTATCTATTTAATTCAGAATTTTATATGATGTAACCTCAGTACTTAGCTGTTATAAGTATTTCCAAAACTATAAACATTTCTGGAGCAAAGACACAAGCTTACACATGCTCTGTTTACTAGCAGCGGGGGAGTCTTTCTGCTCTTGACTAGTGTGACCTTGCCATACAAACAAAATCGGAGTAGTGGTTAATGTAAACAATACGTGGCGCCAGTATGTGAGTGTGACACTCTAACCCTGGGCTGGTTGCATCACCATTTGTGACGTTCTAACCCTTGGCTGGTTCGGGGGGAAACCTGGTTTACCACGGAACTATGTTTGACACTAACCCCTCTGCTTGTCTTTGTCGCGATCGATGCCTGGTTCGATTCGATATCAGCTTTGTCGTTCTCAGCTCGCCTCCAAAGTCTGGTTACCGAAGTAACTGCTTTGATCTATAGTCTAACCTACCCACGTTGTGATTTGATCTTAGGTAGAAGAAATCAATCAGGTGTCTGTCCGTAGTGCAAGCTGAATCCGCGGTAAAGGTGATACCGCACAAGTGTATGTAAAAGAAAAATAATGAAATAAACTCAAGAGGTTCAAGTGTGTTGAAAAAATAACAAGTATCTTTATATCTGTCTGAGGAATACAGGAGTGCATCTTTCTCCCAACCCGCTTCTATGGATTCATGACACTTTGCGTTTCTTAAGCGAGTCTTGAGATCTTAAGTTGTTATTCAATAAACTGCTTTTTGGTATCTTCAGTCGATATTCATTAAAACTTGCTTTGGAGGTGTAAGTCTAAGTCGTTGTTCATTAAAATAATTGCTTTTGGTTAGAAGTCTAACTGGGACTGCGTGGAAATCTTTCGGTCAGCTCCTGTGAGACTGGTCTCCGAACTCAACAGCTCTCTGGAACTCTTCTTAGAACTGTTTCTGACTCGCTCTCACTCTCTCTGAACGCCCGGGGGATGTTCGTTCATATGGACGCCGACCATAACCGGGTGGGGACCTGTCGTGGTTTGGGTTCTTCGATAATTCCAAATCCCCAATAAGGATCCTCTTTTTCTTCGGACAGGAAAATATATCACTTCCCATTTTTGGAAGTCAATTACTTTCTGTTTTATAGGGGTTCTCCCACTTCTGTGAGGAGAGGTCGGAGGAGAATATTCCTCCTAAACTCTTCTTTTCTCATATTGGTATCTTATTCCAATCCCTTCAGTGGGCGTCAACAAATTTTCCTTCTTTCTCATATGTTCACCTTTCCCCATCACTCACTCCACCACTCAGCCAATGAATGCTCGGCAGTGTGGGTGTGGCTAGACTGACATTAGTTTAAATTATCGACTAAAGAAAAAATATCTTCCCTTTTCTTTCTTTCCTTTCTATCGGCCAGAATTCTTATGGACCGCATATTGTGGTCATTAAATTTTTATTTTATACTGGTGTCACCTGGAATTCAATAGCGGGATTTTCGTGACTCATTAACTATCGCTAGTCAACTAATTAACTGGGTGGTCGGTCCCATTTGGAGACTAAATCTCTTTGTCTTTCTCGTCTCAATATTATCGCATTTCCAGATACTCGTTGTCGGTTACAGATAGTCTGTCGTTAACAGTCTGAACATGCAGAAAAAATGATTCCATCTTCTCGATCCTATCTTCTCATGTCAAGATCAGGACATACAAGAGATGGTTCTCCTCGCTGGACACAAGAACCAAAACCAAATGATATCCCTGAAAGATAATCAGTGGCTATTCTTATAAGGTGGTCTCACTGAAATTCCTTCTCGGTCGCATGCTTGGCCCAGTTTTGTTTATCTTATAGAATTCTGTTTTCTTTGTCGCGTCATGACATTAATTATTTCTGACAGAATCCGAAACCTGCTTCCTTTACGAATTTTCTGTCTTCTACGAAAAAAATATATTGAAATGAAATGAAAATAAAATCTTTACACATTTTTCTTTTCTTAAAAAAAATAATGTCGCTCTGTATGTCTTTCGTTATAGCTCTTTCTCGCCTTAAGTATTTCTGTTTTTCTGTTTTTTTAAATTTCCATGCTTAATTAGTCAGCCAATTACCATAGCTAAATAGTGTCACAGGGGGACACATGGTAAATGTTGGATGAAAATGACGTTTATTTTTTTCTTAGTAATTTCTTTCAAGCCGCAGCGTCTTGTAAACCGGAACATACAACATATATATATATATATATATATATATATATATATATATATATATATATAATTATTTATTTAAAAATATGATTCCAACACAACACGCTACATAAAAGGTCTCATGTTTCAAAACAAGAGCCGAAAACTTCAATATAATTATTTGAATTAAATTGAGTTAAAGTAAGCTCTGTTCCATCTTCAAGCGAAAGTTTTTTGGGAATAACTTATTTCTGAAATTTACAGTTTTAATAGTATATTTACAATTGAAATAAAAATGTCCATGGTAACAGCCAGGGCGAATTGTTTAGAATAGTTAGGGGTGTTGAGTGTTAATAATTTGTATCAGTATAGAGTTACTTTCATAGATGTCAAGTCAGGGTAAGGTAGGGGTGTCTAAATTTAAAACGGAAGATATTTTCGCCTAGTCTGGTTTACGTGTCTATGGAGATTTATTTATTTTTTTATTTTAGTTCTTTATGAAAGGGATTTGAGCATATAAAAACTGCCGTAACATTTGTTTTTTGACGACTTCATAAAGGGTTATCTTTTTTAGTAGGGCATTTAAACTATTTATTTGGGCTATAGATTATAAAAGTTATTTTATTTTATGCATGTTTTTAGCTAATTATTCAGTGCATAAAGCTGATGATGTCGGAAAAACCGTTAACTCATGTCTATTGTTTAATAGATTTTTTATTATTTAGAAACTTAATAATGTGCAGTTTCTCATGCAGGCACAATGGGCATGGGTCATCCCAAGTTTTACAAGTTCTAGTCCTATTTATAATTTTTCATTTTACTTTAGGTGTCCTATAATTTCACACACACACACACACACACACACACATATATATATATATATATATATATATATATATATATATATATATATATATATATATATATATATATTCTAAAAGTGGACATTGCGGCAGGTCAACATGCTTGAACGCGATTTTCAGATCACCATTATATTTACATACGCTCTATCCCTGATATTTATCACTTTTATCCATAACTATAACATACGTTAAAACTATATTTTTTCCATGAATGTGTATGTCAATTGATTATTTCACCTCATGCATGGTACCATTCCCACTATGACACAAGTTATTATTGATAGTGAAAAAAAATTAAAACATTATTAAGGAGCGATAACAACTGTTGAGTGATCAAGAAGACAGTAGATAACCATTGATTTAGATGTTTGACGATCAAAGTTCGCCGGAATGCATGAACCCGGAAGAGACATGCGAGTGAAGAAGCTGTTAGCATATGCTTGTTTGAACTTATACTTCCGTATAGCCAATTTAACACAATTTTTGATAACTTGTTTCCACTCTTGTGCTGCACTTAAATTCATAAAGTCGAGAAGAATCTATCATAAGAACTACCTCGAAAGTATTTATATAAAAAAAAACAATGTCACAGAGAAGTTATATAACAGGTGTGAGAAAGTGACGAAGGTCTAGATTCCAGGCCAGGACCAATAATATTACGGATTCTTCTTTGAAAGTATCTCTAAACTTATTACATGAATCATGTGTGGCAGCAATACTCACAGCCTGGAGAAATGGTAAGCTTATAATTATATAGATAGATTCTGGAGAGAAAAGAATATCTAGCACAACACAGTGAACGGACTTTTTTAACAGCAGACCTATCCATTGGTTCAATATAATCTTTCCATTAACTTTGCTGATGACAAAGTTCTGATAGCCGGGGTATAAAGGAAAATACACGAACTCCTACATTATATATAGAAGGAAAGCGTGAAAAATAAAAACTAGACATCAATGTAAGAAGACAAAATATGTGGTTTCCAGCAAAAGGAAAATAAAACAACATGCAAATTAGAAATTGGAGGTGGACTTTTTTAACAGCAGACCTAGCCATTGGTTCAATATAATCTTTCCATTAACTTTCAGCAGAGAATATTATCCCGAGAAAGCGCAACGATTCACTCTCCAGGAGGTTAGTTTTAGAGACAGGAAGGAGGTCTCTTAGATGACTAATAGAACGCAGTTTTGTTTGGAATCATTAAAATTAACTGTTACTTGTCTCAGTTATAAAGGGATTGCAGTCCTTGTTTCTATTTTGACCTTATCGAACCTATCAGACTTACTAATGAGACAGGTGCAAATAGTTGTGTTATCAGCATAATTACCGAGTTGAAAAGACAAAAATATAACTCTTCGTTTCATAATAAAAATCCGTGAAACTTTTCAACGGAGCTTGTCACTTATAAAATAATCTAATTTTCAACAGAATTATAAATACAAAAATTGAAATGTGTCTAAGACAAGTATTTATCTTCTCGCAGGATTAAATAAATCTATACAGCGAGGCAAGAATTATAAATCCTACCAGGATTTATTTTTGATGAACGAAGTCTTAGAATCGGTAGATATGCTGATGACAAAGTTCTGATAGCCGGGGTATAAAGGAAAATACAAGAACTCCTACATTATATATGGAAGGGAAGAGTGAAAAATAAGGACTAGACATCAATGTAAGAAGACAAAATATGTGGTTTGCAGCAAAAGGAAAATAAAACATCATACAAATTAGGAGTTGGAGGTGGCAAAATCAAGCAAGTAAAACAATTTAAATACACGGGAAGAGTTCTAAGAGGTAACGGAAATTGCAACACCGAAACCCGAAGGTGCATTAGGATAGTAAATGATGCCTCCCAGAAGCTGAGAAAAGTATTAAGAAACAAAAAAAATGTCGTTAGAAACAATGAAAATAATACTGAACTCTAATGTAATATCGGTCATCCTATAAGGCAGTGGATGCTGAACAATCTACTCGCCGATGAAGCAGCCACTTGAAGCAATATAAATGTTGTTCTACAGAAGGATACTGAGAATAACATCGACTGTAAATGTGAGTAACAACAAATTTTTAGGCAAAATGAAAGCAAAAAAGATAGTTATAGTTAACATCATAACAGAGTTTTGAAATTTCTCGTGCCCAATGAGAAAGGACAGCTTGGAAAATTTGATAGTCACAGGATGAAGGAATTCAGTGCATACGCTTACGTAACAAGCTTGTGTAAATGGTTGACAGAACAGTATTTAGGTGAGATAGCAAAAAGATAAAATTTTCTAAGAGCTACAATGGACAGAGAGAGAGATTCATAATCCCACATGGCCTGAAGTGACAAGGAACTTAAAATTGAAGAATATGTAGCTCCATCAAGCATAACCTAACGAATAAGTCTTCGCGATTGTGCATAGAATATAAGCTATGATAATTTGAAAAAGGCTAAAATATAGACATTAAAAATAAATGAAAAGGAAATACTACCTTTAACTTTAATGCTCCATATGCCAGAACCACGTATAATGATGCTGAGCAACTCTGTGCCCGTCCCTAAAAACGTCATAAATTTACTTGTGCGGGGCGGGGGTTAATGCCTAGTGTTTGAAGTGACCCGAAAATGGATAGTGCCATGTGGGCTTGAGCAATTTTTTTATTGACCTGAGATGGAACAATTATATTGAATTAATAGCTTCATCCACCGGAAGGAAAGTAGGTACCCTGTGTCGCGCCAAAAAAATTTTTCTCGCCTGAGTCCATCCTTCAAATAAACAAATCAACCATTCGCCCTTGCATGGAATACTGCGGCCATATAAGGCCAGGTGTCTCCGCTGTTCACATTAAGGTCCTCGACAAAATCCAGAGACGGATGAGGAATATATCTGGCATCACGTCTTCAGTCGCTCTCCCACAGACGTGCCGTCGCCTCCCTGTCTTTTCTACAAATACGTTCACGGTAACAGATCCGACGAGCTACTATCGCAGACTGCATGAATTTAAGCGTGCTACTAGGCTGGCAACACGGCCCCACCCTTTCACTGTCGAAACGGTTAATGTGGCCGTCTCTTCTACTCAAAAGCTTCATGTCTATCACCTGCCGCCTGTGGAATTCCCGTCCTATAACTTGATTCCCTGATAGCTATAATCTCCAACTATTCAAATGTAATGTCAATCGACATCTCCAGATGCCCTGAACTTTCCCCTGCTCTTGTTTTCACCCGTTCCCCCGTTACATCTCTTTATTCTCTCTCCCACTCTGTAACCCCCTGCGTACTAGTAGCATCCCGCCTTGCTTGGGGTGAAATGCTTAAAAGAATTATGCCTAGGGCACCTAATTTAAACTCAGCAATTTCCCACATTATTTCGTGTTGGGATGCGGAAAAATGAATACCGTAAGCTTTACTTACCGTTGACAAAATGATACAAATATTGGTTATAGAGTGTTGGTCAAGCATAACAATAATTACTGAACTCTTTTGTTGACTATTACTCCACGGCGAGAGATTGTTGCATACTTTCCCCATACAGCAACTATGAGTAGTTAATTTTACAGACGGGAAGCTGATTGTTTTTGGCGCATCCAAATATTAGTTCTTTCATTCTCTTTATAAGAGATAGAACGAAATTTAAATAACAACATTGCAGGCTTTGAGGTGTAAAACTATCTTGATTGAGTTCCTTCTTCAAGATCATTTTTACTATTGCCTCCTCACCAACATTAGGGCCAAGTTACTCTTTCTTCTGTGTAATGCAGTTCGATGAAAATGGATTTTTATATTCATTCACCCCAAAATAAAACGAATTTATACTTACTCAAATTCATAGCAAAATTCAGAAATGTCCTTTAAAATTAGTTAAAATATGTATTGATTGTTATTTTTGCCTTACGTCTCCGAAATAGAGTCAAACATGCTGCGATGAATTCAAAACATGGACTTATTATTCATTTTGTCGTTACTCCAGGTATTAGGTTGGTGCAAAAATAGCGACGTAATAATGTCGTTTTTGACGTATTTTTTAACGTCAAAAAACGACATTATTACGTCATTATTTTTGCACCAACCTAATACTTTCGATTGCTTCTGTGTGAGCTGATGTTTCTGAGTCAATAAAATTCATACTGACATATATAATAAAAAAAAAAGAAAAATTATAAAGAATTCCAAATATTATTTACATTATTCGGACTATTTTCCTCATCTTTTTCGCCATATTTATCACAACGTTTCGGCCGTTGTACGCTCCGGCCTTCTTCAGGTGGTTGGCATGTCGAACTGAACCCTTTATTTCGCTCACTGGGGTAGACTGTTCTAGTTCCACGTGCCATATTTTGATGGATGTCAGTTATCAGTTATCTCCTGTTAATTTCCCTCTCAATGTTCTCCACTGCCTTAACCGGGTATTGAACTCACACTCTTTGGGTTCTGTCACTGGATCTAACCAACGCTTTTATCCACTGTGCCATGTGTCCTTGTGGAAGGCCGGAGCGTACAACGACCGAAACGTTGTGATAAATATGGCGACTAAGATGAGGACAATGGTCTGAATAATGTAAATAATGTACATAGTACCTCATCTCAGAAATATAGACAGACTCTGAATTCCAAACAACATGAGATTGTGGAGAGCTACGATCACCTATGACTTGAAGGAACACAACACCTAGATGAAGAATATTATATAAAAAAGGTTTATCAAAACAGACGTCAATTACGTGACATATGATAGGGTATTCAGGCAGTGTCATTTTGAGACTCTATATCTAATTTAATCTTTTTCGTAATTAAGGGTACCTATACCCCGTTGATAGCTACGCTCAACCGATTGATTGTGTGAAATACATATAGCATTGACATTATAATCTTCTTTTTCAGCAGGAACTCTTCATGTCTATTATTTTGAATCGGGTTTGGCGTTTATATTTCTCAGTTTGAAACTTAGCGATTCACCAGCTTGAATAATAGGATAAATTATTCGTTGTCGGATGTCGCATAAATAAGACATACATGTGCTGATTGCTAAAACCTACCGTTTCTCTGTTAGAATCCCAAAGGCCGGGGTTGGGAAGATTGTTTTATGTGCCTTGACATGCAATAATCGTTACGGATCCTTCGTTTGCTTTTGAAAATTCGCAGGGCGAGCCGAAATTATAGGCGGCACCAAACCACTGATTCGTTCGTGTAATTACTTCTGCAACATTTAATTTGTCAACATTCGACACTGCTCTCCTTTGATAAGGTGCATTTATTCCAAAAATACATTTATTGGAAGTGTAACTTTCAAAACAAGTTCTCGATTGAAGACTGGGGTGGGTAGCGCTTCATTTACATTTCAGGCCGTTTTATTATCAGGGAATGATCATTGCTTTAGACTGATTAATAAAAATGACATATCTCTGTGCCTGGAAATCCTAGATGACTTTTATAGTATTACCTTGGATTCCGATTTTGAGAGATATATCATTTTTGAGTGCGTGTTTGTGTATGTTTGATTGTATGACCGAACACGTGGGGCTTCATGTAAACATATACCCCTTAAGTTATACTGTATAAATGTGAGTGCATATATTTGTAGGATTTTGTACTTATATACAGTTATATATCTTTGTGTGTATGGGCGTTTTTTGTTTTGTTATTACTTTTACCAATGATTTATTTTCTCTTGCTAATCAGCCCTTTGCTGGTTATTTAAGATCAGAAAATATGTTTCGATTGTAAGAATTTTTTTCGATATTAATGCTTTAGCGATAGAAATTATACTATTTAACCATAGCTAGGGGGGACAAGAAGTGGATTAATTCCATTTCTAAGGATATTTGCGCGTAAGTGGATATAACGAATCCAAATGGATTTTCACCACATTCTCATCCAACTTCGTTTTTTACGGCTTATCAAATATCTTCAGGTTATTTAAAGCCAAAAGATAATTTGATGATAATAATGGTTTAGTGATACAAATCTTACTAATTAATCCATAGCTGGAGGAGAAGAGATTGTTTCATACATTTCTCAAGTATTTGCGCGTGTGAATATCACGAAGCCAACTGAAATTGGAATTCCTCTTGCGAATTAACAATTCCGAGTCATTCTCCATTACACCACCTGCACATCCAAGCTTACATCAAGCCGTATCCCATCTAGATACTGATCATGCTCGATGTTGCTCAACTACGGTAATTGGACGAGAGCTGGTGGGTCAATATGATGTGGCCGTAAATCTTCTTTGTACTTTTCTGCAGCAATTAAAGACATCGAACAGCCGCAATAATTTAAAGGGGTAGCAAGTGTAACTAGAAAAGAAAATAATGATATAATGAACATCTTGACTTTCCACACTAACGTAAACAACAGGTTAGGAAGGAAACTCCAATCAATATTTAAGAATACGATAACATTCAGAGAAATTTAGAAGCATATTTACCTGAACAATAATTTTTAGAAATATTTTATAAATTCCAATCTAAAATTAAACTAGCTGTCTGGCAAATGAATACTGATTTTTTCGTATATGTTAATGGCTAATCATACCATTGACATGAATAATCTATTTGAACTGAATACTAGAACTATTTGGAAATTATGGTAGAATAACTCAGAACTTCCAGTTGGAGAAAACAGCCTGGAAGAGGCCAGAACATGAATGTGTAACAGAGAATCGGATCAGTCCGATGAATTATCGGTTGTATAGGTTGACCAAAAAAATGGGAATGTCTGAAGAGCTTATTGCCAGAAATGAGCAAGTAGCAACACTGCGAGACAGTGACCTTGAACAAAGTAAACATTTAGCCATTTAGAATTCAAGATGAAATTCACAGCATCCCAGCTGAGATATTGCAGCAGTCAATGAGGAATCGCAACAGCAGATTTCAAGAATGCATTCGTACAGAAAGACGCCATCTACATGACGTAAGTTTTAAAAAATGAAAATACCATCATTGTTTCTTAAATGGCATGTTTTAAGGTTTCAATTACTATGAATAAAATATTTTTCTCCCATGACTCTTGGGATTATTGGATTGTTAAAAAGTTCCCGTTTTTATGGGTCATCCTGAGTTGGGTCCCCTACCACAATAGGCTGTGGAGAGAATAACTCCTAAGTAGAGTAGGTAGCGCTGATTATTTGCATATGAACGATACTAGGCATGTAATAGTCAGGGTGGGTGGGAGAGCTATATAACCCCAGTGTTTTTCTCACACGAGAGGGGCGCTCGCAACGTGCAGAAAAGCGACAAGACGAACAAAGAATGGAGATGCTACACAAAAACAGAAAGAGGCGCATGTCAAGGATACCTTTTCTAGCCAGACTTATCCACCTACTACATTTAATAGATTGATTGATTCGTTTTCTACGGGTAATCAACCCTTTGTATGTTATTTTAACGCTTGAAATATTTTTAAATTGTAAGATTTTTCTTTTAGATAATAGTGATTTTGCTACACAAGCCTTAAGTGGCGGATTCATACCTTTTCCAAGTTTATTTGTGCATCATTAAATATAAAGTACCAAACTGGAAATAGAACTCAACTCTCCCCGGGACAATTCGAAACCATTATCCATTATAAAACACGCACATCCAAGCTTATCTGATAAGACAGGTGGCCACTTACTCACCAATCTAGGCACTTACTAAGCTAGACCTTGCTTAACTTCGTAGATTTTATGGGAAACGGTGTTTCAACGTAATGTGGCTGTGTGCCCTAGCATATATATATATATATATATATATATATATATATATATATATCAACAGTCATGAGAATGCATACAAGCGTGTTTTCATTTTTGTATAACTATAAGTGTTTAGCTCTCAGCATTCATACGCGCATGTTAGAATGTATTGCCTGCAAGAAAACACGCAGAAAGACACAAACACAGACACACAGACAGACACACACACAGATATATATATATATATATATATATATATATATATATATATATATATATATATGTATATATATATATATGTATATATATATATATATATATATATATATATATATATATATATATATATATATATATATATATATATATATATATATATATATATACATATATATATATATATAAATATAAATATAAATATATAAATATATAAAGGGAAGAGGTTATAGTAGTTCCAACGAGAGAAATGTGTGTATAATTAAAAAAGATAATATGCTTTATTTTCCATAATGGAAAATAACGCATAATATTTTTAAAAAAATCCACATAACAACCAAAATCTTTTGCGGTTTCCCTCTTCTTTTTAATATATATATATATATATATATATATATATATATATATATATATATATATATATATATATATATATATATATATATATATATATATATATATATATATATATATTTATATATATATATATTATATATGTAAATTTGTATATCGGGCAAACTTTTCATGTTGCTGTATCTCTGTAAGAATGACCATATATGTGAATGCGTATGTGTGAAGATGCGTGAAGACTTTTGTGTGGGGGAATATATAAATATGAATGTAAATATGTGTGCGTATGCGTATTAGCTTGCTAGCGATTATGCGTCTTTTGTCTGAGAGTGAATCTGTACGTACTTGACTATGTGTAAACTTTCGAGCCATTCTTAGCGCAAAAATAATGAAACCTGAAAAGTGTATTTGAAACCAAATCAGTTCGGCATTGCTTGTGCAGACAGTGGATTTCAAACCTTATACGTTTAATCAGGTTAGGTTAAACTTCCCAGAGACTAATCTATTCCCATATCATAAGGAAAACGTATAAGTCTATTTGTACACATATATAAACGTTCTAAATTGATTATGTGAGTTAATCAGCTCTTTTTTCTCTTGCATAACATCTCTTCATGTGCATACATTATATACGTCCTCGGCGAGGTGTAACGATTAGCAAGCTTTTCTTGCTAGAACAAGTACGACTGAGTAGTGATTTCGATATACTTTCGCCCTTACCCTTAGAAAACCGCCATATGCATATCATCGAAGTACAACCAGGAGACTAATTAAGTGTTAGTCCAATATTTTTTGAACTGTATTGTTTGTGTATACAGACATTTTAAAGCATCTATATGTAAGGGGTTAGTGGCAAACCTCTCATAGACTAATTTGATTTAGTAAAAGTTATACGGAAATATATAAAATTTTAAACTTAATCAGCTATCTACTTCATGTGTACACAAACAATTTTAACACGTTGACTGCCAGAGGTCAGTTACGAAATCCGACTTTAAAAAATAGACAACTTACGCAGTAACAATCTTTTATATGTTGGTTGATAACTTTGACTTAAATCTTAACTCTTGTTTTCACACAAAACTTATCACTGCAAATGAACGCGTTGTAGGAACCAGATTATCTTGTATCTGGTAGTCAATGTGTTAAAGCAGGCATGGGCAACTATTTTCGAACCGTGGGCCGTATGATCTATGACAGATGACAAGGCAGCCGATAATACTAAAAAAAATGGAAACTAACTTTTCATCTACATTCACTACAGTAGACTATATGCGTAAGCATATAGCTTATAAATGGTAGAAAAGTTTTATTTTTTAGAAAATGTTTTTATGATTCAAAAACCGTAAACTTGGTATAATATTATTACTGAAGACAGTGTAATTAACACAAGTCGCAGCATGGAATTTATTTCTATTTTATTCATTATAACTGAAAATATTTTTTTATTTAGAGTAAAAATTCTCATGAAAGTTTCCTATTTCAAAACGAAAGATGATTTCCACGTATGATATTATTAGTGAAAACTGCCAATGGTTTGAAATGCTGTCAAAGATACTTTTTCCCAAAATTTAGCAAAATTCAAGAAACATTCTAATTATTTATTGCTTATGTATGTGATTATGTATGAGAGAGATTTTAGTGAACGAAACAAATTAACATTTCAAGAAACGTTATTTTCTTCAGGAAATTAAGAGTGCCTTTCAGAAAGACGAAACAAGCCCCATGGGGTCCGCGGTCAGCAGTTTGTTAATGACTATTAAATCGTCTATGGGTAACCGGATTGTGTTAAATTTCCTAGGGACTATATTATATCAATATATTTTCGGTGCTTTTTAAAAGTAATCAATTTAGACTTACTTTACGTGCATGTATATTTTAACAACAACATATGTGCATACGGTT
>OZ010583.1:86081874-86109374 GCA_963932145.1 Acanthosepion lycidas
CCCAGAAAAGAATACAGGAAAATCTTTTAGACGAGTAGAAAGAGAGATGATTTTTCTTATATCGACGAATGCTGATAAATATGGACAGAACCTAAAAAGCGATTTAAGAGATAGGATATGTTTGTTGATGAAAACGAAAAATAATGCCAAACAGTCGTATTATCTAATCTCCAATATGGCAGTGAGTTCTGGATAATCTTATAGATGAAGAAAAGTCTTGAGGCGAAAGAGATCATATCTATCGACAAATACTGAGAATAGTATGGACTAAATCAAAAACAAATGACTAAGAGAGAGACAAATATATTTCGGAACAAAGAAAAGATCGCGGAACTACTACGCATTATGTAATCTACTATAAAGCAATGAAACATGAAATGAAGAGTCTATTGGGATATAGAGTAGACTAAGAAATGAATAGTGTCTCGAGATGATAGTAAATCAGCAAAATGGGAAAATTATGTGTGCAGATATCATGGAATCTAGGAAATGAATAGTACATTAACAATGTTTGCAGTGCAGCGTTGTATATTTGCACAATGTTTACTATACATTGTTATATGAATTTTTGAGACTTAGTCTCTGACATTTGTGTGCGAGTTAATCTGCTAAGTATTGATAAATCTATTATGATATAACGTAAACTAAGGAATGAATAGTGTCTAAAGATGACAATAAATCAGCGAAATTAGAAAATGATGTGTGCATATATCATGAAATCTATGCAATGAATAGAATGTTATATCTCCATATAGTGAAATTTGCATTTGAGTGTTCAGACATGTGATCTCAAATAGTACCGATAGCTCACATCTAATTTCCTTTATTACTCGCTTAATTTTTGCCTTCCAAACGAGCTGTTTTTGCCTGTTGTTTAGGTTTTGATTGTCTTGAGACTAATCTTCCCAGTAGCTGCTAAAGATTTTCGTATATGGCATTATTTACGTCTGTGATGTTTCCCAGTGGAAAGTCTATTAACAGTGTTTTCAGTGCAGCTTTGTATATTTGAACAATATCTTTACTGGAAATTGTTACATGAATTTTTGAGAATTAGTTTCCGAGATTTGTGTGCGTGTTAGTCTGCTAAGTACTTGGATGCTGTGACTTTTCGCTTCAGTGATTTCACCTCTGTTGTTTTCAAGGTATTTTGCTCTAATGTCATTTGAATTATCTTCAGTAACATAATCTGGATAACTGCAGTTTATATAGAAGGTAGATTCTTCGATGTTATTTCCTGATCGATTATTATTTCTTATCTCATTCATTTTAGTTTTTACCAAGCCTTCTGTCATATTTATTTCTAATCTCTTTATTATTTGAGTGATATGTTATTGTATTTTCTCTTATATTTAGTGTTATCTTATCTATTTCAGCATTTGAGTATCTTCTATTTCGCAAGATGTCCCTGCCGACATTGGCAAAAGTGTTTTGTTTGAGATAGGGTCAGATAACTGTTCCTTCAATATGCCTCCATATTTGTTATGTCGTGATGTTCTTTTGTGGATTTCACAGTGTCATGAAAAAGGATGCCATGACTTATTGATACTCTTCGCGAGTCCATTTCGTTTGCTTTCTTTTTATTAGTTGATTTGGTATCGATTCAGTTGGTCCAAGGTTGGAAATAGTCCGAGCATTGTTGTTGGAAGAGTTTGTTTCAGTGAGAGATTTTTCGGCCTCAGACTCAATGAGGTACGCGGATCTTGTTAACTCGGGGGACGACCGATCCGGAATGGGTATTTGTTTTAAGCATTGAGATTTGTAATTTTTTGCGTTTTATGCATGATCGCCAAGGGGTATATTTGTTCACCATACCAGCTCTAGGAGGACTGCCGACCAATTATTATTATTATTATTATCATTATTATTATTATTTATTTTCCTTGATTTCTGGCGTTTACACATTTCTTTCCGGGTCCCGCCCAGGGACCTAAGGTTAGAAATGGCATCATGACATTTTCCGCTGACAAAAAAAAAAAAAAGAAATTACATAGATAAAGCCCTTCGTAAAGTGTGGGCCGTACATGTCAGAACAATTTTTTGTATCTCCTTGAGGCATGGACTTCCAGGAATCCCTTCAATTAGTCTACTGCAATGTTTTCCATCCAGTCCTAGGGCTCCAACTACAACAGAGATTGTTGATGTTCCCATATGCCACATTTTCGAGATTTCTATTTCAAGGTCCTTGTATTTTGAATTTCTATTTCAAGGTCCTTGTATTTTGATTATTATTATTATTATTATTATTATTATTATTATTATTATTATTATTATTATTATTATTATATCATTGGGTTTCTGTTGTGTACATATTTCTTTTCAATGCACAATCACGGGCATAAATTCATAAATGATTTCATTGTAGCTTCCACTGAGCTCATTTCGTAAAAAAAAAATCTATACTCACATACATTTTACATTGACACAGCTCGTCGTCTTTTGAGTAAAAATTTGTATTTATTTAAGGCGTTATTATTTTTGTGCATGTTATATTTCCTGCTTTCTATTCTGTATAGCCGGGTTCAACCTATTGTCCTTGGGGCCTATAGGAGATTTGCCATTTAATTGATAGCAGTTTTCTTAATATACGTGTGTTCCAAATAGGACAATGATCTGGGCAACATATATGTTGATGTTACCTGGGACACTCTTAGTAAAAATGTTAATTCTTTTCTCACGAGGCCCAGAGCTCTGATTGCCATTATTAAAGTCTGAGTCTTCATTCCCAAATCCTGTTAATCTCGAATTTTCATGGAGGCGTTTCTCTCAGATCGTACTGCTATATCAATAAGCATACACTTCCTAAATTTCTTGTTTTTATGATAATATCAGATCTGTTGGCTTTTATTTCCCTCTCAGTTATAATTGGCATGTCTCAGAGGATAGTTATATCGTTATTTTGTGTACGTGTGTCTAGCTCATACCATCTCTCAGTGGTTTCGATTTTGTGATTCTTGCATATCTTCCAGTGACTTATATCGCTATCGTGTTTGTCTGTGGTTATATTCATTTTTAATACTTCCGGATATCCTGAGATAATATGGTCGAGAATTTCATCATATTTTCCACAGATCCTGCATGTCGGTTTAGTTTCATACTTGATTGTGTGATAGTGAGAGGATCTTGTTGCGAAACATTGGTCCTGGCCTGCAATAATTAGTCCTTCTGTCTCTGATTTCAGCCCAGTGCTTCTCAGCCACTGACGTATTTTCTGTTGGTTCAAATCTGTTTCTTTCGTTCTTTTTAGGTATTTGTTATGCAACACCTTTTGCCCTCCTATTCTTTTTATTGTAATTTCATTTGGTCAGTTGTTTTGTTTTCTGTTTCATGAGGTTGGCGTAGATGATATCCGTTTCGTTTTTTGTTGGTATGACTTCAGCTATATTAAACTGTTTCCTGAAAAGTGCAGTTTCTTTACTGATAGAGTGGATTTGGTGTTTTACTTTTTGTAGTAGAGAGCCATTGTCTTTTTCTTTTTTTAAGTATGCTTTCAATGAGACTGTCGTAGTTTTTAGAGTTAGTTCAAGTTGGATGAGCTTTCGACCCCCTAAAGTTCATGGCACGTACAGCCCATCAAAATCTGGCTCTGCATCCTCATTAGGTAAGCATTTTTCTGGTCTTGGTGTCCAATAGTGTAATGACATTCAACTTCTATTTAATAATGTTGAAGTTGTATGTTACAACGGGAATAGCTATGGTTTTAGTTGTCTTCATTTTACTGGCCCTTATTAAGGTCGTTTTCTAGTATCAGACGCACACTCCTATAATACTCTCTCCAGATATTTTTCTTCATAAGTGCATGTCGTATTCCGTCTCCTCCATTAATTCCTAAGTATGTGTATGTATCATCTTGGTCTAGTTCCTTAATCTTGTTTGTTCATATCAAGGTCTAAATCTGTAGTTTTCATTAGTTTACAACCTTTGAACGTTACTTTGACTCATATGTCGATTCCGAACTCCATCCTATATTCACTGTTATTATTATTATTATTATTTTACTTTCTATGATTTCCCGTATATACTCATTTCTTATCGAGTCCCGACAAGTGACCTAAGGTCAGAAATATTTTCCAACGAGCAGATTTTCAAAAAATAGAACCTCAAATGTTTAACAGAGATAAAACCCTTCGTAATATGTGGACTCTAATTCTGAATACATTGTTTTGTATTGTTTAAGGAATGGGCTAACTAGGATTTCTTTAATGTATTTCTTGGAATCTTTTCCAATCAATCCGAGGGATCCGACTAAAAGTGGAACTGTTAATGTGCGCATGCGCTACATTTTTGAGATTTCGATTTAAGGCTCCTTGTATTTTGAATGTGTTTTTTTGAAGGTACATTGATTCGTTAGGGTTGCCCGTTTTTTCGCCCCTACTTTACGCTGTGGCGATGGTGCCTCTCTTTAGCTGATTGAGAGAAACTACGTCTAGTCCGGCTCTACGTGGAATCGCTGTAACTGGTGGGGTTTGAACCAGGGTTTCTGCGTACGCCGATGAGGTGTCCACTTTCGTGTCGTCCCACAGCGAAATTGAGGCGGTGCTGAAATCACTTGGACCGTAAGAAAAGGTCACGGGGGCCAAGATTAACGGTAACAAGTCTTCCAGCTTTCGGATTGGCGTCTGGAAGGGCGTCGATCTTCCGGGGCTCTCTGGTTGGACTGACGGGCTCGTCCACATTCTCAGGGTGTGGTTTTGATCCAAACTCCAGCTGGAAAAAAAATTAGTAATTACAGGCAAAGATCGGCGCGTCGGTCGACATTTGGCGCCGAAGGTTGTTGTTCTTGTAGAGTAGGTCTTTTCTCTCGCCCTTTACCGGCTGGATGTTCTTCTGTAATGTAAGAAGGCGACCGAGCGATTGTTCTGCTCCCCCGGGATCAGTCGGATTTCCTCCTCGTGTGTTGATCGGCCCTGAGGGACCTTTCACGGCTGAGTCTTTTATTTGGAATTAGTTGAGAGGTTCGCGAAGGATCCGCTATGCAACCAGTTCAGTTTGTCCGTCACCAAATTGCGCTCTTTCTCGTCTAAGGCGCCTACGGGGGATCATTGCGGCAACGCTGACTTTTCGCTTACCTGGCGTTGATTCGAATGACGTAGGCTTGGCGTACTTGCCAGTTATGTGTGTGATCTTGGCTTAGAGGAAACGGCTTCGCAAGCAAGCCATCTACCATTGTCCTCAGGTGCACCTCCTCTGGGACTATGTCGGCGAGTTGACGGCTCGTATCACTCCTGAAAATCTCGTGTTCGTTCATCGCGCATAAGTGTGTGACAATGTGTCACCCGAGTATACTGGGTGAAACAGATGGTGCATCTGATAGTGTTGCTGGCCACAGCTAGAATGGTAATTTGGACGACGCGGATAGAGGAAATCTTGCAATGTGATCGCTATTCTCATCAGTATCTTATCAGCTTCTTTGAGCATCAGCTCAGGATGAAGATTAGAACTGATAGAAAGCGGTTTATATTGAAAGATTTCAGCGAAAAGTAGGTAACTATGGCGAGCCTGGTTCGCGTGAACGGGGCTAGCAAAATTGATTTTGTTTTTTAAGTCCCCCGAGCTCACAACGGAGGGGTTTCCTGGGATCCTTCCCCTGGTTAAGACTCTTCTTGTCTACCTTGTTAATGAGAGTAAATCTTGTTCCCGACTTCCCCGTAAGATCCAAGTCGAGATTTCCAACGCCTACATTTTTTTTTTTTTGGCCTACGCTTTTCATCTCGACTGGGTTAGTTTTTTGAATTTTCTAATACCCTTATTTATTTATCCTTACCCTTCTCTTAGAGAGACACCCTGATGATTTTGTCGGAAGATAGAATACAACAGCAAAGGGGGTGTAGGGAAGACAACAGCAAATTTGTGAGGGGGTGTAGGGATCTTTCTTAATCCCGAATTATTTCATAAACTCTTTTAGAAATTATTGTAAATATTGATATTTTAAATAATGGGATGTTTTTCCGTAGCAACATTGTGCGTGTGTAAGTTATTTTGGTGTATGTAGGAGTGAATGATGACGAATATATTCTTATGGTGAATGAGTAAATTGTAACGAATGAATAGGTAATGAATTTGATTAGCTAGGTATAAGATAGTTAGTGTCACCCAGCCTTGACCAATCTCGCCACTTTTTTAACATTGTGGCACAATTACTGCATTAAATCAATATGAAATCGTAAACATGCTACGTTTCTTGTTGCTGTATTGTACAAATACTTATATTTGTGGTCGATTAATATATTTTTATACTTGAAAGAATTGTTTAAATATAACGTAAAGAAGACAGATATTCTGTTGAAATATTGTTTAACATTGTCAAACACTGAAGTTTTTCTTTTCTTACATTTTTTTCGTAAATCACGCTCTCCGCTTAAATATTATTATTATTATTATTATTATTATTATTATTATTATTATTATTATTATTATTATTATTAATAATAATAATAATAATAATAATATTTCCTTTGATTTCTAATGTATACTCATTTATTTCCGGGTTCCGCCCTGGGATCTAAGGTTAGAAATGGCATCATGACATTTTCCACTAATATTATATATATATATATATATATATATATATATATATATATATATATATATATATATATATATATATATATATATATATATATATATATAGGTACCTCCATTAGGTCACGTGAAAAAGCGGCATATCACGAAGAAAAAAGCCTCATAAACCAAAGTTTTGTTTAAATTATGTTTATGTTGTTATGACGAGGAAAGACCAAAGTATTTTTTAATTATTTTTTGAAATTTTTTAATCCTTTCTCACACGTAGAAAATTTTGGTTAAAAATTATATTTTTTTTTACGACGCCGCGAGAAAACTAAAAAACGGTTTGTTTTATTTTGCTCTTTTCCCGAAGAAAACACACGTTAATTTAGGAAATTCTTGCAAAAATCAAATAATTGTTGGATTTTAATGAAACTTTCAGAACTTATTCAGAAATGAATGAAATTTTTTTTGAAATTTTTTTTTCAGAAAATCTTGTTAAGAATAGATTTTTTTTTGACTTGTTTCCACCCACTTACATATTTTCATGAAATTTCGAGAAATTAAGTCTTCAAGCACGGGATTTTTTTTATTAGTTATAAACAGGATTCTTTGTAGAAAGTAAATCACCATTTTTTTTTGTAAAACATTACCAGGTTTGTAGAAAATCTGCTTTGAAAAGTAAAAAAAAAAAATGAAAAAAAGTATGACATTAATTCATTAAAAAAGCTTCCACCTGTTTTTGTAGATACGTTATACTAAGGACATTATTTTGTGAAGAAATATGATTTTTTCGATTAATAATGTATTTTTTGCAAATTTTTTCCTTATTTTTAAAATGTTTATCATTAACGTCTTAATACTTAAAAAATCGTTTAAAATTCTTTATTTCTTTCAAGATCGCAATGCAATGATAACGTTAATGAAAATCTAAATTTACGAATCGAACTTTGAAAAGCACATAGCAGTCGTTTAACCACAGATATTTTTTAAATAATTTAAAATATAAAAATTATTGAAAAAACGTTCATAATTTCTATGTATGGAAATGTATACGCGATATAATCCTTAAAAAGGTCACGTGATTTTTGTCGTCTGGCACCGCAGACATTTCTCTTCTCTGTCCCATTCAGATCTACATCGTTAACGTGTTTGCAGAAATTCTTTTCAAATTTTAAAAGTAAGTTGTAATTATTTTTAATTACTTTTTATTAAATATTTTTCTTTAAAGTATTTTCTTTTATTTTGGATAATATTTCATTGAAATATTTTTTTTTTCTTATTAATTATTTTAACATAAGATTAAGAAGGTAAGAAACGGAAACCAAGACAAAATAATAATTTCTATTTTTTTTTTTAAATTAATTCTTTCTTCTTAAATTTATATTTGTAATTTTTATTTTAATACATTATTTATTCCATTCACATTTGAAATTAGTTTTCATTGAAAACTGCAAAAAAAAAAGTTATTTTGAAAATTTCTAAACACCGTATATTGAGGAATATAGAATTTATGTCTGGTACCGTAAAATTGACTGAAATTATTTAAGAAATTGTTAATTAAACGTTTTAGCAATTGTTTAGTAATTCGTTAATAGTAAGATTACTAAATATTTTAATTATTATAAATAAATTTTCCAAATTAATTTGTTTTCTTTGCTTAACTGTATTTAATTTTTTAATTTTTAGATGGTGAAAAAAACAGAAGAAATTTTGCAGATTTATGAGTGTATAAATACACGAGAGCCGATCAAGTGTGGTCATATTTTTAAAAAATTGTTTGATAAATATGGATCTTTCGTGAAGATTGCAGAATGGGCCACCCAGCAGAATTCACAAAATGGTTTCCTTCCCTACTTCGATACATTCAGTTAGGAGACTTTCTGAATATTACAAGAAAAGAAATTTTGGAACTAATTTCTCTGATTTAAAAAAAAATTGTGAAGTGGTGGTCCAATCTGCTATTCATTTTTCATTTCTACTGCCACATCTTTCATTGCCTCTTCAACCGCCATCCCAGTTGCAACTTCAACTGTGACTTCTGCTATTACAGCCCTATCTGCTGCAGCTTTAACCCTGTCTGCTACAACTTCAACCTCGTCTGCTGCAAATTCAACTCTGTCTGCTGTAACTTCAACCCTGTCTGCTGCAACTTCAACCCTGTCTGCTGCAACTTCAACACCGTCTGCTACAACTTCAACCCTGTCAGAGTCTGAGATGAGGTATTATGTACAGTATTTACATTATGCGGAGCATTGTCCTCCTCTTTGTCGCCATATTTGTCACAACGTTTCGGCCGTTGTACGCTCCGGCCTTCTTCAGGTGGTTGGAATTTCGAACTGAACCCTTTATTTCGATCCCTGGGGTAGACTGTTCTAATTCCATGTGCCATGTTTGATGGATTTCTGTTATCAATTTTCCCTCTGAAAGTTCTCCACGGCCTTAACCGGGTACTCTTTGGGTTTGTCACTGGATCTAACCAACACCTTTATCCACTGTGCCATGTGTCCTTGAGGACATCTGGGTATGAATTTCTGGGTATTATAAACCTAATGTTTTCAGCAACTATTTTTACCAGTGCTCATATTGCAATTTTGCTGTTATCATTGCATGTTTTACCTGAGCTCATATTGCAACTTTGTTATCATTGCTTTTCTCTGGCACTCCTTATTACTGGTTCCCATATTGTATTTATTTCTATGCTTGGTCGGCTCAAGAGATTTTTGTGGCCTAGCATATGTGCTGATTCCTTAAGTTTACGAATTTTCCAATGGTGTTCCATATCTATGATCTCAACATGATCCCACAGGGGGCGGTGATCTCCCTTCTCTCTCCATATGTGGTCAGCCACGCCTGATTTTTCTACTTCTCCTCGCGTTACAGCTTTCTGGTGTTCTTGAAGCCTTACCTTGAGGGGCGGCCTGTCTCTCCTTTATATTCCTTTCCGCAGCTGCACGGGATAGCGTACACACAGTCTTTAGTCATGTTCTCCTGTATGGGGGGGGTCTCACTCGAGAGAGATATCTGCGTAGTGTTGTCAAGCTCTTGAAGGTTGTCCTGATGTTATATGGACCGCAGATCCTTTGCATTTTCTCTGATAACCCCTTCACATAAGGCAAGCAGACTGTTTTCTGAGTGTTGTTGTCCTCCTCCTCCTCTTGCTCGGTGTTGTAAGCAACGGATGACCCCTTTCTTTACGCTGTATGGATGGTGGGATTTGAAATTGAGGTACTGTCCGGTGAATGTTGGTTTACGGTATACGGATGTCTTGAACCCATGCTCTGTTCGAGATATTAGTACATCCAGGAATGGGAGTGTGTTGTTACTCTCTTTCTCCATTGTGAACTGTATCGAAGGTCTTATTGAGTTCACATGGTCCAGTAGAACCTGAACATCTTCCTGGTGTGGCCAGAGTATGGAGGTGTCATCTACGTACCTTAACCATATTTAGCATATTTAGCTTTAGCGATATAGATTCTAATGCCATTTCTTCAAAGTATTCCATGTATATATTCGCCATTGCTGGTGATAATGGCGAGCCCATTGCTAAGACCTCATCCTGTCGATATATGTGTGATCCCATTCCGAAGTGTGTTGTTTGTGTACAGAAAGTCAACATCTCCATCAGATTATCTATTGGAATACTGGTCCGTTCTTCTAGGGAAGAATCAGAGGTCAATTTGTCTCTGACTACTGAGAGTGCCTCCTCCGTGGGTACCTTGGTGAACAAACTCACCACGTCCAAGCTCACCATCTGGCTGGATAGAATGGGAGCATCTTTGATTATTTCCACGAAGTGGGCGGAGTTTTCGGACATATGAAGGAGACTTTCCGATCAATGGGTCAATTATATCTACAAGGAAGCGACTCAGAGGGTGGCACACAGAGCCTTGGCAACTAACAATCGGCCTGAGCGGAATACCGTCTTTGTGAATCTTAGGGAGACCGTATATGTGAGGTAGCTTGGTGTAACGCTGAGATAATGCCGATACGTCTTGGGTGCGAAGTGATCCTTGTTCTTGATTAGGATCTGTTTGGATAAGTCTTGTTCTTATGTCCATCGTCTTTGTCATGTTGAATTGATAATGTTAATTATATTTTATGATGATGTCCTGAAGATGGTTTATTAAACCGAAACGTCCGACGTTGACATTATATTAACATTAAAACAGCATAATTGCATATAAGGATTTTTGTTTGTTTTTTCCGTATATTTTTCTTCATACTGTCGGATGTATATCCATATATTTGCTTACACACACACACACACACACACACACACACACACACATATATATATATATATATATATATATATATATATATATATATATATATTACATCGCAAAGCCCTTCGTAATTGGTGGACTGTAATTTTTTATTTCTTTAAGGCATGGGCTTCCAGAAATCCCTTTAATTATTCTATCGGAATCTTTTGCAACCAATCCGAGGGCTCCAACTACAACGGGGATTGTTGATGTTTCCATGTGTCACATTTTTGAGATTCCGATTTCAATGTTCTTTTATTTTGATAGCTTTTTGAAGATCTTGAAAGATATATTGCAGTCAACAGGGACTGCCATATCAATAAGGCGGCACTTTTTTGTGTGCGATCTCTAATAACAATGTCTGGTCGGTTAGATTTAAATCGTTCTGTCTGTGTGTATTGTGTAGTCCCATAAACTTGTAACAGGTGCTATCTCCGTAACCGGGTTTGGGTACTGCTCTTACCAATTTCTTTCAGTTTCCTTCCAGTAGAAATTACAGATTTTTCAGTGCAGATATTGGCCAACTCTGTCATGCCGGGTTTTATATTCAGTGCAACCTGATACAAACTGATCAATTGTTCCTGCATAATTACCACCGAAGCTGCATTTTGGGGTAACACTGTGTTTAATATGTGTGCTTGATAATTTCTTGTTAAAAAGCACTGATCCTGTGCAACAAAAAAAAAACTTCCGTTTCGGGCACCTCGAGGTGGTGTAATGATTAGCAAGCTTGTCTCGCAAGAACAATTACGAATGTGTAGTGAGTTCGATCCTCACTGGGTGCCCCTTACTTTCGGCCTTGTGCCACATCCAAGCTACGCTTGGAAAATCACTAAAACCTTCCGTTTCAGCTTTCAAACCTGCACTTCGTAGCCACTGATGGTTACGGGTTTCGTCTACGCCAGCTTGTTTGGTACGGGCAGAGTATTGGCCATGAAGAGGTTTATCTTGCCATTGTTTATGTATCTGGTCGGTTGCATTTGTTTTTGCGTTCTTTTTTATGTATTCTGCAGCTTCAGTCGGTGTATTCTGCTTTGCTTGTTATTATTATTATTATTATTATTATTATTATTTATTTTCTTTGATTTCTGGCGTTTACACATTTCTTTCCGGGTCCCGCCCAATGACCTAACGTTAGAAATGGCATAATGACACTTTCCACTGACAAAAAAAAAAAAAAAAAAATTACATAGGTAAAGCCCTTCGTAAAGCGTGGGCTGTACTTGTCAGAACAATTTTTTGTATCTTCTTGAGGCATGAACTTCCAGGAATCCCTTCAATTAGTCTACTGCAATCTTTTCCAACCAGTCCTAGGGCTCCAACTACAACAGGGATTGTTGATGTTCCCATATTCCACATTTTCGAGATTTCTATTTCAAGGTCCTTATATTTTGACAGCTTTTTGTGTATCTTCAAAGATACATTGCAGTCAGCAGGGACTGCCTTATCAATAAGGAGGCACCATTTTTGTTTGTGGTTTTTAATAACAATATCTGGGCAGTTGGCTTTGATTGTTCTGTTAGTGTGTATTGTGTAGTCCCATAAAATTGTAACAGGTCCTATCTCCGTAACCGGGTCTGGGTGGTGTTCATACCAGTTTCTTTCAGTTTCCTTCCCGTAGAAGTCGCACATTTTCCAGTGCAGTTATTGGCCCAATCTGTCATGCCTGGATTTATACACAGTGCGTGCCAACATCGTTCAACCTGATACAAGATGATCAACTGTTTCTGGATATTTATCACATAATCTGTATTTTGGCTAACACAATATCTTAGTATATGTGTTTGATAATTCCTAGGTAACAATCATTGGTCCTGTGCAGCAAGGATAAAACCATCAGTTTCAATTTTCAAACGTAGCCACTGATTGGTACGGGCTTTGTCTCCGTCAACTTGTTTGGTACGGGCAGAGTATTGGCCATGAAGCGGTTTATTTTGCAATTGCTTCTGTATCTGGTCGGTTGCATTTGTCACTGCTTTCTTTTTTAAGTATTTTGCAGTTTCAGTCGGTGTATTCTGCTTTACTTGTACTTCTTCGCATATTTGAAACTTCTTCTTCTTCTTCTTCTTCTTCTTATTATTATTATTATTATTATTATTATTATTATTATTATTTATACAGAGCTGTCATGTAGTACAATTAATAATATGTAATCCATCTTACATCGCAACTACAATACATGACTAAATACATGACTAGTAATATTATATTGAACTATTTTATTATTAGATGAATCAATATTGATCATTAGCAATTTCTGACAAGTTTTTACTTTATCTAAATATTCTTTGCCTTTTATCAGATCTACGCTGATTTTCACCAGACGGATCTTAGTTAAAAATTACAAATAAAAATAAATCGAATTACGAGAAAGATATTGTCAGGAAAATCAATATTGCTTGACGATGTTTTATTCAATATTAATACAATTCAAGATAATATCAATAACGACACAACGTTGAAATATATTACGATTTGAAACAACAGATAAACTACATTGAACAAAACGCATATTTACTAGAGAAATAATAACTTTTTGTTCAAACCGATGTTCTCAATCTCAGGAGAAGGTTTCCGGGGACTTTGATACCATAGAATGGCTTATCCATTGCACTGATATATTGATCATCTGACAAGAGAAGATTCTATATGAGTTAGACAATCGCTGTTGCGAAGCATGGCTTCAGAATTATGACGACGAATGGATACTGCAACAAACGAAAGGAATTTTGAGGATTGGGTACCATTTTGTCAAATTACAGATTATTTTTCTTTTATTAAAAAAAGGTGGCATTTCATTTACAAAACAGTAATATATGTAAGAAAGAATGTTAATGAATAATCATATATATATATATATATATATATATATATATATATATATATATATATATATATATTTATAGGCTTAACATCCTCTACTTATTTCATTTATTGAGCCATATTTCTGATATATATATATATATATATATATATATATATATATATATATATATATATATATATATTAGGTTAGTGAAAAAATAATGTCGTTTTCTCACATAGTAACATATGTGAGAAAACGGCATTATTTTTGCACAAACCTAATATATATATATATATATATATATATATATATATATATATATATCATTATTTATTTAAAAATATTATTCCATCACGCTACATAAGAGGTTTCATGTTTCAAAACAAGAGCCGAAAACTTCAATATAATTAATTGAATTAAATTGAATTAAAGTAAGCTCTGTTCCATCTTCAAACGAAATTTATTTTGGAATAACTTATTTCTGAAATTTACGTGTTTTAATAGCATATTCATAATTGAAATCAAAATTTCCATGGTAACAGCCAGGGCGAATTGTTTAAATAGGTAGGGGTGTTGGATGTTAATAATTTGTATAAGTATTGAGTTACTTTCATAGATGTCAAGTCAGGGTAAGGTGGGGGTGTCTAAATCTAAAACGGAAGATGATTTCGTTAAGTCTGGTTTATGCGTCTATGGAGATTTATTTTTTTTTTTTTTTATTTCTTTATGATAGTGTATTGTGCATATAAAAACTGCCGTAACATTAGTTTTTTGACGACTTCATAAAGTGTTATCTATTTTTGTAGGGTATTTAAACTATTTATTGGGGCTATGGATTATAAAAGTTATTTTATTGTATGTTTGTTTTTAAGCTAATTATTCAATGCATACATTTGATGATGTCGGGAAAACCGTTAACTCATGTCTATTGTTTAATAGATTTTTATTATTTAGAAACTTAATAATGTGCAGTTTCTCATGGAGGCACAAAAGGCATCGGTTATCCCAAGTTTTACAAGTTCTAGTCCTGTTTATAATTTTCCATTTTACTTTAGGTGTCCTATTTATTTCCTTCAGATGCCAAACATATTTAGATAGAGAAGTCTTTTGTTAAATGACCGGAAATTGAATATCTTGTCGGCCTATCAGTAATATCTCGTATAGTAACTAGGAGGAGACTTGTGACTCTCACTTTACAGTTGAAATTTCACTCTTGAAGACGCTTATTTCTTCCCAAATATTCCAGTTGATATGAATGATTTGTCATACTGCTGGAAAGATTATAGTAGGGCTTCTTAAGCTATACAGGCCCAATCATCCAACCACTGCTTGAAAGAAAACGCACCGAGCAACTAATTACAGTGTCGACCGTTAGGCATCTCTTCCCTTACTGTTGGATCCATCTTTGCCATTTAAAAGCGTGTCATCATTCGCTGCACGATAGCCATCCGTTTTTCCACTTTATATGAACAAGTGATAATTCTCATTTTCAGCGGTTTCTCACGACTTGATTCTCTTCTCAAGTTTGGCTGAAAAGTGAGTTTTTGCAGTGTGCATGAGGATGCAGTATAGAGAAATACAAGAATAAGCGTTGCGAAAAAACAGTCGGACTGTGAGTATCTACCTGTTTATCTATCTGTCTCTGAAAGGCTAGTTTGTATAGGAGTTCATGACTAAAAGGGTACGTAACTAACGTGTGGCGTTACTCACTAAAGGTTAAGAGCCACTTGATTAAGGATTAAGTCAGTACTGTGGATAGTTTTGAAATCAGAATTCTGTAAGAAGGAATAAACCTCCGGTACAAAAAGAAATATTCTGAAACAGGTTAAGCAATTTTGCCCAAGAGATTCTACATTTACGTTAATGCTAAAGTGAATTGTTTTATAGAAACCACGTCTGTTTTGAGATGGAAGTTCCTATCCATTTTACATTTGTGCAATATAATATTGCCAGGCTATATTTTAATACATTAAATCTACATGTCAGACTAAGTTACATGATAAAACGCTCTCTTTTTCTCCTTAGAAATATTTCTTCTCATATATATATATATATATATATATATATACCCAAGTATAGGATTGGTGTATACGGAATAAATTCCATTAACGAACAATTACTATTCTTAAAAGAGTGCTCAATACGGAGTAGAGCAGATATAATTATTTATTTAAAAATTATAACATAAATATGTTATAGATTTTTATATAAATAACTATATATATTTGTGTGTGCGTGTGTGTGTGTGTGTGTGTGTGTGTGTGTGTGTGTTTTGAACAATAAAAAAATTAAAAAATAAAATCTTCAGACACACTGGGTTGTATATTAATATTCTTTCATTTTTATTATTTCAGTTAGATTCCTCGACTTGTTTCGGCCAGCATGGCCATCATCAAGAGAAAAGAAAATCTGCTTATTGGTAGCAGTTAACTACAGAAATGAATGACTTGATGGAGAAAATGAACTTTATTTGTAGTTTTCATTTGATTTTATTTCTGTTTTTGTTTATGGTTTCAATTTGAAGAAGTTGACTGGTTGGGAGAACTTACTAGAAGTTATTAGTCACGAGAGCCAGTCACCTTCAGGAATATGATACTATAAACAGCAGATGTTAAACTTTGCGCGTGAAAATGATCATTAACTAATGGTTTCTTAATTCCAGGGGTTCGAAAAATGTTGCTCCGTTTAATAAAAATAATCATGGGGCGCTCTTTCTGAGTCATTTTTAGCATAAATAATAATTAATAATAATTTAATTTTAATAATTAATAATTAAAATTCTATGCTGTGTTAATACTACTCACAACAAATTACTACCTATATATATATATATATATATATATATATATATATATATATATATATATATATATATATGAAAGTGAACATTGAAATCAACACTCGGAGTCGGCTGCCTGTTTCATGCGGGACAAAATGATCGGCCTGACGATTGCGTCCAACATGAAACAGCCTATCGGCTCTGAGTGCTGACTTCAATGTTCACTTTTATATTAATATTTACATACGCTCTTTCTGTCATATTGAGCACTTTATACCACAAATATAGCACACCTTAAAACTATATTTCTTCATATATATATATATATATATATATATATATATATATATATATATATATATATATATATATATATATATTGAAAAAGCATGTATTTGGGATATATAAGGAGGAAAGTTATAACCTCATAAGCAAAAAGAAACTAAATGAATCCGGTTAAACTGTATAACCAAACAAAGAATAAAATAGAAGAATAAATTAAAAATTTAAAAAGAATGAATTTAAAATTTTAAGCGAAACCCCGTCAAGCATACGCATATGAAACTACATTACTGTAGACATCAAGGACGAAACAAAATGGGCATATTCGAAATGTAAGTTTAATAGAAGCAATTTCGTTTAAAAATCAACGGTATTTTATTGCTTAATTTTAACTTCTATTTTTAATTTCAGTTAAATTGGATTTATTTTCTCCATTTCCGGGAGAATTTGAACAAGGAATTCTGTTAAGTTTTTGCATTTCTAAAACCATCACCAAAGAATGGGATATGAATATTCTATAATGGTGTAAGTATATTCTCTTAGATCTTATTGATTGTAGCAATCCAAACACGTCTATAAAATTAACGTTTTTTTTAGATAGATAGACAGGAAGATATGGAACTCATGCTCATATATGCGCTTAAATTCACCTTCGTCCCTGCTGTGCGCCAAAGGCTTAGGGGTAGATTCAGACGGCAATTCAGTCGGATTTCGATCCTAGATAGAGGCAACTGGACGTCTGTGATACAGCGAAACAGTCTATCTGTGAATGATAATATAAATGCTCCTGATTTTTTTTTCGGTTGAGCTCTCTGAGGAGAAAGGAGAGTTTACAACATTGACTATTACTGCTACTAATGCAATATTCCCCGAGAAGAAGAATCGAGTTCTTTCAGTCACCGCCGTGTTTATCTAAAAATACCTGCCGTGCACCAAAGGATTAGGGGTAGATACTCAGACTGACGCCATTTCAACCGGGGTTCTAACCTATCTAGAGGCAACCGGGCGTCTAGCCACACTGATGAACTGTGATGCAGCAAGACAGTCTCTCTGTGGAAGGCAATATATATATATATATATATATGTATATATATATATATTGATAATATTAGTGTTAAATATACACATACATATGCAATCATATATCTAAAATATATAAATATACATATATACATATATATATATATATATATATATATATATATATATATATATATATATATATATATATGTATAAAAAATAATTCCAAGAGGATAGAATCCAGGTAGAACTAAATCTCCAGGACAGAGTAAGGATATAATAAAAAGGCTTAAACACTAATATTCCTGTTAAATTTTAATCCCCCCTTCATCTTTAGACCTTCCTGTTCTTCTCTCGTCTGTTACCCCTCCCTATAGCTTTCATTTACACTAACATTCGTCCCACACTCTCATACATTCACTCTCACTAATGCAATGCAATAAATTATGACCATGGAATATTAGTGTTTAAACCTTTTTTATTATATATATATATATATATATATATATATATGAAGAAATATAATCTTACGATTTGCTATATTTATGGCATAAAGTGCTCAATATCAGTGATATAGCCTGTGGAAATATAAAATTGAACATAGAAGTCAACATTTAGAGGCGACAGTCTGTTTCATGCTAGATACATGTGGCCTGACGATTACATGTATCATGAAACAGACTGTCGGCTCTAAATGTTGACTTCTATTTTCATTTTTATATTTAAATATATATATATATATATATATATATATATATATGTATGTATGTATGTATGTATGAATTATTCACAGACTGTTTCGCTATATATATATATATATATATATATATATATATATATATATATATATATATATATATATATATACAGAGAGAGATAGAGAGAGTGAGAGGGAGAGAGTGGAGAGAAAGGGAGAGATATAACAAAGAAAAGTAGGAAAAAATTGGGATTTCCTATGTTTACATTGACAAAAGCATAAAAAAGTATTATTTATTACCGCCCCACCTGCGTAATCTGTCGACTCCAGGAAAGTACATCTCTAAATAAGATGTTCCTCCCCAGAGTGCAGTGCATCCAGTGTCGCACATAATTCTTGATCGCCGTTCTCAAAATACAAGTAAACAAACGATGTTTTTCATGGATAAATGGGAGCATTGCTTTTCCTACTTAAGCCAAACAAGTGGCTGTACGGTTGTTCTTGCAAAATATTTATTTGGGGCGTTTTGCATTTATTCAGTTACATTTTATTCTGTTGATCAGACGAAAGAACGGATATACGAAGTTCTAATTCGTGATAGAAAAGCGGATATTTCTATTACTTTGAGGAATTCTTTATTTTATTTCGTTGAAATATTTCACCTTCTTCCTCATCTTAGAAGAATGTTTCTATCTAGAAAATTTTACAATAACATAACAAATAAATACATTTGATATTTCACTGTTATCATTGATAAACATTTTAGTAAGAATTGAGATATATTTATCAATATGACTTGTCTATTTTCATTATCTATTCAATCAATCTCCCTGTATTGATTTTTCATAATATACTGTTTTTCTTGACTTCTTAGTTTTTATATCGATATCACGATTTATTCCCTTGATTGTTGTTTGACAGAAGATAACATATTCTATCCATTCCCTAGATTTCATGATATACAGACATCCTATTCTATACATTTCACGATATCTAAGTAGCATATTAAATTCTTTCTCTAAATTTCACCATATCTCTATATATTCTATAATCCATCAGCTGCAAATCTTTCTTATTTCAATATTTTCTGTCTCTCCATAGATTTCAGTATATTCAGATATAAAATATCATCCTGGTTTCCTGTTATGCAGATACCATACCTTATTCATGCCCGAAATTTAATATATATATATATATATATATATATATATATATATATACAGAGAGAGAGAGAGAGAGAGAGAGAGAGGGAGAGTTTCGCTGATGTGAGTTAGCTGTATCGCTGATATTGAGCGCTTTCGAATAATTACTGCGCATATAAGACAGAATATATATATATATATATATATATATATATATATATATATATATATATATATATATATATATATATACACACATATATATATATATATATATATATATATATATATTTATATATATATATATAACTTTAATATATATAACCAAGGTTCGTTGTCAAGTTTTTGAACTCTCATATACTCGTACTTTGATTGGTCATTACAGCTTATGTAACAGCGTTTCCCCTATTGACAGGTTTTTGGTTGATTCGAACCTTTTAACACCCTTTATGATGAATTCAGTACGATTACCTGATAAAACAGCAAGTGTTGAAACAAACTATCTATGTTTATTGTGAATTTATACCATATTTATGTTATAATTTTCGAAAGAATTATATTTGCTGTACTCTTTTAAGAATAGTATTATATGCTTATTAGAATTTATTCCGTATACACCAATCTTGTACTTGTATGTATGCATATATATATATATATATATATATATATATATATATATATATATATATATATATATATATATATATATATATGTGGAGTCTAGTTTATGAAACACATTTTCAAATGTTGTCAGACAAAATTACTAAAAATGATTATTATTCTTGTGTCGCATACACATAAATGTAGAAAAAAATATCTAATGCTCATTCTCTCATGACAGAACTGTCAAAAAGACATAATAATAATAATAATAATCCCGGACTATTTCCGACCTTGGACGAAGAAACTCAATATCAAATCAACTAAAAAGAAATCGATGGAAATGGTCTCGCGAATAGTATCAATAAGCCATGTTGATCGTCTCTATATTCCCAGATCCGAATGAGGTAGAGGATTAGTTCAACTTGAACTGTCTTACAAAACTAAAACAATTGGCCTTCAAAGATAATTGCAAACTACAGAGATTGGATGATGATCTGTATCAAAGAGCGTGAAAGTAGTAAGCGACTTTATTCAGGATGTCAACAACTTCAAAAATGGACTTTCATGTAGGTGAAGATATGTAGGTAAATCATAATACAACGATTGAAGCTGTAAAATTTTTAGAAAAGAAATCAAAGGCAAATACAACCGAAATGATACAGAAGCAAGATAAACCGCTTCACGGTCAGTACTCTGCCTGTTGTAAACAAGCTGATGTAGACAAACCCCGTACCCATCAGTGGCTACATAGTACAGGCATAAAAGCTGAAACTGTAAGTTGTATTCTTGCTGCACAGGACCAGTGCTTGCTAATTAGAATTTACCAAGCGTACATACATTCTGTGATAAATGTCCTGAAACCACTGACCATCTTGTATCAGGTTGCGCGGTATTGGCACCCACTGAACAGAAAGCACTGCACAACAAAGCGGGCCAATATCTGGACTGGAAAATCTGCAACGATTACGGAAAGGAAATTGCAAGAAATTGGTATGAACACCACACAGAGCCGCTTAAGAAGATAGGACCTGTAACAATTTTATGGGACTTTAAAATACACACAGAAAGAACAATCAAAGCTAATCGCACAGACATCGTAATTATAGACAGCAAAAGCAAAATGTGCCTTATTGATATGGCAGTCTCTGCAGATTGCAATGTATCTGAAAATCTAAAAAAAACTATCAAAATACAAGGATCTTGAAATCGAATTCTCAAAAATGTGGTGCATGACGATATTAATAATTTCATTTCTAGTTAGAGCCCCCAGATTGATTGGAAAATATTCCAATAGACTCCATAAAAGAATCCCTGGTAGCCCATGCCTTAAAATACTGAAAGAAGTGCACCCACAAGTAGAACCCGGACCTTCTGAACGGATTTATCTATGTAAAATACGTCCGACGTTTTTTTTTTTTTTTTTTAACTGCTTAGTGAAAAATGTCATGATGCCATTAGTACGTAAATGAATGTAATGGATTCGACTGGAATTCGAACTCGGTTCTCCGATTCCTCAATCCGAGCCGCTATCCATATTTAATGATAAAACCTTGTTTTAGTCGAGTCATCTCTGTATACTGTTATTGGCATTGGCTATCTGCTTTTCAAATAACATCTTAATTTTTTTTCTGTAAAGGAATTGAATAAACTGTAATATAGTAAGAATTTGATTCACATTTTGATTGAGCTGTTAGTTCAGAATTAAAACTAAACTGCCTCTCCCGAAATGTTATACAGCTACGCCGACTTCATTACTAAATACACACTTCTAAGCTTTCTATATAAGCAATTGAAATTATGGTCACAGATAGACTCCGATTAACCACACATGCAATTTACAAAAGACATGCAAAGAAAATGTTTCTATCCTTAACGCATTGTTCATAAGCATCCAATCAGCCATATAAAGAAAAACCGAAACAAATTTGAGCTACGCATGCTATGATGATTGCTCCAGGCGCGAAACAAGCAGTAAATATGCAATATTGATTTCTGTCTCTTGAATGGAAACAAAACGAGATTAAAAAAATGCGTTTTTCTTTTAAATCTTACAACAGAGGGTACGGTTTAGCTGGACAGTGAAGCAGCAGGGGAACTAAGTGTTAAATATCAATCACGTCCGATAGTAACTGTATGGATAGATTTATCATCAATATGAGTCTTAGGAAAAATTATAGGTGTAAATCTATGTAAATATGTTGAACAATTTCTTCTTTTTCTTCAAAAATTCAGAAGAATTTTACAAATAATATCCCTCCTGCATGTCAGTATTCCTACATATTATAAATGTAACATTAAAGTTTTTTTCATACAAAATTATCAAATTGATCAATTGGGAGAGGAGGCTGCTTTTAAGGAGAGTAAGTATCACCGTTAGCAGCTAGATTTTTTTTATTTGATTTTGTTGTCCATAGAGAGAATATCATAAATCCTTCATCATCCAAAGAATGTCTTTGAAATAAAAGATGGCCCTATAACATCTAAAATACATTAACATATGACTACCGATATATCCTGATTTACGACACAGGATCAAATTGAAATATTGGTTCCATATGACCAACGAAGATAAGCAATCTCGGGCCATGTCCTTCCTTATAGTAATCGCTTTATACAGAGATCGGGAGGTTTTATAACAGTTTAATTTACATTAAGAGTTTAATTCCGACAGACTTTAAAAGAGCCTGTAATCAGCCCTTTTTTTATTGATGCTTTTAAATAAAAAATAGGTACTTAGACATGTTCTTGACAAGGTGACATTCTTTTTTTATTATTATTGAAGATTGTATTTTTTAATGTGGTCGTAGTGTAACGGCTATCTAGTCGGTCGTTGAAATCAGCGTGCCGACTTCGTCATATATGCAAAAATTAACACAACGGACGTGGAAATATATGACTTAATTTTTTCTATCACATGTTACGGAATAAATATTATATCTGACTGAGCTCTCTCGCCTTCACGTAGTAAACCACTTAAGAATGTGAAAACATGATTTGAACATCAACCTGAAGAGTGATGAGCTTCGTCAAGTTAATGCCCTAAACACGCTACTGTTGCTAAAGTCGCAGTATGTATAGTTGGCCAACAAACTTAATGACTAATTCCCCGACCCCAAATGACGTATCTATGATTTCTTACTTGAAAAATAACAAAAAAAAAACTGTTGAATATTAATAATAGTAATTTTAACAGAAACATTAAAGTTGAGTAAATAAATGCCTCGTTATGTAAAACTGAGAGTTTGACAAGACGAATTGTAATTACAGATACATCTTGTCTTTACCAAAACGATCCCGAAAAAAAAAAAGCTCAATCAGTGAAATATTTGCCTAACTGTTGAAAATTTCCAGTCAGATCAAAAACAAGCCGGTTAGGAAGAAAGAGTATTGCGATATTTTCTGGGGTGCCGGGGGAAATATCTACCTCACAATTTTAGAGGGGAATTACTACTGCATAACCCCTGTTCATTACGAAGGTTTCTGAGAATTAAGCAAAACTCCTTATTAGAAATCCTCATCAGGAATTATCTTTTAATTCTAATTCACTCATCCAACAAGGAGAAACTTTCAAGCCTTTCAGCGGAAAACATCACATATCTACGGTACAGTCCTGATTAAAACGCCTTACAGGGTCTTAAAGTGAAAAAAAAAATCAGACTTTTGCGTGCATCGACCTTCTTGGTCTTTTGTGCACATCTGCGAATCTATCTTGAACGTTAAGAAGTAGAATTGCAGTGAGAACATTCCAGCATTCGAAATGAGATGCTACAGAATCATTCTAGGTATGTCCTGCGGAGGCCGCATAAAAAAATGCCAAAGCGCGACACAGCATCCTACAAAAATAAAGCCCATTGACTTTACTTATATTCCAGAGTCATGAAAATTTGAATAAGTACCAACAATATTTCAATTTCTATCCTACAAATTATTTTAAGATAAAAGGGGAAAATGAGCTTACACGTCACTGAGTGAAATGCAATATAATTCCCATAGAAAAGGACATTGACACGCAACTGCGACTTTTGCGGGGAGTTAGTCAGTTTCTCAAATGCGCAGCGATTCGACGATCCCTCCCAGTCGTAGTAGGCACGATGATTATCATCATGATGACGACGATGCTGGTCTTGACTATGTTGATTTCTAACATTAAAGCGTTTTTAAATTTACTCATCTTGTGAAAAAAGGCTACTCTTTTAAATAGTTATATTCTCAGACCATGTCATCAATTACATACGAATTTACATATTAATATAGCTGTTGATTAACTGATTTGATTTCCTAATTTTTTATCAACCCTTTTCAGATTATTTAAAACCAAAAAATATGTTTTTTATATTGTAATAATTTTGGGTGGGTTGACAGGATATAATAATCGTTTTTCCAGAAATACTTATGTAAAATTCTGGAAATGTGTTGTTGATTTTACATTTTTTTACAGCTTATCAACCTTTATTGCAGGTTATTTAAAGCCAGCAAATATTGAATTTTTGTAGAAAATACGGATTTACTTAGTAATTTAACTACTAATTAACCCATAGCTGGAGAGAAGAGGTGTATTCATAACTTTTCCCAAGGTATTTGCGCGTAAGTGAATATTACGAAGCTAACAGAAATTGGAACTCGGCTTTCTGATTAACAATTCCCAGCTATTATCCATTACACCACCCGCACATATAAGCTTACACCACCTGGCATTCCAAAACAGTCACCATCTACGTACTGATCAGGCTCAAAATTGCTTAACTTCTCTGACTTTACAAAATAATGAGTTTCAAACAATATAGTTTATATTTTTAAAATATTTAAGAAAAAAATTTACAATCGGTTTGAATGCCCCTTATACACACACACACAGATGTGTATGTGTGTGTGTGTGTGTTTAATTATATGTGCTTCTGTGTGTGAGTATAAAAATGATTTTATTTGAATAACACAATTGTTTTCAATACTGGAAACAAATACACGCACATTTCTCAAAGTTTATAGCATGGCGCATGCGTATTAAGGAAGAGTTTTCACGGTGCCAATATTTGAAATTATTTCTGTCATTAGACACACATAAGTAAAATATACACGTATCGAGTATTCGAGAAGCAACATCCCGTATACAACCCCGCCTTTCAACTATCAATGTCTAATTGTCTCCGCAATAAAAGATAGTTACCTTACGCGTAGGTAAACATGCGCAGAAAACTTTTCAATTACCTTCAAGTGCTTTATTTTGGTAAATGTCTTCAACAAAAGGTAGCTATTTTATTTCATTGGAAACAAAAGTAAGCGAGGGTAGAGTAGAGAAAGGAAAAAAAAAATAGGAGAAAATCAAAGAATGGATAAATAAGGTAAGAAAGGACAACAATGCAAATAAAAAAGTTTAAAAATGCCACAATGCATCAGTAAATAAAAAAAAAATCATACAGGCGAATAAATGAATAAAATATATATATATATATATATATATATATATATATATATATATATATTTATAAAAGAATTGAAAATAGAATCAAACCGAATGAGATCAGGACACAAAAGCTGAACACCTGAAGCAAGACTAAGACGATGACTTATTTTGTTTTATTTCAATAACAATTTTTTTTTAGAGTGGGAGAAAAGATAATGGCAGACGACAGTGATCAGTGTAAAGGAGGCAAAAAAAAATCTAAATGAGGTAGATTAGAAAAATGAAAAAAAAACAACATGCAGCGAGAACAAAGATTTGAAAACGGAAAATCGAAAAATATAACTAGTTCACAAATGTTACACACACACACACACATATATATATATATATATATATATATATAGCGAGAGAGTGAGAGAGAGAGATGTGTCTGCGCATGTATGTGTGACAGAGAGGGAAAAAGAGAGTTTTTGCGTGCGTAATACCCATATAATTACTTCAGCTTATTGTAAGCACATTGATAAGACCAATCGTGCCGAAAGCCGCGTCGGATATCTTCTGAATTCTTAGCGGTAATCAAGTCCTTTTAGTTTATTGTTTAAATCTGTGCGAGGCGCCTGGCATGATTTCATCAGTATCTTCATCTTCCTCGTCGTCATCATCATCATCATCATCATCATCATCATCGACCTACTACTATTACTACCACCATCATCGTCATCATCATCGACACCAACACCACCATCATCATTCTCACTGTCATTATCGCAAGAAGGAGGCAGATATAACTAGATACTTTCTTTAGAATTTTAAGAAAGTATTATATCCTTTTTTCGTTTTCTCATTATTCTCGTATGAATTCACGTCGTTATTTTCCACTTTCAGCTTTCTGATCCTAACTTTTTAAAAAATATACTATCCACATTTTTTTTTTTTTTTCGGGCGGGGTCTCTAACTTTTCTTATACGCCCTTTTTTAATCGATTTTAGATTTTTTTTTTTTTTACTGATTTATTTGTATCACTTTTTTTTTTTTGAAATCGTAATTTTAATTCGTTTCTCTTTTCCATTCCATTCCATCTTTTGTCTTGAACATTCTTTATCGTATATTATCAAAGATGGTCTCCTTTTTAAAGTTCTGGTTTTAGTTTGACTTCATTTGATACAAAATAAATAACTTTCTTTATATGATCGTCCCTATTCCTTCGTTTATATATTGTTCTTTCGTTAATATTTAAACCGTTCTTTTCTCTCTATCATTCATTTTTTTCTTTTTTCCTGCTTGCATTATCCCCCCACTTTGTTCTTTCTTTCTTTCTTTCTTTCTTTCTTTCTTTCTTTCTCCATTTTTCCCTACTCTTTGTTTCATTGTTTCGTTCGTTTCTTTCTTTCTTTCTCCATTTTTCCCTACTCTTTGTTTCATTGTTTCGTTCGTTTCTTTCTTTCTTATATTTTCTCTTTCTTTCTTTCTTTCGTTCTTTCCTTCTTTCTTTCTTTCTTTCTTTCTTTCTTTCTTTCTTTGTCATTTTCTTTCTACATGATTCTGTGTTATTTAATTATTTCCTTCATTTTTTATTTATTTCACGATGGTTCTCTATTCTTTTTTTTTCTTTCTTTCTCTCTTTCCTTCCTAACTACTTTTTTCCTTCTTTCTTTCTTTCTTTTTAATTATTTTTTTATTATTTTCCCATCACTCTGCATAAAATATTTTTTATATTTCGTAACTTTCTTCATTTATCCCATCCATTTTATTCCAATCGTCACTTCTCATTCAATCATTCTTTCTTTTTGTTCTAAATTCAGTAAGTTACAAAGAATAACTTACTTTTTCACAAATTAAGATATATTCTTTGTTTAATTCTCTTCATTTCTTTCTGTGTGTCTCGCATTCCTAAAGCACTAGTTTCTTTTGTCTTTTCTTATCCTTTTTCGTTCCATCTTCTTCCTTTCACTTTTTCATTCGTTATTTCATTCTATACCTTTCATATAGAATTTTTGTAT
>OZ010583.1:86111874-86129374 GCA_963932145.1 Acanthosepion lycidas
TTTTTTCTCGGATTTCATTTGAAATCTGAATTTGAAATGTTCACCCATACAAAACTTAATGTAGTAAGAGGTTGTGACCCGCTTTCCATTGGAGAAGAACTGCATGTAAATACTATTGTAGTATAATTCTTTAATATTACAAATCCAGAATACGATTGTAGTTTAATTATTTTATAGAACAAACACAGAAAGCAGACCTCACCATAGTCAATGTCTTTGTCTGATTGAAAACACGGCAAGTTAGAGAGATAAAAGAAAACATAAATAACCAAAAAATAATATTCTAAAAAGAGTGCTCAATACAGAGTAGAGCAAATATAATTTATTAAAAAATTATAACATAAATATCTTATAAAATGACTACAAATATAGCCGTTTTGTTTAAACACTAAAGATGTCTTATTAAATGATGGTATTGAATGTAGAATAAAGAGATTTAAAAGGTTCAAATCAACCAAACACCCCACGATAGGGGAAACGCTGTTACATAATTTGAATTGACTAAATAATTACAAGTATATGAGAATTCAGAAAAAAAACTTGACAAAGAACTTTTGATAAGACACAAGAAGTGTTGAAATAAAAAAAAGAATATGTCTGATTTAATCCATTTTCTAAGAATAATTAGTCTGTGTTTTATACACAGACTAATTATTCTTAGAAAATGGATTAAATCCGACATATTCTTTTTTTTTATTTAATTTTATTTTTAAACGTAAATTAGTTGGAGACACATATTCTTGCTCTGTTATTTGAAATGGCAATTATAGCGTTTAAAAGAAAATAATGTAATCCTTTAAATGACTGTGCTGACATTGTGCTAACTAGATATATATATTTTTAATTTAAATTACAAAACGGTTAGTCTGTAATCAGCACCTGAATATTGCATTGTGCATGAAGCCATGAGTCCTTCTAATATATATATATATATATATATATATATATATATATATATATGGTGTGTGTGTGTGTGTGTGTGTGTGTGTGTGTGTGTGTGGTTCTCGGAATGTGTTTTTGTGTTAGATTATTTATATAAACTGCAAGTCAGCTATCATAATGCACAATTATGCTGCCTATATAAACAGTCAAGCTACCACACAATAAACATGGGCTGAAGATCATGATTAAGAATTAAAAAATGCTTGACAATTTGACTTGAGTGTACATTATTTTATTTACGTGTGCACTTAATCTGATATTGAATACGTTTACCCATTAATACAGCATCTATTCCATCTATGCTTGATCATACATACATACATATATATATATATATATATATATATATATATATATATATATATATATATATATATATGGAGAGATAGAAAGAGAGAGAAATTATTTCTTTTAATCCAAAATATTTCGCCGATGGAACGGCGTTATCGTGAGCATTTACGTTGCATGAAGTAAATCTGCATTAGTGTGAGAAAATTTGCTGCATATCAAATAGATGAATATTTTTATTTTAAAATTAATTCATAGAAAATAAATTTTAACAGATTTCTAATCAGTTTTTCACTTTAATTCTTACGTCATTTTTGTTTGATTGATATTATCAAATAACAACGGAGTATGGATTATTGATAATTTCTTATTTCTATAACGATACAATAATTGACATCAGTTCTTCGGATGTTTAATGTCAACGAAGGTTTTTTCATAGGTGGATTTTGGTCATGTCGAATAAAATTTGTAATGACAGTCTAAAGGAAAAAGAGCAAAGTCATTTTTTTTTTCATTTTATGTGATTATCATCCTGTCGGATTTTCAGCAGAATATATTTTTTGTCCGCATCCAACACACACACACACACACACACACACATACATATATATATATATATATATATATATATATATATATATATATATATATATATATATATATATATGATCATTTAACCTTATATCAGCGGATAATAATATATCGAGTTAATATATGAAAATCTGTCTCTTCTTTAAAAATGATTTTATTTATTTTAGGTTACGAAACTGAGCGTGTGTTTCGAAAGTTTGAGAGAGACTTGCGTTTATAAGGCATGATTTAACTTTGCTTAATTGTCGGCGCACTTCGAGGCGGTGAAGGTCTAACGCAGATCAGACCTAACGACGATTTCACCTAGGAAGATGCCCATGTTCGAATCTTACCGAAGAGCGCAAATCTTTGTTTTATATGATTTCTCGAATATCCAGACCGAGAGACGAAAATAAAAAATAATGTCTAATAGATAAACGGACCGTCTACTCAAATATGGTGATCCACTGATAGTAAGGTTTAATTATTAAAATGTAGCGGATTAATAATTAAAAAATGATCCCTTCTTTTAAAATTAGACATAATGTCGCGTGTGTGTTGAGTAAATTAAGAATGCATTATTCAAATATTAAAACGTTAAATTTTATTTCATGTGTTTACAATTAATGCTCTGTTTCTTAATACTGAGATTTCTAATTATCAAAAATAAAATGCTTGCCTTAGAAGCGCTATCCTCCAAAAATTCACCAGTGGACATTTCTTTTACGAAACACAGTATATATATTTTTATTGTATTTTCTATAATTTTCGTTTTCCATCCGAGATCTTTCATTATGGCTGCCAAATAACACGTGACACGTTCTCAGACAGAGAGAATCTTTTTTAGAATATTTGCAGTGCCAAAGAGTAACAGATTTCTGAAGAGATGGCATACTTGGCTTTCTTTTAATTCTTCTAATGTAAGAGTTGCTGGAAAGTCCCACATTCCGCAGCTTCAAACCTGGGGGTCAGTGTATTTTAAGAGATTGTCAATCTCTTCGACCTTGATATTCTGGTCGCCAGTAACCTCCACGTCAATGAGAAGAGCGTCATTGTCAACGATGGTGAAGTCTGCTATAGTGGACTCTGTGGATCAGGATTTGGCAGTTGCCGGATAAAAGACACTGATTTGAAATAATCTAGGTAACGCCCCACGTGACATCACAGAGATGATCCATATATGTAAGATGAGTGTTACAAGCCTTTTGAAAACACTTACATGCATGAATTGCTATGAGATTTACGTACCTTAGAATCTAACGGGAAAAATGTAAGGTGCGCATTTCTATATGCGATTCAAGTTGACAATGCAGCAACAAAAACTCATTTCGTACACGAACCCACGAAGCCGATCAAAAATAGATTGTGAACAATAAAATGGTCCAAATATGTCCGCATGGTTGATTCTGTGATTCTAGTCGGGGTAAAGTGCATTTCCCCTAAATTATACTTTGAATACAAATATGTCAGTCAGTCAGTTATATGACATGCGTGATAAACGCTTAGACAATCATGTAACTTTCGATAGCGAGCGAGATTTTTTCCCGCATTATGTTGCAATTTTTTCAGCAGCAGATCAATTGCTATCTGAGCCTATAGAAGTAGGTCTGTCCTGTTATTTACCCATAGCTCTGTGGAGGAGAAGAGAATTCATACCTTTCCTAAAGGTATGAACACGTAAGTGCATGTAATGGATTTGATTGGAATTCAAAATCAACTCTCCGATTCCCCAATCCGAGTTGCTATCTATTACTCCACCGTGCCTCCACCGAAGTTGACTACAAATATATAATACCTCTTATTACCGCTTCAGTAAGTATCTGATTTCGTGGGCTATCAGGTCAAGATAAAAATAGAGAACTGCCTATATATTTGGGCGGGAACTTCCCAAACCGCACTCTCCAGTTTCGATAGAGTTCAAAAGCGTCCTTGTGATTGATAAATTATTTGCAAACCTTAAACTGATGTGTCAAGGCTCTCGCCGCTGTATCGCTAATTTCACAGAAAAAGCTCTGACGAAATACACTCCTTGGTTCCGCCAGTTCTACACTTCACGGCTAGGACACACAATGCCTATTACAGTGTAGTAAACCATCAATAACTTCTCCTTATTCCATCGGTGATAAATAATTCCATTCGATCATCTTTTTTTGCGAACGTCTACACTGAGGAACTGATTTTAATAATCTTTAAATACAGCTATACAAATTTAAGCAAATTTATTATGGAGAATTTGTTTTGTTTCAGTTTGAAAGAAACGAATTACAAAGATACCCACAAAGTCCCACAGAAATATTTTGTTCTTTTTTTTAACAACACGACAAAAATAATAACATTAGCATCATTGTAATGATGAATGCGCCTTCTTAACGAGAAAGTAATATATTTACGTTTTTTTTTTTGTATGCGTGTAATTTTCCAGCAGTTCTCCGAGAATGAATGAGTGCCGTTGTTAATACCAGTAATATTCGTTTGTTTATGTAAACCTTTCGTTTTTTACGTGTTGTATAATTTACGTTAAAATCGCGAAGCCATCTGCAAGTATGCGATAGTTTAAATAATAAATTATACGCAATTGTGATTAATCAACATAGGACAAAAACTGAAAACCGATTTGTGAAGGCAGGCGGTGACATTTATAGGAAAACAGATGGATCAAGAAAGCTAAAATTTAGATTTACTAAACTCAAAAGTTTATTTGTTAATAAATATTTTGAACAATTTTTAAAATACCTATTTTTAGGAGGGAAAAAGTGATCTGACAAATTTTGTAGCAGACAAAATGTGATTGTTTGAAATTTGTAGGCTTTTTCAAAACTGTAATAGCGTTTGATAAGATCTCGCTGATTGGATAATAAATGCTCCAGTGCATAATTGAATTGGGACCCTAAGTTTTTCATAAAAACGAGATCCCCACGTACATACATACATATATAGACATAAACACACACATATATATGTATGTATATACAAACACACACAAACTCACACACACACACATATACATACATACATACATACATACATACATACATATATATATATATATATATATATATATATATATATATATATATATAAGGCGATATTGAATCCACTGCTAAGTCAACTGTAGAATGTTGTTTTAATGTGTTGTGCTAGAATATTTTTCTCCAGAATCCATCTTACATATCTATATCTACCACTCGTCCATAGTTAGCATATTCCTTCTGCTCTATATCTATATATTCTGGGAAAATCTAAAGTAAAATCTATAAAATTAGGGGTTCTGATCTGATCTTTCAGCTTCAGTCACTTCCGCAACGACGGGAAATAATCCCCCGATTTGCCTCTTCTATACACACTTTTATGGTAATTGTTCGGATGATCTCTTCGCTATGGTGCCTAGACTCTTTGAATTGAAGTGATGTATTAGCCTGACGGCGATGTTACTCCAATATTAAGTTGGTTTGGTTAAGTTGTAACCCTAAATTCTATGCCAACAGTTTCATTATTTAAACTTCTTGCATGAGGAATTTCCAGCGAACTTTTGTCTTCAAAAATTTAAATGCATTGGCAATAGCTATCTACTGTCCTCCTGATTATTATTTTTTTCGTTTCGTTATTTAGTAATATGTATGTTTTCTAATGCTTCCAAAACCACTAATCCGTTGTGGCTTAGAGGTTTTACTACCTTGATTGGAGTGAATAGACACACACACACACACACAACATACACACACACACACACATATATATATATATATATATATATATATATGTATATGTATATATATATATATATATATATATATATATATATATATATATATATATGTATATATATATATATATATATATACACCTGTTGATTGCGTTTAGCATCAAACAATTTTGCCACCTCTGAGTGTTCACTTTTATATTTACATACGCCCTATCTCCGATATTGAGCGCTTCATCCCATAAATATAGCTCACCTTAAACTATATTTTTTCATATATATATATATATATATATATATATATATATATATATATATATATATATATATATATAGTAATGATAAAATGATACAATATGTTAATCCGTGTGAAATCTTTATATGCAGGGAGAGATCTATGTCAAAAAACAGAGCAAAATTATTATTATTTAAAGAAAGCCAAACACTCAAAATCCCATAGGACATAATTTTTATTTATAATTTATGAAAATTAAATATAAATTATTCCCTAGTGGATTTTAAGTGTTGATAGTCTTTAATTACACACACACACACACGCACACACGCACGCACGCACACACACACACACACACACACACACATATATATATATATATATATATATATATATATATATATATATATATATATATATATATATACTCGAGGTAATATTATTGCAGACGAAAAAGAAGTAAATAGGCCAGTAGCGTATTTTTCATCATTAATTTCACTGGCTATATAGTTTTACGCAGCTTCATTTTACAGCTTCACAGAATATAAAATTTACGGCTCACATACTTCTTCAATAAATATGAACAGGATGTGATTTTTTACTTCTTTAATATATATTCGATGGACTTTTCATGTTATCGCTAAAGACAAACGCTCCCGTCTTTTTAATTTCGTAATAAATATAAATGATATAGCAATTTATATTCTTCAGGATATCGTATTGAAAATTTCTCAACCCGACAAATAGACTCTTCCAAAATGCATCTGCTGACTCAGTCGGCGAATTTTGTTGTTCTTTTAGATATCTACCTTTTTGCTTTCAATTATTTTATGAATGTAGACATGTCCAATGGTCTCTCGAAATTAAGAACCACATTTATCCTATTTTGCTTAAATCTATTTCTTCTGTGAATATGACTTATATACTTGATTATTTAATATCAAAAACAAAACAAATGCCTCTGTCCTGTTCTATTTTTCAAGTGAGCAAAGCATATTCTTTTGCACGCAATTTGCCAACTAAATAACACACTTCTTCTATATACGCTCAGCCTGGGTAGCCCTGTACGTTCTCGCTATCGGTGGTATAGTAATCGAGTAATCAGTTAGCTGAATAATCTGTTTATTAACCCAAGGAATACTTTTGATATTTATAAAAAAAAATCTGGATACATGTTTTTATCATTCTTCGTTGATTCACTGTATATTTTTGGGGGGGGAGGAAATGAAATATAATCGATAAACACTATAGTATCAATGAGTAATAAAAAATAGAAAAGAAAATACATTTCCCCATGATGCTAAGTGTAAAGGAACCAGAAATATGATTATCCCGTTTCGTTTTACAAGACGTCGTTAGGTGGCCTTGTTGAAGCCTGTAAAAAAGTCAATGACTTCCTGCCTCACTCACTTTCTCATCACTGCCCTTAGATGTGAAAGAAGTGGTAATTACGTTCCAAAACCTCAAAGTATTAAATGTCAATTTTTCTCTTTGGTTGTTCCCACTCAACACAAGACTGATTTGAGCGCAGCCATAGTAACGATGCTTATACTGACTTGCCATAATGTCTATACCAAGAGGAGGAAAAAGGATATCCCATAACCATGTTTAAACATCTCAGTAAATAGAAAACTTCCTTCGGTTGTTCCAAATGGGCACAAGTTTGACTCTCTTCATACTTACCTTAGATATTAACTCCTGGACTAGAATGTGAACGGATATACACAAGAGACACTGAATACTTTGCTTCCCTACCGTTATCATAAAAACGAATAAAGATCCGTCATAGAAACTCAAGTTTTTTAGGCGTCTATCTTTTTTTATATATTGAGCACACACACACACACATAAAATGCACACAAAAACGCAACTTGTTAATATCTTTACATTCAACCATTCTATGTATGAATTAAACGCTTAAAATCTAGAAGGAATTGGTTAAAGTATTAATGTGTAGAATATATGTAACCTTTTTTCTTACATAAACTCTTAAAATGTTTATTGGGAAAACTAAAGCAATATTTTCTTCGTTTATATTAATATGATATGGGAGTTATTTACTGACGGAGAGTTTGCAGTGGTGCATAGTTCAGTATTCCACATATTTGCAATTAATGCAAAATCTAGTTAAAAATAAGATGAATATGCTTTCCGTAGATACTGAAAGTGTTATGAGAAAAATAGCCTGCTGTAGATTGAATAAAATTTCAGTCCAAAACATCGTGACAGGGGTTCTTCATTGGCATGCATGAGCTCCATATTTTTTGCCATAATGTTCGATCATGCCATGAACTGAACTTTTCAAGTCAAAGATGAGGGTCTAATATTCAAACTAGATAGAATTCACACGCCAGCAATAAAACATCACTGATTTAGCTCATGATATCGCTTTCATTACTGAATGCTTAATGTTAAGCCCAAGAATTCACACCAGAATCCTGATTGGAGGATGAAAAATTGACCTCCATCTCAATACAAAGACGGTGTTATTCCAGTTTAGTCAGGAAGCATAAGGCCAAAAGAATGACTTAGACAAATTAAAATCGTACAAAAATGCATTGCTTCTTTAATGTCGAAAATGTTCAGGAACTTCTAAGTCAGAACAAATCTAGTTGCAATAAGGTATCGAAATTATGGAAATGAAAAACTCAGCCGCAATGTAAAGAACAGACGCGGGACATGAAGTACAAAGGAATCTTTATGTAAGAGGATAGATATATGTTTATGCTAGAATGTTTGGAATTAATGTAGACTAGTCTTATAACTAACGAACAACCCACTCTACAGAAAGTTATACACAGTCCCAGAAGGATAAAACTTATTCATGCCATCCAGAAGAAATGGCATGAAAACTTATTTTATGACAACCTTCTAGAGGACGTCAAACGGTGATATTTACAGAAATACTCAAGCAAAATTCTGGTATAGGACTTATGGTGTTGATACATAGTTTTTACTTGTTACTGTTCATTAATCTTCTCCAGGTTATTTAAAGTTGTGAAATATTCTGAGATTATAAGAATAATTTGGAGATGATAATAATTTAATGATTCAAATCGTACTAATTAACCCATATCTGGGGGGGAGAAATGATGAAATCATACCTTTCTCAAGAGTAACTGCGCTTAAGTGAATATATCGAACTGGATTTGGAATGCTGTTCACCGATTTCAAAATCCTAGCCGTTATCCGTTAAACCACTTGCACATCCAAGTTTACAGGATCTGGTATTCCTAAATGGTCACCCATCTAGGTACTGAACAGTTTCGACTTTGCTTAATTTCAGTGATCGTATACGAATCAGTGTTTCAACGTGATGTATTCGTAAGCCTTCGAAAATCAGGGTGAAGTCAAAACAGCTTAGATAGATTAGAACAGTTGGAGACAAAGTACTAAGATATTTTGAACGGAGACTCGGCAAAAGTAACTGAAAACATATAGATGGATACACGTATCGACTTATATTTGATAATGCCGGACTTCACGATCTCCGAATGCTGTTATAGGATGAAGAAAATGATAACATGAATTGAGAGTCTGTTAGAAATATAAATAATGGTCTTTTTTTCAAATTAAAATTGACTAATAGAATTAAATGATGTCGACAAGACAGACCAAAAGTCATTCATAGTGACATAATTTATGTTTAAGTAATGCCTTGTCCCTTCAGCATGTAGGGACTAATTGATGTCAACAGATTCATATTTATTATCTATGAAGGGTAAGGCCTTTTGGGAAAATAATAGTGTATATGTCGCCTGTAAGCTTTGCTTCAGTTTTGAACTCAATGTAATATTTTATTGTTGTTGTTACTCAGCGCTAGAGTGCTAAGCTTATTCATCTTCTTAACCCATACCTAGGAGGGAGACAAATTAATTCAAACATTTTGATGTTGTCCTTACGAAAATTTGAAGTCGCCCACGCCAGTTCAACCTTTTTTCATGATCCATTTTACGTGCCCGCATAACGACTGATCGTTTTTAATGAAGCGTAGTTTTGTCTTATTTACAAAAAAAAAAAACAACATATAAATGAATATGGCTGAGTGGTACGTTCAGACATTCTACATTGTTATTTGCCATTCTGTTATATATATATATATATATATATATATATATTGCTCTGTGAACTTATCCTTAAATCATTAAAAACATTCTTTCTTTTTTGTGTTTTCGGTTCTAATTATCGTATATCGTTGGCAGGCATTATAGACATTCTATTGTTTATTTGTCTCGTTTACTTCCCCTTCCTTTTCCTGTTAAGTACCATTGATTACCTCCCCTTTATTCGATCATTCTGCTTAATAGTTTTTGTTCTATTCAATTCTATATTTATTTGTACGCATTATTTACGTTCTCTTTAAGACTAATTTTCCATTTTCGCTCATTTATTTTGTTTTTTTTAAATATATATATATATATATATATATATATATATATATATATATATATATATATATATATATATATATACCTATTTAGGCGGATTTATTCTTTCCTTACATTCTTTTCTGTCATACTTGTTTTTGTTTTTTTTGCATCTTTTGTCGCTACTGCTCTTTTTTTCTCTTCTTCGAAATCACGTGACATCCTTTTTTCCGCTTTTTCTCTCTTTTTTGTATTCTTTAGTTTCGGCTTTCATTTTGTGACATATCTTTATTTATTCTCCATGACTGCGTTCATTTTCTTCATCTTTTATATTTGCTTGTTTTTTTTTTTTTTTGTCTTTTCATTATTTGTTTTGTTTTATGGTTTGCTTTTTATTTTCCGCTTCTTTTTTTTTTTTTTTTTTTTTCCATACTGTTGATTTGTTCCTTTTTCATTCGTCTTTTATCTGGCTACCTTCTTTGTTTCGGTCTCTATTTGTTTATTGATTCATTTATTCTTTCCTTTCACTTCCTTTCCTACCCTCTTTGATTTTCTCATTTTAGTAATCTTCTTTTCGTTTTGCGCCTAATCTTTGTTTTTCATTTCTTTCTTCTATATTTTCTTAATTGGCATCATTGTTAATCGCTTCCTTTTCTGTCTTAAAATACATTTTCTCTCTGCAACATTCGCTAATGTTTCCTTTTTAGTTTTATTTAACACTTTCTTTTTTATCATTATTTTCTTCTTTTTCTCTATGTTCCTCTCGCTTTCTCGCATTTTCTTCTCTATATTTACTTGCAACATTATCTCGCTCTTACCACATATTTTTTAACTGATTTTCTTCTTTCTCTTCATTTTGCCTTTGAAAGAGCATTCACTTCAACTTCTTGTGGTTTTTCTTCTATTTTTATCTCTACAATATCCTCCTGATTCGGTTTATTTTTCGCGTGTCCTTTCTTTTACCCCCCCACCCCGCCTTTACTTCGTCGTACGTATTTTTCTGTTTTCGGCTTTCTGTATAATTTTTCTTTTCATCCTCTTTTGCTATTTCTTTAGAAACTTTTTCGACATTATCTTTCATGCGCTTCTTTGCTGATTTTTCTGTTATGAATAGTCAAGTGTGGTCACCCTTGTTTTCTTAAACTACTATTTGAAAGAGCATTGTTCAGTTTACTGGGACTATAAAAGGACACTATACCTGAACCTTGTATTCTCAGTTGAATAACGCTTTCTTAAATCCTACACCTGCGTACTTTTGTCATTACAATACAATGTTATTAATATTGCTTTCTAAATTTACTCCAGGATATTATCATATTATTGTTTTTATATCACAATGCATTTAAACGTATGCATTCATCATTAATAATATTTGTATTGGTTTTAATCTATCCTATTAATGTTGCTTTAATACGAAAGCATTGAATTTGTACATTAGTCAATATTTTAATTAAGCTTGCTTTTCTACCAAAGAGGAGCCACGGTGGAGTAATGGATAGCCGAGTTCGAATTCCAGTCGAATCCATTGCATTCACTTACGTGCTAATATCCATTGCGAAAGGTATGCATCCTTTTCTTCTCCCTCTAGCTATAGGTAAATAATCTATGGGTAATGGTTTTAAAGCCTTAGATTGCAACTGATCTACCGCAGAAGGAAACAGCAACCTAATTCGGGAAAAAATCTGCCTCTTCAGTCATGTATCGAAATTTACATGATCGCTTAAGCGTGTATCATGCATGTCACATAACAGACTTATTGCCAAAGCACTGAATTTGTACACTATTCAACATTTTTATTAGTTTTAATCTATCTTATTATCATTGGATTATCTATAAACTCTGAATTTATAATCTTTTTAATTAATATTTTGTTATTACAAATTTTACTCTTTTATATTTTGTTGTATTTCATCATAATTGTCTTGGTTGATAAACACTTCGTTAAAATACTAACAGTTTCACTATAATTTAATTAAAATTCATAATAACAATAATTAAATAATAAATAATAAAATTTATAATTAAAATACTTCTTAACAATATGATACATATTGTTATGAATAATCAAGAGTGGTCTCCCCTTGTTTTGTTACTTTCCTCTTTGAGAGAGCTATTTCTTTTTACTGGGACTATAAAAGAAACTATTAGGTTGGTGCAAAAATAATGACGTAATAATGTCGTTTTTTGACCTATTTTTAACGTCAAAAAACGACATTATTTCGTCATTATTTTTGCACCAACCTAATATAAGCGAACCTTGTATTCTCAGTTGAATAAAGCTTCCTTAAAGTCTACACCACCGCATTTTTGTCATTACAACTTCCTTATGTCTGCCCCTTTCATTGTCATTTTTATTATTCCATACGTTTTTTCATCTTTGTATATATATTTCTCTCTCTTTACTTCTAGTTCCTTTCTCTAATGCACGATTATTTGTCGACCATTTTCTTCCCTATCTTCTAACATGTTATTATTATTTCCTTTTTTTTCCTGTCTCTTGCTATATTTTCGCTTTTCTCAGCGTCAATTTTGACATCAAGTCTGTTATGAACTTTTTATTTTTATTTCTACTTCTTTATTGTTGTATAAGAGTAAGTGTCATTGCCGACACGGTGGCTTGAAACTAGATCTCCAGTGAGCAACACGAGTGATTCCATTACTAAGTACATCACGTGATCATAAAAGGAAGTGAATAAATGCGAAGTAGCGTGTTGACTAACTGATAACTATTTCTCGTCTATCACTAAACGGATCACTGTACACACTTCTTGTCTATCCATTATTGCTATACGTTCACTCTCTCTAATCTACGGATTACGATTCTCTTCTGATCATTATACTATTTGTGGATTACTACGTGAACAAGGATTACTAGTGCGGATATCATTGAAAGGTGTTACTACTAGTACCGGCGTCTTCGTAGTCTCGAATTTAAAAAGCATTTTTAGAAGTGATAACGAGATTTCGCTTGACATAGAAAAACTGACGAGCGAAACAGTCCAATATCACAAGATGTATCTATAATACTTTCCGTGCCATTTTATTTATTCTTTAATTTTGGTATTTCTTCGTATATTACATTCCAATTTGAAACTGCTAGGTAACCTTGATACATATTGGAATGGTTTAAGAATAATCCAGAACCTATAGTGTAAGCAAACCGCCTGCATATTCAGAAAATATACAAAAATGAATAGTGGAGTAAGACAAGGATGTGTCTTCTCACCGGACTTACTCAACCTAAACTATGAGGCGATTCTAAGAGAATTAGAATACCTTGATTTATTATCGGCGGTTAAAATCTTAAGAACATAAGTTATGCAGATGATTGCAGGGTTAATTGTCGATACAGAAAGGAAACTGCAATATCTTCTACAGATGAAAGTGAAGGAACGTGAGAAAAATGTCAATTGCACGAAGGCAGAATGAATGGTTGTCAGTAAAAGTAAAAGGCCAACATGCAAATTACAAATTGGAGATAGCCAAATAAGAATGTCTAACAAATTAAATATTTTGGTAGTATATTAACAGAGGACGGAATGCGAAGTCGTATGGAAACAGCCAAAATATGCCTTATAAAAGCTAAGCATAGCATTAGGCAATTGGAAAATTCAGTTAAAAACAAAGAAAAGACTATGGATCTGTAATAGAAGTGATCCAATATGGCATTGAATCATAGAAAATGTCCTCATAGATGAAGAAGAGACTTGAACAAAAACATATGTATTTCTATCAAAGGATGCCGAGAAAACCATGTACCCAATATTTGAGCAATGACGAAGTTTTCAAGAAAATGTAAAGAAAAAGGCCACATATACTTTTGTTTTTAAAATCGCTATCACCATAAGCAAGGCAGTAAAGCCACTAAGACACAGTGGGTTACAAGATGTGGAAGAATTAGAAACAGAAACAATAATAATGAACGGAAGGTGAAAGGAATCACCAGGAGCACAGTAAATAGCGATTGGCATTGCATTTAAATTTTTGTAGATTAAATTTGGCTGGAAATCATGGAGCCGGAAGGAGTTTCACAAGCGAGAAGTTCGAGAAAAGAAACTGTTAGCATACAACTTACGGCTCAATTCTGCGAAGCTCATCTCTAATCTGATGAGATCTTGACTCCAGACTAGTACTACGCTTAAATTAGTACAGCCTGAGTACCATCACAAAGACTCATGTAAACAATTACCATGAAAATATTTATTTAAAAAAATGCACAGAGAAGCAAGCTTACAGCGGTAGGCAAATGACTGAGGTCGAACCGGCAGATAAGGACCAATAATATTTCTAATTCTTCTTTGGATCTTATCAAGGAGGTTAAGATAAATGACAAAGTCACCTGATCATAAGTGGCAGACTTGTAGATACGTAAAAAAAGATACCGGAGAGAAAAACTGTCTCGCACGACACAGTGAACCGAATGTTTTAGCAGTTCAACTAGCAATGGATTCAATAGAGTCTGCTGAGAACATTCGCACGAGAAAGTGCAATGTGTCACTTTCCTGGAGGTTAGCATCAGCCATGCTAATGGAAGGTAGATAGGTGTCTTTCAGATGATTAATGGAGAGAAGTTTAGCATTGCAGGCATTAAAATTAACGAGCCAGCATTTGCCCCATTTATTGATGTACCTTGAGTTCGTTCTGGACATCACCTACCGCTTGGATCTTGTCTGATGGATCGTACTGTCGAGGTAAGATTAAATGATCGTAGATGGCAAGTTGAGAGTTGACACCGTCATCGGGAAGGTCATTAATGAAAATTTTAAAAAAGTAGGACCAAGGTTCAAGTCCTGCGTGACATTTTTTTAAGCAATTCGCCCCAAGCAAGGCAGGAGTGCTACTAGCACGCGGGGAGTTACAGAGAGTGAGAATAAGAGTAAAAAGGAGTGCTTGGGAAAAGGATAGAGAAGGACACGGATCAAGGTCAAGGCATCAGAAAATGTCAATTCATATTGCATTTGAGTATTTGAAGATTATAGCAAGTGCTAGGAAGGGAGTTCCACTGACGGTAGGTGCAAGGTAAGAAGCTGTTGGTGTAGAAATGATAGGTACATTGTTTCGACAGTGAAAGTGTGGGACCGAAATGCCAATCTAGTAGCACGGTTAAATTCATGCAATTTGAGAACCAGTGACAGTTAATATAAGAATGAGACTTTTGAAATTTCCAGGGCACAGAGAGGAAAGCTGGGTTAGATATTTGACATTTACAAGATGGACAGAGGAAAATAGTGCATTACTGACTTAACGAACTTGAGCAAATGGATGATAGAAATGGTTCTAGTAGTGATAATAAAATTTACTCAGAGCGACACTTGAGAGGGAAATGTTTCTCTCTGTGTCCCATCCTGACGGATGGGACACGATACAGAGAAAAATATATATATATATATATATATATTTCACTTTGTTACTCGTTAACCTTTCTTCTTCATTATTCATTTCTTTGTTCCCCAAAAACAATTATGTTTTTTTTTAACTCCCCACTATTCGTTATTTTGGTTTCTTTGAATATATCTTCCTCTATTTTTACGTTTTTTTTTTTCGTACTTTGTATGATGAGATTTTTTTTTTATCTTTTCTTGATCACTATCATTTTCATTGTCACTATCATTTTCCCTTACGTACTTACTACATCATCGTTTTTTAGCTTACGTTACTTTGTTTGCCATTTGCTATTTTATATTCTAATTTTTCCTTGTCCTTTACCTTTTTATATCTCTTTAGATATTTCTTACTCTTTATCTTGCATCTATTTCTCCATCTTGATTATTGCGCTTCTTTATTTTTCCTTCTTGTCCTGGGTATGACGATATACTACATCCGACAGCGGGCCTTTGATTGGGAAATTTGACGTTTTTTAGAACGTAGAACCACCTCATAATTTCTCTTCTGCCCAGCTCTACTCTGAACACTGATAGCAGCACCTGTTAGGGTCCCAGCTATGGGAAACGAATGAACTCACAAACAAAAATCAACAGCACATTTTTATAGTATAATGGCCATCAACATATATATATTTTTTATAGCAAAATGACCAATAATAATTTTATAGGAAAATGACTAACAATATATTTTCATAGTAAAATAAACAAAAAATGCATTTTATAGTAAATTACCAATAATACATTTTTTAATCTATATACCCGAAATGAACTATTATGTTTAATTGCATTATTTACATTATTCGGACTGTTATCCTGAATTCACAACTCTTTGGGTCTAGTCACTGGATCTAACAAACATCTATATCCACTGGGCCATGTGTCTTTGTGTTCAGTACCAGGCCACTGCAGTGATGAACCAAAAATCTTATAGTGTTGAGTTAAAGGGAAATAACTGAGACTTCCGGAAGAGGCATGACACGTGGAACGAGTACAATCTACCCCGTTGGACGAAGTAATGTGTTCTATTCGAAATTCCAATCACCTGAAGAAGACAAGGGCGTACAGCGGCCGAAACATTGTGATTATGTCAATGAAGATGAGGATAACAATCTGAATAATGTAAATAATGCGAGTGATACTTTTTTATATAAAATGTTACCAACAATATATTTTTGTAACCAAGTGACCAGAATACATTTAATGATCTAAAAACTATATATTTTAAAAAAAATTACCTTTAACCTGAAAGGATAAAATTATGTACAACATATGTTTACCATTACATAGGCCATAGAATTGAAATGCTGCTAAACAAAATCACCCAACCAACCAGTAAATATTTATTTAAGAAAAAAAGCTGAGTGTCATCTAACATATATTCAATTGTGAAAGCAGAATAACATATGAATTTGTTTTATTACTTCAAAGCCCCCAACGAATATTAACTATTGGCATTAAATTACCCATAAGGTGTTGATATGCAATGAAAAAAAAAACAATCAATCAACTTCTCTTTGTTGATCTCTATTTCTGTTATTTTTATTATAATTGTTTCTTTCGTTTTTTTTTACTTCTTCGCTTTTATTCTGAGTCTGTCTATATTTCTGAGATGAGGTATTATGCATGAGGTTAGTGCAAAAATAATGACGTAATAATGTCGTTTTTTGACGTATTTTTACCGTCAATAAACGACATTGTTACGTCATTATTTTTGCCCCAACCTAATACATTATTTACATTATTCGGACTACTGTCCTCATCTGTGTCGCCATATTTATCACAACGTTTCGGCCGTTGTACGCTCCGGCCTTCATCAGGTGGTTGGAATTTCGAACTGAACCCTTTATTTCGCTCACTGGGGTAGACTCTTCTAGTTCCAGGTGCCATGTCTAATGGATGTCAGTTATTAGTTATCTCCTGCTAATTTCTCTTCTCCAAGTTCTCCACTGCCTTAACCGGGTATTGAACTCACACTCTTTGAGTCCTGTCACTGGATCTAACCAACGCCTTTATC
>OZ010583.1:86134374-86149374 GCA_963932145.1 Acanthosepion lycidas
TATATATATATATATATATATATATATATCAGAAAACTAACGTTCTAACTCAGCATGAATATATATATATATATATATATATATATATATATAAATAGTAGCAAATAAATAGTAGCAAATAAACTATATATATATATATATATATATATATATATATATATATATATATATATATATATATATATATATATATATAAACTGCGTCTAGAGATTATATGCAAAAGAGGTATTGTCAAATATTTTATGTAAAATCCATAGATATGTGTTATCCAATGAAACAATTTGTATTATTATGTATAGCGAGTAAGCATGAAAGCAATTAAGTCCCAATTTTCAATTTCAGATTGATATTTAGTATTTTTTCAGTAATCATAGCAATTTTCAGTGTCAAGAGATTATTTGCAAGAACTAGAATTTAGTATTATGGCTCTTAAAAAAGAACTAACAATCAATGAAAAGAACTATATAATCAAAGAAATTAGCAAAGGAAAGTTTTCGCTTCAAATTTCTAAGGATTTGAAAAGGGATCATCGAACAATCAAGAAAATATGTCAAATGGGAATTCAACCAAGGATAAAAAAATTCTCAGGGTGAATTCATGAATTTAACAAAGCGAGATCTATCACATATCCGAAGAGAATTAATAAGAAAGACAAATGCGTCAAGTGCGTTCATATCTGAGGCCGCTGGAGCTCCTATGGTGCTAAGGGAAACAAGGTGTAAAGCATTAAGGAAATTTGCTGATGTAAAAATTCAAATAAAGAAACCCATTTTAACAAAAAAACATAAGGAAACGCGATTGCAGTGGGCAAAAAAATACATGAAAACTGATTTCAGTAAAGTGCTTTTTACAGACGAATCAATGATCACCCACGATGGGCCCGATGGATGGGCTCGAGAATAGGTTTGCAAACAACATGATTCAAGAGACTTTTTAAACGCCAAAAAGGCGGCGGTGGGATCATGATATGGGTTGGGATTATTGGTAATGAGCTCGTGGGTCAATTTAAACTGAAAGACGGGGTTAAAATGAATTCCAAATGTTACTGTGATTTTCTAGAGCAATATTTCTTTAAATGACTTGATAACCAGTCTTTAGCCAAGCGTAGATCTATGATCTTTATGCAAGACAGCGCACCAAGTCATGCATCAAAGTTTACTAAATCCTGGTTGAAAGAAAAGGGGTTTGTTGAAGATTCTCTTATGGACTGGCCTTCAAATATCTGTGACTTGAATCCCATTGAAAACCTGTAGAGCATTCTCAAGAGTAATATTTATTCTAATGGAAGTCAATTCAACAGGAAGTGTGACCTCTGGGAGGCAGTTAAAGTTGCTGCATCAACTTACCAGCCGCTGAATTTGCAAATCTAACATCAGTTGTTGACAATAAGCTGCTAAGTCTTATTGAAAAGAAAGCGGCATTTTTGCAATAAATTTTAGGGGGTTCTTATCATATTATTGTTTACATTAGTTTTACAAGGTATAATAATGTAAAAGTATCAAAATAAATAGTAGCAAATAAACTAGTGACAGTCAAATTAGTCTGTTTTCTTAACTTAGTGAAATTTTTTCCAACCAAAAACATTAGTTATGTCTATCACTATATATCTAAGTTAATAATATTGAGTAGAATCTAAGCAACATCATAATAGGACTTTGTCTACTACGCCTACAGACATATCAAATTCTATTTCACCGATATACATATATTTTCTTTTCCCATTGTATCAGGTATCAATTTTTCGCGTCTTGCTGTGTCACCTTCTGATAAACCTGACAACCTTCGATATCCTATTGGTATTGATTCTGTAGTCATTCTTATTTGTCATCAGTTGATCCGGTGTCTTTTCGAAAGAAAGCCAAACGAGAAAGATGCAGGACATGTAGATTCTTTCTTAAAAAAATTCTTGGCTCATTGAAAACATCATTTCCCGTTGATATCTCATCACAAAAAATGCACAGACGAAGAGAAAGTTCTGACAAAAGAAACTGAGAAAAAGCGTGCCAGAGACGCCATCTTAATTATGTTTGCAATGATTCTGATCTATATTGTCATTGCTTATTTTGAAATATGTATCTGAATAAATTAAAACTTATGTTCGAAAGTTAATAATGAACAACACTAATATGAATAAGAAAACATCGCACTTCCATGTCCACACAAAATGCTTATATAAATATATGTATATATATATATATATATATAAATATATATAATTATTTATTTAAAAAAATTTATAACATAAATATGTTATAAAATCACTACAAAAATAGCCATTTTGTTTCAACACCCTCGCTGTCTTATCAAGTGATGATGTTGAATGTAAAATAAATGGTTTTAAAAGTTTCAAATTGATTAACAATCCTTCGCAAGGGGAAAACATTGTTAAAAAAGCTAGATTGACCAATCAAAACACAAGTATAGGAAAATTCAAAAAGCTTGACAACGAAGTCATGTTATAATAGCTATTCAGATGTATAAAATGGGTATATATATATATATATATATATATATATATATATATATATATATATATTAACTAAAGAAAGAACACGGTGATTCTTATAACATGTACATTTAATAGTGCGGTCAATGGAATTCAAGTAATAAAATAACAACAAAATGATAAAATGTTTTAAATGACTATATATATATATATATATATATATATATATATATATATATATATATATATATATATATACATATGTGTGTGCGTGTGTTGTGTGTGTCCATGTTTTTTTTTAAATAAATCTGAATGAATTTAAAGCCAGATGGAGGCAGCATAAGTGCTCTTTCAACAATATAAATAAAAGAAATCAACAATATAAATAAAAGAAATCAGACTTCTCTATCGAAATATTTTTGGCATCTGAAGGAAATAAACAGGACACACCTAAATTAAAATGGAAAATTATAAATAGGACTAGAACTCGTAAAACTTGGGATGACCCATGCCCTTTGTGCCTCCATGAGAAACTGCACATTATTAAGTTTCTAAATAATAAAAATCTATTAAACAATAGACATGAGTTAACGGTTTTTGACCGACATCATCAGATTTATGCACTGAATAATTACCTAAAAACAAGCATACAATAAAATAACTTTAATTATCTATAGCCAAAATAAATAGTTTAAATACCCTACAAAAAAAGATAACCCTTTATGAACTCGTTTTTATATGCACAAATCCCTTTCATAAAGAAATAAAATAAAAAAATAAATAAATCTCCATAGACACGTAAACCAGACTAGGCGAAAACATATTCCGTTTTAAATTTAGACACCCCCACATTACCCTGACTTGACATCTATGAAAGTAACTCTATACTGATACAAATTATTAACACTCAACACCCCTAACTATTTTAAACAATTCGCCCTGGCTGTTACCATGGAAATTTTGATTTCAATTGTGAATATACTATTAAAACACGTAAATTTCAGAAATAAGTTATTCCAAAAAAATTTCGCTTGATGATGGAACAGAGCTTATTTTAACTCAATTTAATTCAAATAATTATATTGAAGTTTTCGGCTCTTGTTTTGAAACCTGAGACCTCTTATGTAGCGTGTTGGAATCATATTTTTAAATAAATAATTATATTTATGCTCTACTTTTGTATTGAAACACTATTTTTTAAAAATAATAACAAAAATACTAAAGAACTTTGGAATATTTACCTAACCAGTTCTTTCCTATTTTCTATATATTTTCACACACACACACACACACACATACATACATACATATATATATATATATATATATATATATATATATATATATATATATATATATATATATATATATTATTTTCCATAATTTTGCCACACCGGTATTCGAGGTTAAACATTCACCTTTTCGGGATTAGTAGTGACAGATTCTCTAATTTTGGAGGTAACATTGACACAAATGTCCTTCTTTCTTTCAAGAAAGACACTTGTGTGACTACTGCCACTCAAAAAGGGAATGTTTAATACTGAAAACCATGAGGAAAATTAATTCATCTTAATAATATGTGGAAATATCCACACTTTGCCTGAAGAAGTTCGCAAGATCAGATATAAAGTGTAGCAACATTATGGAAAATAATATATATATATATATATATATATATATATATATATATATATATATATATATATATAAATTCCACATTACAAACAAAATTGCGGATTCTCTTTTTAAAATATACACTTTTCTCTCGTTGGATCAACTATAACATGGATTATTATAATATGGTGGAATATTAGGAAGAAGACAGTAGACTTGAGAAAATGCGTTGTCAATTCACGTAAAATCAGTAAAAGAATTCTAGTGTATGTTATATTTCCAGTGCGTACATATACTTATGATGTTGCAAAATACCATCAATAGATAGATAGATAGATATTAGGTTGGTGCAAAAATAATCTCGTTTTCTCACATATGTTACTATGTGAGAAAACGACATTATGTTTGCACCAACCTAATAGATAGATAGATAGATAGATAGATAGATCACTCCTGTAGTTCAATGCTACTAACAAGCAAAAAGTTTTTTCTCCTAAAACTTGTTTTTCTCCTGATGATGACCATGCTGGCCGTAATTAGTCAACGAACCTAATGAAAATAATAAACCAAAAATTTATTCGTCTAGAACCCAGTGTATCTGCAGACACACATACACACGAACGCACACGCACACACAGACACACACACATACGCAAACTCACGCGCGCACACACACGCACATATATATATATATATATATATATATATATATATATATACACACGAGTATATAGATAGGTAGAAAAATAAAGAAAGAGATAGAGTGAGAGAAGCATATGATATGGTGGGTATGACCTTTTGAGACAGAATGACTTATAGAAATAGAACGTGAGAGCTTGAGAATTGAACATAAAAATTTGTGCGAAGTCAATAAAAACAAACCCATCATTCAAATTTTAATCTTTTGGCGAGATGTATACTTCTTTGTCGCTAATTTTGCTTTCGCCCTACGCTACTTACTGATCAAGCAATTCGCTTGAATAAAAATATATCTTTATTTAGGCATCTGTTTCTGCTCGCTATAAAAAGACACTCAGTTGAATCTACATGAAGTTTCAGACAATGTCATAGTCAACATTCTGTTGTAGATCACCAAATCTCATCAGGTGATTTTTCATCTTCTCTTTGCCTCAACTGATTAGATTTATGGACCACATTGCGCCACCGACAATTATGTTGATGCCAGATAACAATTCTGGTGCCAGTACGGGGACATATGCTGTCTTTCGATTTTTTTTCTTTTTCTAATTTCGACATTTCTCTCTTCTTTATCGGGTTAGTTTGTCAGTGTTTTTTGCCAAGATTTTAACATTTTTTTTAATTCCCCGTACAAACCGAACGTATTAGTTTTTATATCATTGCTAACGAGCTTCACAAAGTAAAGAAGAAAAAATAAGACCTATATAGTTTTGAGAAGAATTTTGAATTATAATAGCGAAAATAAATGACATATTTATTTTTCCATACAATACCCATTATTGTCGATTACGTCAATGCATTGCGGAATAATTCTCGTAGTGTTCAGATACAGTGTAACCCGGATATAAGAGACCCGGATATAATAGAAATCCGGATATAATAGAGATTTTCACTGGTCCCAAATTAGAGCCATACTTACCTAAACAAAATAAACCAAACTTGGATATAAGAGAAACCCGGATATAAGAGATTTCGTATCTGGTCCCGACAACTCTCTTATATCCGGGTTACACTGTATTAGATAGCGAAATGCACACACACATATATGTACGTGTGTATTTCTTACATGAGGTATTATGTACACTATTTACATTATTCGGACTATTGTCCTCATCTTTATCGCCATATTTATTACAACGTTTCGGCCGTTGTACGTTCCGGCCTTCTGCAGGTGGTTGGAATGTCAAACTGAACCCTTTAGTTCACACAATGGCGTAGATTTTTCGTGTTCCACGTGCCATGTTTAATGGGTGTCAGTTATTATTTATCTCATGTTAATTCCCCTTTCCAAGTTCTCCACTGCCTTAAACGGGTATTGAACTCAAAATTTGTCACTGGATCTAACCAACGCCCTTACCCACTGTGCTACGTGTCCTTGAGGAAATAAAGGATTCAGTTCGACATTCCAACCACCGAAGAAGGCCGGAGCGTACAACCGCAGAAACTTTGTAATAAATATGGCGACAAAGATGAGGACAATAATCCGAATAATGTAAATAATATATATATATATATATATATATATATATATATATATATATATATATATATGGTTGGACTGATGTGAGTTTGTGACCCTGGGTTTCACGAGATCGTCAGACACAATTATATATATATATATATATATATATATATATATATATATATATATATATACACACACACTTTTCACACACACACACACACACACACACACACACACATATATATATATATATATATATATATATATATATATATATATATATATATATATATATATACCTATGTACATATATACGTATGTATGCATTTGCGATAGTTTTAATAGTCCGATCGGTGGTTTTAGGCATTAAACTCATAGATACGCTAATAATTTTTCCAGGAAATTCACAGCAAATATGTGGATGTATCGATATTCACAAGTTTATTTTTAGCTATCAAATATATATGAATTACATATAAATGAAAAACTCAATCACACAATTTAGATGGCCATTTCACCCATGGTATATTCTCCCTGGTGCTTGTCAATGCAAAATCTTTTAAAAAATTGAATTTGAACGTTTTTTGTTTTTTTTGTTTGCTTTTGCTTTTGTTTTTTTTACATAAGAATTAATGAAGGAAGAAAAGAAAAAAAGAAGAAGAAAAAGGAAAAGAAGAAGAAAGAAGAGGAACAGACAACAAAAGAAAAAGGAAATGGCATTAAAACAGAGATAGGGAGGCAAAAGAAATTTAAAGTGTTTAGAAAAGGATAGAAAGGATGTCGTGACATAAGAATGTCTAGACAGGAATACAAAACGGTAAAAAAATAACAATAACTTATATTTAACATATCAACTCTTGTTCAAATGGGAAAAACACTTACATAGGAACATACAAACATAATCATTTAAAAATCTGATGTTTTAAAGATTATAGAAAAAGGAAAATTGTAATCTAAAAAATACTATCATATAATTTTAATATTGTATAAAGAAAGTTTTATCAAAAATTTTATTACTAATAAATGATAGTAAATTCGAAAAAAAAAAGAAATCATGAAAAATGGAAAATTAAATGTCTTTGTCTAGATGCGAGAATGTGTCTCGTCAGTATTCTAATGATCTTGTGACAGTATCTTTTTGCTTGATATATTGTCTGAACTTGGAATTGTTCTAGGCGCATCTTTCTCCTGTTCTAAATCTTATTGACAGCATATCTCCCAAGCCCTGTACTTGATGAGGGCGGAGGATTGGCCGTTGACTCCCGCCAACTAGTTCGACTGTTGGACATAAGGTAAGCCGTACATTCTGTTACTTGCTGGCCCGTGTGAGCATTGTTTCGCTCTAGCAGAAACCCATTTACATTTTTCTTTTTTTTTCTTTTTTTTTTTTCTTCATTTTTAAATTTATCTATTTTTTCTCTACCCCCCAGTCAAAGACATTTTGTCCCAATGATTCTCCCTTATTTGATAGTTTAGTAAGAAATCCCGGTTCGAAAGAAAAAAAAAACAAAAAAAACACATGAAAAATGGAAAATTAAATGTCTTTGGCTAGATGCGAGAATGTGTCTCGTCAGTAATATATCCGGGTATCCTTATTTGCAATTTCTTTTTAGAACAGACAATGGGACTTATACTAAGTTAAAACATAATGTGATAGGTTTTAGCGAAGTGAGGTCCAGGACTCGTTACCTGTTATCTACCCCCCACCCCAATTATTCCCTCTGTTTGTGTCGTCCTTTTTTCTGTTATCTGTAATAGGAGTAGGTAGTCTCTTCTACCGCCCGGTCAACACTCCTTCCCCTTCTATTGGACATGAGTAGAGGCTTACGCCTTGTTTCTTGTCTAGGAAGTGGTTCCCAGTACTCTTTCTCTCTCCGGCCTCTGTATTAGTGCAGCTCTGTTTCTCCCGTGATGTGTGCAGTCTGTGGCATCACCTCTTCATTTTGAGGGTACACGGCTGACAGTTCTCTGGTTGCTGTGTCCGACTGGTAGTTAGGAACCCTAACTCTTGCGTAGCGTCTTGAGCGGCCGCTCTGATCAACAGTTGTATAATACTGGGGTGTTTGTAGTGCCATGTCGCGCATGGTTAGGTGTCCTTGCAGTTACCTCCGGTGGGCAGCCCTGAGGCCACATCATGAAGATTTTGCCCGCGTCACGGTCGAAACTGTCTGTTTCTTTTACTTCGGGCCTTCTCATCTTACAAACAAAATTCAACATGAGTTACAAAAACCGAAAGATTACCCCTAAACCAGCCTCTCAAAAACCGCCTAAACCCCTCAACATTTCGTTCTCCAACATCCGGGGCATTAGGATAATCTTCTGCAGTATGGAATCCTTCCTCACAGCAAACGGCCCGGATATACTGGCTCTCTGTGAGACAAACCTTGTCTCGTCTATCCCCTCTTCCGATCTCTCGACCCCCGGCTATCTTCCTCTGCTCAGAAAAGACTCTCTAACCCACATACACGGTCTTGGTGTCTACGTCAAGGAACATCTCCCTCTGGCCAGAGAGTCCTCTCTGGAATCGCCAGACCAGTCATACATGTGTCTCCGACTCTCTCTCCTCAATGCGGTAAGCAACCTCTTCTTCCGTTACCGCTCTCCATCCTCTCAAGACTGTGAGATACTCGATAGCATTTCTGACAGCATAGACAAAGCCCTCTCCCTCCACCCATTTGCTCACATTTTTGTGTTTGGTCACTTTAACGCCCATCACACCTTGTGGCTTAAGAATGCTACTACTGACCTCGCAGGCATTCAAACGCTCAATTTTTCAATCTCCCATTCCCTAACACAGATAGTTAACTTCCCCACTCGTTTTGCCTTCAACCGGGAAGGTAAAGCCTCTCTTCTCGACCTGTGCTTTACCTCCATCCCCGAATCCTGTAGCGCCTCACAACTCTGCCGTCTTGGTAACTCTGACCATGCAGTAGTATCAGTTAACATCTCCTTCAACTCCACCCCCTATAAAGAACCTCCTACCACTATAAGCCTTAGATTCAGAAAAGGTCTGTTGATCTCATTCCAGAAAATAAGTACAAGTTGAACAGTAAGGCAATACCCACTTTACAGTAATACCCCCCCGCCCTTGAAAAAAATTCTCATTTCATGAGAATGTTAAAAAACAGAATCAGGGACCTTTAAATATTTAAGTTGTTTTAACAAGAAATCAGCCCCAATTTTAACATAGGATTTGCCCCCCCCCTTCCAATTTTACCATTTGTTTTTAGTTACCCTTCCCCCATTTTAATTTAGTAATATTTTAAGTAATATTTTCTTTTTTCTTTTCCTTACTCTCTCCCCCCTCACACACACCTTTGTTTTAATATATATATGTATATATTTGGCATGCAAATATATACTTTTTAAAATGTCCATTTTATAATACTAAGATCATAATAAAATTTTGTATGCTCCAGAAATTATTATTTACATTTAAACTAATGTCCTTACCTTTGTTGTTGTTATCATAACATTTCATCTATTGTGTCTGCTGACCTTCTTCAGGTGCCTGTCAATATGATGATGGCCAGTGGACACGATAGCAAAACATTGTTTCCAGGGCTACTTCTAAAATAAGTTGGGGCTGACTTGGGCTACTAATAAAACAATTCAAAATTCAGTAATGTTGGACTTTCAAATGTAACTAAATTCACTACTTGTTAGCTGGCAATCCCAATTCGTGTTTGTATATGTCTGTTTTCAGTTACATCTGTTAGCTTCTTATTATAGGCAGAAAAAAGGTCTTGTTCATCACTTATTTTTCAACACATGAGAGAACAATGCCAAAGCCATGTTGATGTACCAGAATATAATTATTCCATTATGTTGATCATATTTTTTTGTGATTTGCATCTATACCTGTTACTATTTTTTAAGTTTGGTCCAAAGCTCTGTTTCTAGAACTCTCACTGGTTTGTGAGGCTACTATACTTTTTCTTACATACTTGCTTAGAAGAGGATTTTCTTGTCACCCTGCAAAAGTATAATATCTAGTTTCAGGGGATCCGTTTCCCCCAGGCTGTACCTCCTCATTAAACTAAAAAGAATAGTTATGGTGAGTTCCTGATTCCTGTGTCATGATAAAAGGCATGACTAGGGAGCTAGATAATTTTCTCCTTTATCCACACATACCCTTATGGGCTCCACATTAAACCTGACTGGGACGCGTTCCGTGATTTCCTCCCCGATGTCCCCTGGGATGGAGTCTTTAAGCTCCCCATCCAAGAGTGTGTTTCTGAAGTCTCTTCCTGGGTTAAAGCTGGAATCGACGCTTTCATCTCATCAAGGAAATATAGTGTCAAGTCGCGCTCCTCCCCCCTGGTTCTCCGCTGCTTGCCGCCATCGCCGATAGGATCCACTACTTCCACCTATTCCGTAGCGACATGTCTGACTACAATAGACGTCTCTTTGCCTCCGCCCGTAACGAGTGTAAGCGTGTCCTCAACGATGCTAAGTCACTATTTGCGGCTCGGATGAAGGAACGTATTGCATCTCGTAAATTTGGCTCCAAAGATTATTGGCGTCTCTGCAAGAGCGAATTGAACAATTGCAAACCCTCTATACCTCCTTTATTCAACCCGTTTGAAGTCCTGACCTCCTCTACCGACAAGGCTGAATGCTTTGCTCGGAAATTTTCATTCAACTCGACACTCAACTCTTCCGGTGTAGCCATACCTGACTTCCCTCTTGGAACTGAGGCCTTATTAAGCGGGTTAAACATAACCCCAACTTTGGTACTGGGCGTTATCTCCAATTTAGACCCCAACAAGGCTAGTGGTGGAGACGGGTTACCAGCCATTGTCTTGAAGAAATGCCCGCCGGAACTGGCGCCCGCCATTTCTAAATTATACAACTACTGCCTCAAAGAATCTTGTTTTCCTGACTGCTGGAAGTCCTCTTTGATCGTTCCTGTCTTCAAGAACTCCGGCGACCCCTTCTGACCCTTCCAACTACCGTCCTATCCGTCTCCTTCCTCTCTTCGGCAATTTCTTCGAACCCTTAATCAATACCGGGGTGGTTAACCACCTCACATCCCATAATCTGCTCTCAGACTAGCAATATGGTTTCCGCTTTGTCCAATCTACAGTCGATGTGCTTACGGCCATCACTGAAACAGTCTACCAACCTCTTCAAAATAACGGGGAAGCCCGAGCCGTGGCACTAGACATCTCCAAAGCATTTGATAGGGTTTGGCATGCCGGCCTTCTTCGCAAGCTCCAGGGTTATGGCATTACGCGTCGATTATATAACCTAATACGATCATTCCTGTCAAACCGTAAATTGAAGGTCGTTCTCAATGGATTCTCCTCCAGTTCCTATCCCATGAACGCAGGTGTTCCTAAAGGCTCTATCCTAGGCCCCACTCTATTCCTTATCTACATAAATGACCTCCCTGACGCAATAACTTCCCAAGTTGGCATATACGCGGATGACACCACAATTTATTCCTGCCTCAAAAACAAATCTAGTCTCGCTGACAAAACTCGCCTGGCCGTGCGTCTCGAAAAGGACCTCCAATCGATTGTGAACTGGGGCACAAATTGGCTGGTCAACTTCAACGCTTCTAAGACAAAACTGCTCTCTATTAATCACCACGGAGATCCTTCCCTTCCCTCCATTAGAATGTCTGACGTTCAACTTCTCGAGAGCAACTCTCTGCGGCTTCTCGGTCTCACGTTGACTGCTGACCTGAGATGGAATACATTGAGTCAATTGCCTCGTCCACTGCAAGGAAAGTTGGCTCCCTGAGCTGCGCCAGAAAGTTCTTCTCCCCGGAGTCTATCCTCCAGATCTACAAAATAACAATTCGCCCTTGCATGGAGTATTGCTGCTATATATGATCTGGTGCCCCTTCTGTTTGCCTCGGGGTTCTTGATAGGCTCCAGAGGCGGATATGCAATGTAGTTGACCCTGCCCTGGCGTCTCGACTATAGTCACTTTCTCACAGACGCGCCGTCGCCTCCCTCTGTCAGTTCTACAAATACGTCCATGGAAATTGCTCCGAGGAGCTGTATTCGCTGGTTCGCAGACGTCATGAGTTCAAGCGCCATACCAGGCTGGCATCCCGCTCTCACCCCTTCACTGTCGAAACTCCTAAATGTAGCCGTATCTTCTACTCTAATAGCTTCATGTCAGGCACCTCTCGGCTGTGGAACTCCCTTCCCTATTCCTGTTTCCCTGTTAGCTATAATCTCCAGCTATTCAAGTGTAATGTCAATCGACATCTCCAGTTGCCTTGATCTATCCACTACCCTCATCTTTTCTTCTATCACTCCTATCTGATCTTGCTCTAAATTTTCTGTAACCCCTTGCGTCCTAGTGGCTTCCCGCCTTGCTTGGGGTGAAATGCTTATAATATATATATATATATATATATATATATATATATATATATATATATATATATATAATATATATATATATATATAATTATATCAAATTATTTTAAGTAAAAATGATTAAATAATAATCAATAATTTAATAACTTATAACTTATTAAGTCTGATGTAGTAATATAATCTTATACTTTATTATTAATTGAATTTGAATTTGAATGTGCAGGAGTAGTTCTCCTTGAACTATATTGGTGAAGTCATCGGCTGAATAGAAATTTGCAAAATCATTTCTTCCTGTATATTTTATTAAGTGTCCAGTGTGACTGTGCGCGCACACGCTTTCTTGTATCTACGCAGAATATTGTCATTAAAACAGCTGTGTAAATTCTGTTTAACATTACGGAAAAGTTATGTCTAGACATTATCTCAGAATATATCTGTCTATCTGTTTAATTTTTTATTGTCTCCAACATTAATAATATAATGAAGGCGGCATTGTATTATTACATCATCATGTACACATACACAACAATTTCTCCCAGTTTGACATATTGCCTGTCGTAACAGAAATCAGTGCACATATCAAATATCACGTGACGATCGACCAAAATACAACGATCATGATAACACAAATATTAGAGTATAAATTTAAAAAATAGCCTACTGCATTCAATACCAGGAAAGTACAAAATGTCTAGAAGCTCTTATTATACGAAATAAATAGTTCATATTAAATAAAATATCTTGTAACACAGGAGACGATATCTTCAATAGCATATTATATATTTAATGTACTATATATATATATATATATATATATATATATATATATATATATATATATATATATATATATATATATATATATATATATATATATATATAGTCATCCACAGACAGACGGTTTCGCTGTTTCACAGTTCATTAGTGTCGGTCGGCATCCGATTGGCTCAAGCTGGGATAGAAGCCCGTCTGATATTGTATCAGTCTGACACTCTAGTCCTAAGCCATTGGCGCACATTAAACACGCCACTGACTTGAGAGTCTCGCATCAGCAGCAGTAATAGTCACTGTTCACAAATTCAGTTTTCTCCCTGAGAGCTCAACCGAAAAATTTTATTAGGAGAATGTAAATATTGCCATCCAAGGACAGTCTGTTTCGCTGTTTCACAGCTCATCAGTTTGTCTAGACTTCCAATTGCCTCAAGACTGAATCAAAAACCCACTGATTTGGTATGAAGTGGAATTTAGGCATATTTATTTTTCGGTGAACAAGCCAGTAACTGGAGACCTCCATTCATCTTAACAAAGATTTATATATATGCTCGTGAAAAAAATTTTTCGGTTGAGCTCACTGGGGAGTAAGTGTGATTTTGTAAACAGTGACTATTACGGCTAATAATACATGACTCTATGGTAAATCGAATTGAGTTCTCTCAGTTACTGTGTGTTTATCTAAAAATAAATACGCTTAAATTCAACAATGGCTTAGTGGTAGAATCCTCGACTGATGCCAATCCAGTCCGGTATCTTAGCTAGAGGTAATCGGCTGTCTAGCCAGACTGTTGAGCTGTGATACAGCGAAACAGTCTGTCTGTGGATTACTATATATATATATATATATATATATATATATATATATATATATATATATATAAGAATAAAATTTTATTTTAAAATATAAGTTTATTTCTAGTAATCTTTTTTACTAGAAGTCAACTTATATTTTAAAATAAATTTTCATTCTTTTAATCAACTTTCTATGAATATTTTTCTAATCGACTATTTCATAAAAAATCGCCAAAATTTTAAAAAAAAATTAAATCACTAACAAACATAAAATTAAATTATTTGTAGACAGCATAGAGACATTCAAATATATATCAAGCATTATAATCTTTATGAACCCCTAAAATAACACTTTCAAAGTAAAACAAAATAACAGCGTCTGTTTCTAGCCTTTTTTTTACAAAGAAAATTAGTGACACCTTCTCTCATAACTTCCTTCTCTCCTTTTCTGTCTATGGGTTTTTTTTCTTCTCTACCCGTTCGATATCAATATATAACATCCGTTAAGGTAACCGTTTAAATGTGTCAATATCTTCTAACTCACTCATGTCTTCTCTCCCCACTCACTTCCTCACTTTGTTAATTTACATATGTTTAATACGGCCTGTCAAAAATGTGTAAATTTTACTTTCATTTTTTTGTTTGGAAGTAAAGTCTGATGATCCGCAGTCCTTTAAAAGGGCTGTTGTGAAATAATTTATTACATGGAACCTTAAAGTGGTCTGTTTTTATTTAAATTATTTGCTCTGGATTTACATTGAGCTCTCTGGATTTTATCATCCTTGGGTTTACCCATACGGATTACCTAGTTTTTCATAAACTATATATATATATATATATATATATATATATATATATATATAGGTAT
>OZ010583.1:86151874-86161874 GCA_963932145.1 Acanthosepion lycidas
CACCAGTGACGATGAATTGATATTTCCTCAGTAAAGCCTATGACACTAACGAAGTGAAACTAGTAGATATGATCCATCTCTAAAAACGAAGGGAAAATCCTCTACAAGAGCCAGCTCAGACTTAAAATGGTGTACTGCTGGCATATTTGGGTGGGAGCTACCCAGTACTCATTTTCTGTACTCGATATTATTTTCCACTCTACAAACTCTCTCTCACAGATTAAATGTCGCAAACCTCTCATTGCTCTATTACTATTTCTATGGAGAGTATTCAGGCGAACTACATTTTTTAGTTCCACCAATTCTAACCTTCACGACTTTAATCCGGCATGCCACAAACATTTTAGTGAACAAATACACTACGTATTCCATTCATGAGAGGTACGTTCCACTGTAGGAGATTTTTACTACGAACAGCAGTTCTGTGGTTGCGTCTCGAAACTGGATGCTTCCCTGATTGGTTCAATATTCATGTCTAGGGTTAACCCTTATCTTCTCCACCTATCTGCATATAGTATCCCTCTTACAGTGTAACCCCTGACAGTTCTTTGTTCCACAAGTTCTAGCCTTCACGGATAAAACCCGTCAATTCCATGCACATTTTAGAGAATCACCGTCATTACTTTCGTCTTCCATTAATTAGATTGTAAGTTCCACTCGAACAGCTATTTCGGCTTCTCTATAGAACTGACTATCAATAGGGTGTTTTCCTGACCACTACAAAGTTAACCTGTTTAAGTCCAAGCTTAACGGTTATCTGGCCTACATATCCTTATAATTTGTGCATCTTACTCTGCAACCCTCTACCTAGAGTGGCTCCCGGGATTTTACACTGAATTATTCGCTGAATTTTCACATTTCTCAGTGTTGTTCACTAACAGCCTAGTATAATTGACGTGTTAATTTTACAAACAATAAACCAGATTTGCTATTGAAAAAGAAATTGTTTTCGTCATAGTCTTATATTTCCTCGTAATTAGCTATAGACATAGCAAATTTGAACAATCTAAAATCTAAAGAAGGTGGTGAAGGAAAGCTAGAAGAAAGGACTAAACATCAATTTCAAGAAGATGTAATGAATGGTGGTTAGCAAAAAGGACATCCCAACATATACATTACAAAGTGGGGATACCAAAATCAAAAAGTTTGCCAATTAAAATATATAGAATGTGTTTTAACAGAGAATGGAAAGTGGGACATCTAAATCCGAAGGCACGTTGAAAAGATTCCTTGCAATAGCTAAGTAAAGTATTAAGAAACAGGAAAATATCTTTCGAAAGAAAACAGCAACGGACTTTAAGGTAATATTAGTCTTTCTATATGTTAGTGAATGCTCCTCACAGATGAAAAGATTTGAAGCAACAGAAATGTGGTTCTACAGAAGGATAATGAGAATATCATGGACAGGATATCTGAGCAACGATGAAGATTTAGAGAACATGCTAACAAATAGGACACTGATACCTAATAAGAAAAAGTAAAAAGTAAAGAGTTAAAATTTCAAGGGGCAACTAATGAGGAAAGAGGGCTTGAAAATTTTCATACACGCAGGACATATTGTAGGCTTGACGAACAGAGGAAAACAATGCATAAACTACCTATCATGTTTGAATAAATGGGTAGCCGAACAGGGTTTAGAAAAGATTAAAAACGATTGGATTTATTAAGAACTACAAAGGACAAGACGATGTGGAGAGCCACGATGACAAATTCAAGAGAAATATTACTTTTCAGACTATTTTTTTTCTCGGTAACACTAATGATAGCTTTGGAGTTTTGTGTTTTTACTTTTAGGTTACATAGCAACTAGTGGATTTGATCTCATTAACAACCCGGCTGAGATAATCTCAGCAGGTGAAATGTCGATGCGATTGTCGTCTAGACAGACTTGATTTAAAGTAAAAACAAACAGGTGCATTGTTAATATAGGCTGGGTTTAAACATAAAGCCCAAGAACATAGACATTTATCTGAGTCATGAAAATGTGTCTGAAGAATTCCAGGAGTTAAAAAATGTTGTAGGTGGCGTCAACATTTGCGGACAGAAATCTGGTGAGGCCTAGCATGGAAAAGAAGTGAGAGAGAAAGCAAAGAACGGATAGAGAGAAAATGGAAAATGCTTAATGAAAAAGTGGAACAAATAAAGATAAAAAAAAAAGAATAAATTGCAAAAGGAGATGGAAATGAGGACAAAAATGAAAGCGAAAGAAAAAAGAAGGAAAGAATAACTTAAGAATAATTAACGTAGAAATAAATGAAACGTTGAACTAGAAAAAGAATCAAGAGAAAGAGAGGAAAGAAAGAATGTCGCACAAGCCTGATTAAGTACCTGAGACTGGGGAAAGGGACACATTCACAAAAGAGAGAACTATAATGAATTTATTTGATTGTTTCTCTATTTACAGCTTATCAATATTTCCAAGGTTATTTAAAGCCATAAAATATTTTTAGATTGTAAGAATTTGTCTTTAACGGTTTAATAATACAATTATTACTAATTAACCTATATCCGGGGAAGAAGAGGTGGAGTCGTACCTTTCCCAAGGGTATTTAAGCGTAGGTGAATATAACAAATTCGACTAGAATTGGAAATCGGCTCTCCTATTAACAATTCTGTATCATTATATATTACACCACACAAATCCAAGCTTACAGCACCTGGTATTCCCAAACTGTCACCCATCTAAGTACTGACCAGGCTCGACGTTGCTCAACTTCGGTGATCTTAAGGAAACCGGTGTTTCAACGTGGTACTCGTAAGCCTAGCAATACTGAAGAGCTGGTGACAGTTATAAGGCATACTTGATACACACTTAGACGATTATGTATCTTTCGATATATGACTGAAAAATCAGATTTTTCTGCAGTAGGTTGCCATTTCTATCTTCGGTAGACCAGGTGGCATCCAACTGTATAGAACCCGGTTTTTCCTGCTATTTACCCATAGATGGAGTGAAGAAGAGGATTCATACCTTTCCTAAGGATATTACCACGTATGTTAATGTAATGGATTCGACTGGAATTCGTTCTCGGCTCTCCGATTCCTCAAACCGTGACGCTATCAAAGTGACGATGACATAAAAGACAACAAAATCAGCATTTTCTTCGTGATACCGTAACGGAAGTAAGACTACAAGTTTGCCATGCTTCGGTATTTGTCTTGTGCGAGAAATCTAGTCTGATAGACCATTACATTTCCAAAGGATATGATCCTGACAAGGTGACTACCAAAAATAAAAGAGATATCAAACGGTGAAACATGTGAGTCAATATCTGTCTATCTTATTGTAATTAAGTATTGTATTCATTTACGTTATCTGTTGTCCTCATCTTTATTGTCATGTTCGTGACGTTTTGGCCGTTGTACACTCCGGCCTTCTTCAAGGACACACGGCCTAGTGGATAAAATCGTTGGTTGGATCCAGTTAATTGACCCAAAGAATTGTGATTTCAATACCTTCCTAAGGCAGTCATGGACAAAAAACTTGGAGAGTTGAGTTAAATGGAGAGTTGAGCTAAAACTTAAAATGGCAAGAAGAGGCATGGTACGTGGAACTAGAACAATCTACCCTGGTGGACGAAATAAAGGATTCAGTTCGAAATTCCAATCACCTGAAGAAGGCAGGCGCGTACAACTGCCGAAACGACGTAAACATGACAATAAAGAGGAAGCCAACTGTCCGAACATTGTAAATAATGTAAATATGTGAGTCATTTTAATCTTTCCTAGATTACAATGCCTGTAGTTTTATTCTGGACCTATTATCTTAACCTCCCTGTTTATAGTTATGCTTAAGGTAATCATGTTGAAATACCGTTTTCCGTATGATCACCGAAGTTGACATCGAGTCTCGTCAGTACCTAGATGGGTGACAGCTTGGGAATAACAGGTGATTGTTTATTCTTTTAAATATTTAATATCTTCAAGAGAATTTTAACAAGGTGAAGGAAATAATAGCATACAAAAATCGTAACTATGTATTTTTTTAAGCATTTCACCCCAAGCAAGGCGGGAGTGCCGCTAGCACGCAAAGGGTTACAGAGGATAGAGAACAAAAGCAAAGCGTCATGTTTGGGGAGAGGATAAATAGAAGAAAGGGAAGCAATGTCAAAGTATCAGAAGATCTCGATTACACTTGAATATTTCAAGATTATAGTTATCAGGGAAACAAGGAAAAGAATTCCACAGACGGGAGGTGCGAGAGAAGAAGCTGTTTGAGTAGAAGAGATAGTTACAGTTAACTGTTTCGACAAGTGAAAGAGTGGGACCGAGATCCCAACCTCGTTGCTCGCTTAAACTCATGCAGTATGGGAACCAGAGAAAACAACTTGTCAAACAGTTGCCATGAAAAGACAGAAGAGACAGAAGGAAGCCACGGCACGTCTGTGAGAAAGATACTGTAGACTAGAAGCAAGATCAGGACCCTTCACATTGAATATCCGTCTCTGGATTCTGTTGAGGACCAGTAGACTTACAGTAGGGGCATCAGACGATACATGATCGCAATATTCCATGCAAGGATGGATGATTTATTTATAGATTTGAAGGATGGACTCAGACTAGAAAAACTTTCTGGCACGACATGGAGAACCAAATATCCTTGCGGTAGATGAAACTACTGAGTCTATGTATTTGTTCCACATCATAACAGGCAGCGTGGGACAAAGCCTATTGGAGGACATAGATTTTGTTTCAAACAGAATGCAGAAGGAAACTACAAGAATTCCTAGTGATGTTATTGAAGGGAAACAAGACAAAAGACTAAACATCAATTGCAAGCAGATATTATGCAAGGCTGTCAGCACAAGTAACACCCTAATATGCAAATTACAAATTGGGGATACCAATATCGAGCAGGTGGAACAATTTAAAATATCTTTAAATTATCTTGACAAAAGACAGAAAGTGTGACACCGAAATCCAAAATCGCATTCGGATAGCCAATGACGACTTCTAAAAGTCAATCAAAGTATTTTGGAACAGGTGAATATTGAAACTTTACGTAACACCAGTCCTTCAATATGACAGAGCATGCAAAAGAAACTCCTCATCGATGAAAAAGAGACATAAAGCAACAGAAAATGGCTTCTATAGAATGATGAAGAGAATACCATGGACTGAGTATGTGAGAACGACGAAGTTCTATAAGCAATAGTTACAAAAAATACACTTTTACTTAGCATCTGGAAGAAACAGTTGAAATTTCTGGGGTACATAATGAGGAAAGTGCTTGGAAAATTTGAAACTCACAGAAAATATTGAAGGCAAGAGCAACAAAGGAAAACAACGAATAACTCAACTAATGTGTTTGTGCAAAAGAATGGCAGAACGGATATAAATAAAAATAAAAATAAAAATACTAACAACTGAAAAGGACAGAAAAGTGTAGCGAGCCATGTTCGCCAACGTCCTGACGGGACATTGCACAGAGAAGAAAAGACAGAGATTCCAATTAATAATGTTAACAACATTGTCAAGCCTGCATTTCTTATACGCAGTCTGGGGAATTCTTGCACTGTGATACAATTTTGTATTATTATTATTGTTATTATTATTATTATTATTATTTTGAATTTTGACGCAATCAATGGAAATTAGGTCCTTGAGGGATACTCACAAGACACATTCTAAATCAAGAAGAGTGATGTTTCTTTGTTGAGGGAGTGGATTTGGCGATTTAATATTTGTAGGAGTGGGTCATTGGTTTTTGCTAGGTACGCTTACTGTTGTAGTTGTTAGTGTTAATTAAAGTTGAATTAAATCTCGGCCTTCTAAAGTTATTGGTAAGTATAACCTATCAATATCTGATTTCGGTTGGTGCAACCTAATTTGGGTAAACATTTTTCTGGTCTTGGCGTCCAAAATTCTAATGGTATTCAACTTCCATTTAATAATGTTGAAGCGCTATGTTTCTAAGTGTATTGCTAAGGTGTTGATAGCCTTCATTTTATTGGTCCTCTTAAAGTTCGCTCTCTACTATCAAAACACTCTCCAATTATATTCTTTTCTTCATAATTGAATGTTCAATTCTAGCTCCTTCATTAATTTCTAATTATTTGTATGTACAATCTTGGCATAGTCCCTAAATCTTGTTGTTGATATAAACATCTAAATCTGTAATTTCCTTTTGTTTACCGCCTTTGAAGATGGCTTTGGTACATTTCTCGATTCTGAACTCCATCCAATTGACTTCACTGAAGGTTTTGACAATGGTGAGTAGTTTTTTTTTCTTCTGTTGTCATCCTCGGCAAACGTTTTAAGATCAATACAGAATAGGGCATTCAGTTTGACTGTCTATGTATTCTTAGCTACTGTTGTTCTATAGGCAGTCGAGTGACGCTAATGCAAGGCAGAAAAGTAGTAGTGACAATGAATCTCCTTGAAAGATCCCGTTTTAGATGGTGACTGGTCTCGATGTTTGGACCTGCTTGTACCGTTTAGGTTTAGTGTAGTCCTCCAGTTTCTCATGCTCTCCGTTATGAATTTGGCCGTTGTAGTGCATATTCTCTATAGTTTTAGGCTCTGCTTTATCCATGAATGTTGTAGACTTTTGAACGCCTTTCTGTAATCGATCCATGCTCTCGATAGGTTTATTTCCTCGTTCTCATCTCTCATTCTCATGTTTTATTGATAATTAATTGACCCTTGTTCTGCTGGGTGTAAATTGTTTTTTTTTTCTCAAGGAAGTTGTATGTCCTCTAGGTTATGATAGAGGTGGGGATCTTGAACATTGTTGGTAGGCAGGTTATGAGCACTCTACATGCATGTGCTGTTCCAGTTCTTACTTGATCCTATGTGGCACTTTCATCGTGCATTGTGAAGATTTCTCACACCTTACACCAGAATTCCTCGACGTCCTGGATATTAGATGAGTTATTTATCTCTTTACTTATTTTTTCTAATTATTGATATAATTTCTTGGCATCTTTTTAAAGATCTTGTTTTGCCAGAAGAATCTATTGTTTTCTTCATAACGCCTGATTCACTAGACCTTCGTTTAAATTTGTTGTTTTAGCTTCTCTGTAACATTTACTACGTCTGTCTTATTCTTTATGTGAAGGTCTCGTTTTATTTGTTTCCTCTTTCTTGTTTTTTTCATTATGGTTTCCTTGTCTACTTCATTTAGAAGTAACAATTATCCTTTAGTTTATTTATTTCTGTTATTATTTTTTCTTTCCAGACTGGCATTTTTCTTTCTCATTTTCGTTCTGTTTTTACTTTTTCACCTATTCTTTCTACGATCATTGCAGAGGCCGCGTATATAAGATGATTAGTTTCTGTCAGGTTCATCGGTCTTTCCATTTTATCTCTTATTTTTCTCATTGTTTGTTTAACGAGGTTGATGGTTTCCTTCACTTGACGGTTTTTCTTACTTTTGAAATTGTTGACCTTTCTTCAAAAATTCTCCCTTTTATATCAAATTTTTTTATCATCTCTGATGCTCTCTCGTATTAATCATTATATTCTTCTATTTTCTTGTGTACCCCAGAAGAATTATTACAACTGGTTTATATTTCTTCATCTGCATGTGTTTAGAATTTAGTTCCTGGATGTTAACTTTTAATATTTTTTTGATGTTTTCTCGGATGATTTCACACATATGCCATGTAATCTTTTATCACTGGTGACATTGTCTACTTGGCATCGATATTTAGCCCGATTGACATGTTTTTTATCGCCAAATATTAGGTTGGTGCAAAAATAATGACGTAATAACGTCGTTTTTTGACGTATTTTTAACGTGAAAAATGACATTATTACGTCATTATTTTTGCACCAATCTAATATTATAGGTGGGTTTGGTTTTTATGGTCGTTGGCAGATTTATCGTAGAAAAGTAAAATGCTAACATTACTTCATCATACACTTCCATATCACATTTCCGACTTATAAAATAAAAATTTTATATAAATTACTAATAAATAAATTTAAAAAAAGATGAGTCACTACGCCCTTCATGAATTAATTAAAAAAAATATCCGTCAAAAATTAATGAAACCACCAAAAATAATATAACTTTTAATTTGCGGGTTTATATTAAGCAATGTACACACACACACACACGCGCACACACACACACACACACACACACACACACACACACATATATATATATATATATATATATATATATATATATAACTGGTATTCGAGGATAACAGTCCATTAGGGTGGCTAGCCAATCCCCATTGCAGACACTCGCTCAGACACCCACTGTTTATACTGCAACTATGCCGAGTAGACCATAGTTACAGTTTCTAGGAGAAAACGTGTTATTCATTGTTATGAACAAGGCCATCAAGCTCTATCTCTTGTGAGGTCCGTGTTCCCAATTTTACTCACAATGATTTGGTCAACACGTGGTCTCATTATCAGAAAGCGAACGTTGTAACCACTCGGCCACACGCCCTTTTATATATATATATATATATATATATATATATATATATATATGTGTGTGTGTGTGTGTGTGTGTGTGTGTATACACACACACACAAGTACACACAGATATTCATACACAAACATACAAATTATATATTATTATTATTATTATTATTATTATTATTATTATTATTATTATTCGTACGCTATAAATTAAGTTTGTTAATACGATAATTTATTTCCTAAACCTGCTTTTGATGTTTCCTCCAAATTACAATTACAGTGGATGATAATTTTTCTAAATTCAAATTAATTTGCTTTCATTTGCGCCTTTTTTCCATCGTGGCCTTTTAATATTGAAGCCTTTCTTATGGTGGTCTTTTATTATTGAAGCCTTTCTTATTTTGTCATTTATTATTGAAGCTTTTCTTATCGTGACATTTAATATTTGAAACCTTACTCATTGTGGCATTTTTTATTGAAGTCTTTGTTTTTGTGACATTTTATTATTGATGCCTTACTTATTTATGCCCTCTTCTCATTGTACGATTTTTTAAACAAGTTTGAAATGTTTATTTACCGAAATATAATTTTTCCTTTTTTTCCATATTACATTAAATTTATTTCAAGTTATTTCCTTTTTACAAATTCTATTATCCTTTTTGTTTTTCTGTCGCGTCCTTCCTTCTACAATTCTATATCACTCTAAATTAACTCATCAAGGTCCTGCACTAAGACTAACTGCCTGTCTACTCTACAGAACGTTATAGGTAATCTACTAATTACGCCTGTAATCACCTTGGCTATTTTCAGCTAGGAAGCCACAAGATGATCACGAATATTCTCCAAAATTCTACTTCCATAAACTGCTGTTCAGTCCTTCTAAGCGCGCAAGAGTTTATGGGGCACTGTGAGGGAAAGCCTGTCATTACTCCTATCATTATTCCCATATCATTCAGATGCTGACTTTCCAAGGCCGAAAATACGAGGTACACTTACTCGTAATTATTCTAACGAGGCATGCCTGCTAATCATTTCATCAAGTCAAGTTCTCCGAAATCATTTCTAGCTTAAGTTTGGCACAAGGCAGAAAATGTGTAGCGCCCAGTGATGATCGAACTCACTAGTCCGTCGTCATAGCGAGAAAAGCTTGCTAGACATTACCCCACGTAGAAGAGACGCATTTTCATGTCTTCCAGATGTGCGGCACTCTCTACATCCAGCATTTGAGGCTTTTACGCCTCGGACATAACAGATCATTTCCGGAACTGTCATTATTTCTTTCGTGTTACAAATTTAAGAAGAAAGTTTCACTCATATTATTGTGAAAATAAGAAATATAATCAATTATCTCGTTAAAGTCATTTTTAAGCGTTTCACCCCAAGCAAGGCGGGAAGCTACTAGCATGCAAGGTGTTACAGAGAGTTGCAGCAATATCAAAGAGAAGTGATGGAGGAAAGGATGAAGAGAAGGATAGGAGATAGACCAAAGCATCTGGAGACGTCGATTAACATTACATTTGAATAGTTAGAGATTATAGCTAACAGGGAAGCAAGAAAAGGAGAGGGAGTTCCACAGGCGAGAGGTGCGAGGCATGAAGCTGTTGAAGACGTCTAA
>OZ010583.1:86169374-86176874 GCA_963932145.1 Acanthosepion lycidas
ATCCAACCTTCTCAGCAGGAGACCTAGCAATTGATTTATTATATTAAAACGATGTAATAGATCTGTCGGTTTAATTTTCGATAAATCGTTATACGCATTGAGGAGAAATTATGTAGCAATTTTCTATTACAAACATCCAAAATTCATTTTCGTCTTACCACATACATATTCTCTGGGGAAAGCAGAACGAAGGGAATTACTAAAAGCATTTCCGACTGTCTATATTGTCGATACGCTGACATATTTTATATTGTAACAAGAGTTTCTTGACTGAGATTTTTTTCTTCTTTTTAGAGAAAACGGAATAATGAACGAGGAAGCAAATATTGTTTGTTGAGACAAACGAGAAACAAAATAACAGAATCAAAAGCATAAGAAAAATACGTATGTAGTCAACAACTAAATACTATTTTGAATTGTGCTCGTTGAGTGGGGGGAAAAAATAAACTCGTATATTTAACCGGAGACAAATCGGAAACAGAAAAAGAATACGAATATTCGATATCATTAGAGATCTGAAAACGATGTCTTCCGAGCAGGAAGTTTTCGATTTCTTACAAAAATATTTATTTTATTTTTGTGTTGTTTTGCATAGGAGCGTTTATTCCCAGCCTTCAAAACAACACAAGAACAAGACACAAAATAAACAGTCAAAAAAAGGGTAAAAAAATAACAACACTAAAAAGAAAACTATGTGGGAAAAGTAGTGGCCAGAAGCACTTGGAACAATGAAAATTATGGGAAATGTCCGTAGTCTATTATATTTACAAGACAAAAAAACTTCAGGATTCTGGAAAAACTAACTGAATCTTACTTGCCTACCGTATTCAATGGAAGATGTTTGAAAGAAAAGTTGCTGCCAAGATATACACTTCTCTACATGTTGTATCAAAAATACCTAGGCAAGCTTTGTGAGGGAGTTTCTCATACTAGAAAAAGGACAAAAGTCGATATAAACAAATGTCCGCAACTTCTTCGTTTTTGAGTAATTAAGTTTAAAGTTAATGGTAGACATTTTAAATGTCTAATCCAACATACAATCCAAAAATACATTTGCAAAATTGAGGCGGGTTCCTAATACCAAAACAAGGTAAAATGAAACTTGTATAAAAAGGTATTGCTACCCAAATACGCAATATATATATATATATATATATATATATATATATATATATATATATATATATATATATATATATATATATATATATATATATATATAAAATATGCATTTGTTCATCATCGATTGGTATAACTCGGAGAATATATATATATATATATATATATACATACATACATACATATATATATATATATATATATATATATATATATATATATATATATATATATATATATATAATATGCATTTGTTCATCATCGATTGGTATAACTCGGAGAATATATATATATACATACATATATATATGTTTTATTTTATACCATCACTCACTTTGCGTTGTTTCTTATATATATATATATATATATATATATATATATATATATATATATATATATATATGTGTGTGTGTGTGTGTGTGTGTGTGTGTTTGTGTGTGTATGTTTGTGTCTGTGTCTCTGTGTCTGTGTGTCTGTGTTTAATAGATAAAGAGATAAGGGGGGAGAGAAAGAGAGAGGAGTGTGACTGAGAAAGAGGTAAGCAGTTATCGAACTTCTATTGTCTACCATAATAAATGTCAACCACAAGTGCTTGCCGTGGGCATTATGAAACAAACGAAAAACTTCTAATTGAATAGAAGCCACAAATAAATTTCTTAATCGATAATGATGAGGTTGGCTCTGATTGAATATCGATCGACCCGAATCAATGAAGATCAAACACGTTTACTTGCGCTTAAACAAATAAGACAAAAACAGAATCTTTTCAAAACTGGCAACAAGCTGCTCACAGAACTTATTATCATTTACTGAGATTAAATTCCAGAAGAAATGTGTAAGCTGATGAAGCCAAGTTTCCTTCAAGGACACTTTTTGTCAGCCCTCAGTGATTACTCAATTCATTATTAAATTGAAGCCCGCTAAAAAACCGCGGTGACCACATAGAATTTACATAATAATTTTTCGAAAATAATTAGTCGATTATTCATATCTAGAATCCACGTTTTATTTTTGTACACAATGAAAGGTGCATAACCCACTCAGTATTGAGAGATAACTTTTATTTCATAAAAAAATTTCTAGAGAGGAGTAAGAAGTGCAAGTGATAAGAATATGTCTTGTAGGTGACGGCTGGCACTCGACTTGAGTTCAATATTGTAGTGGCCAGGAAACAGTGACCTATTTGATTGGATGCCTTCCAGATATAGATGCCTAGGGCCATCGCACCTCTGACCACTCTTCTGCATGCTAATGTCAGGGAAGTATCCTCTACAGCAGTAGTTCATATGCGCGGCGGAAGTGGATATCACGTGAATCGAAATGATTGAAATACACTCAAAGTTTAAGAAACAGTCTGAAAATATCCATATGCCAAAAATAAACATGATTTCAAAATTTAAAATATTATCATGGATTACTTGTAATTGCATTCATGAGTCCCAGTATAAATAGTTATTGACCGATTTTATTATTGTGAAATGTTGCTCTATATCAAATATTAAGAATATAGCAACTCATGTCTGCAAATTGAAGGAGAGTGCTATCAATGATAATGTTCTGTCTTCAAATCCGTGGTTAATCTAGCTTTTCCCCTCTCCGCTGTATTGTTTTGCATTTTTATTTTTAAATGTACAATTTATCACATAAAATCTGGTGAGGTACGAAATAATTATTATTCCGAAAATGAGGCCCAGAAAAAAAAAGTGTGTAAATCATTACTCTATGCTGTCAACTGCGCAAAGCAGCTGCTTTTGAAAGAAGCTGTCGAAAATGTATATGTATCTTGCCAGCAGAAGAGGAAAAAGAAATTGATAGGTCTACCTTTTATATGTGGTATGACTGGTCATAGTTTTAAAGAACAGAACTGCTGCGACTGAGAAATCTAGTCCATGGATATTCTGATAGAGAAGCTAGAGACTTGCTTCGTTTTCTCGATAGGAAATAGTGACGTATGGTGTAAAATAATATAGATATTGCTTGTCATGTTGTTTTTATTTTGATATTTAAAAAATATATAGACATATGCTGATTTATCACAACCTTTCTCTAAGTGCCATAAATATTTAATACAAAAACATTTTACGTTTCTAGTTAACATAATATTTTCGCCGGCAATATATTCACATATCCTAATCTAACAATAAAAGATATTAACATTTGTGTTAAAATGTCTTTGAAACGTAAGGACATCATAGATTTGTGCTGGTGGCAGTTCCATATAAACTTCCATTTAAGAATGCTAACCACGTTCATTTGAAACTACGGAATGATTACATGAAGCCAAAAATGATCCGCATTAGACTTCTACTTGTTTTCCTGGGAAATGAACAGAGATGATCGAAATTGCTCGGAACACTACAGAAAATTTCTGCAAAACCATTTACAAAATTGCACCAGTCTGGCATGAAACACTTTACTGGACAGTGAGAGAAACGTACTGCAGTTATCTATTCAATAAACAAGTTTAAACGAAATACACACACACACACACACACACACACGCACACACGCACGCGCGCATATATATAATATATATATATATATATATATATATGTCAGATCAGTTCCTAGGAAACTGCTCGACACCAGATTTGATTATAGTAGTGACGGTTTTGTGCAGAACCATCCACACTTTTTGAAGGGCCGAATACAAACGACCCTCCGTGGGTTTTCGAATTAAGAGTTGGCATTCTCCTAGACTAGTTGTCATCCAAGCCTATAGATCACAGTCCGTTCTGCTGGGAAAGTTGTGAATCCCCTGATTCACACCTTTTTCAAGGGTATTAGCACGTAAGTGAATGTAATGTATTCGGCTAGAATTCGAACTCGGCTCTCCGATTCCACAATCCAAGCCGCTATCCATTACTTCACCGTGCCTCCTTAAATACAGGTCTGCCTGACGATTGAGTCTAGCATGGATTGAACTCACAACTCATGTTAATGGATCCAATAAAAGCTTTTATCCACTGGGCTATGTCCCCTTAAGTACATCAATATCTGAATTTTTGGAACTGATAAACTTAATGTCTCAGTAATCATTTTAATCAGAGCGCATATTTTTGTTATTGCTTTTCTCTAGCACTCCGTATTACCTGTTCCCATATTGTTTTCTTTTCAAAGGATTCAGTTCAAAATTCCAATCAAATGAAGAAGGCCGGATCCTACAACAGTGGAAAGATCATGAATATGGCAATAACGATGAGGACAACAGTACGAAAAATATAAATAAAATTAGTGTATTTTAAATGTTGGTTATTGAACTGAATTCATCATATATAGATTCGCATGAGAGATTTGTTTTTCTTAAATAAGTAATTCACATTTTGTTCTATCAAGATATCCTCGTCTGTCCAAACTGAGAGCGAGAGGTTTTGTTTATTGAAGGGTTTTACCCAACTTGAAAACAGGATACATGGTCTTGTTCGTACGGACATTTTTTTAAAAAGATTTCTAATCCCGCTGTTCTTAAATTTACAGTTTAAGAAAACAAAAAAAAATCGGGTATAGACAATCAAAAACGTGTACCAACTGACATTATGTTTTGTTTATGGTAATATGGTGTAGTGTCGGATTAAAATTACATTCAAATATACACACGTAGACTATCTTACATGTAGGATGTAAATGTTGACGTATTGCAACTGCCAGTTTGTAATTTATACCTGATAATTGCTAGGGGCACAGTTACAGTAAATGTTGAGGAATAAGTATTAATTTCTGCTTGGTAAACACAAACGCACACGTGTATATATATATATATATATATATATATATATATATATATATATATATATATATATATATATGTGTGTGTGTGTGTGTGTGTTTCTCTATACAGCGCTTATAGTCGTTACGCTACCAATTAATACATAAACTTCAATACCTTTTACAAAGTTTGGAATAAAAATAGACAAGGTGAACGTCAGAAGTTTAAATTGTTTCTTGATTATATATATATATATATATATATATATATATATATGACGAAATATAGTCTTAAGGTGAGCTATATTTATGGGATACAGTGCTCAATATTAGAGATAGAGCGTGGGTAAATATAAAAGTGAACATTGTAGTCAACACTTACAGGCGACAGGCCGTTTCTTGCTAGACGCAATCGTAGCCTGGCGCCTCTAAGTGTTGACTTCAATGTTCATTTATATATATATATATATATATAGATAGATAGATAGATAGATAGAAAGAGAAATAAATGTTGTACCACAGAATTAAATATGGCTTTAAAAGTGACGGAACGCATTCATTTATATGCATCTTTTTCGTCCAACGCTAATTTCTTTATTCTTATTAATAAATTTATTTTACTAATGGGTCCCGATGCCGCCCATCCATTTTCAATTTCGGCGTTTTTATTATTATGGTTCCAACGAATGTTTTTTAAGAAATGTTCCACGTAAATAATTCTTTCCGTTGTTTTCAAAGCCAAAACCATACACACATACACCGATACATACATACATATATATATATATATATATATATATATATATATATATTATTTTAATAATACTATGTTTCTTTAGTATTTGCGAATTATCAGTGCGTTCTTGAGAAAGAATTTGGAGTGATTGCTCGTTGCCTCTTTCATATTTGGAATCCAGTGTTTTGATTCTGATAGATTTGTTGCTACCCTGTGATAAATTACCCATTGTAAAGTGCTATCTAACCCGTTTCTCTGACAGGGTATGGAGGAGAGATGAATATACGCCTTTCTCAATAGAATAAGTACATCAATGAGCACTATTCCTTAGCCAAGGTTTAGAACACATCATTTGAATTGCAATTTCCACCAGAATAGCCCTGATAAATCCTGCACTTCGTAGAATATATTACCAAAGTCGTTAATGTGTTTGATTATGTAAAACATGTGAATATATATTCGTATTATAACGCTTTTAGTATTCGATTATCAATGATTATTACTTTGTCCCTTTAAAGTTACCATTGTATTTAGAATTTAATAAAAGAAAAAAAAAGAATCATTCCGATGGTTAGAAAATATTAAAAAAATAACATTAAATCATCGCATTGACAGTTAATTCCGTATCATCGTGAATCCATTGTTCACCATCGTTTATCGATTAACTTCTCATCAAATTAACAATTCGTTGGTCAGAGAATATTGCTTTGGCAGTCTTAAAGAACTGGCTATTATATACAGTCGAGCCCGACTTAATAAAAGAAACTAAAGATGACCTCGTTAAGAAGAATGTTTTTAATCATGTTACATCGCAGAAATAAAATTACCCATTGTCTTTCAGCTGTGTTCATTTGGTGACGTGGCAGCAAATATCTTTTCTAACCCAGACGCTATCTGCACAATATTCCCGGCACCAAAGTCGTGAACTTCGAACATAGCGAAGTTGCTGATAATCTTATCAGTACAAAAACTAATGAACACCGGTGGCAAATCTTCAGGAATAATCAATCAACAGGAAATTGATAGCTAATTAATTTATCAATTAATTAATTTCGACATTTTTTTTTTTTTCATTTTGTTACATTTTTTTTTTCTCGCATGGTTGTGCACAGAGTTGGATATATATTTTTTTTCTTTTTTCTTATAAATTCCTAATTTTTTATTCGCTGGAATTCTATTTAAAAATGCATTATTTTATCTTTATATCTATCGTCCGCATCTTAATACTTTCTTTCTTATATTTTATATTTCTTTTGCACTGTGCAAAACCTTCTATTGCAATATAGATTTATTTGCTTTAATACCAATTGTCGTTTCCATATTCCTTTATTTCCATTGCCTCTTTTCTTTCTTACTGGTGATTAAGATCTTCTTTCGCATAGAAAAACAGTCGAATGCAAAACGAATTGATGGAGAAATAATTATTTCACCAATATCGTGATTATTTATCGAAATTAGTCCCGAACTGCCAAAGCAGGTGCCAAATATACGACAGGAAAGTTACTGTTCCCCAAAGATAATCGACTGGACGACGACTTACGTTCAATAACGGTCACCGTGGATAGTGATTTACTAAGGTTAATTTAGATGTAGAATCAGGCCGAAGGTATGGATAACCCTGTGAGGATCAAAGACACTATTCAATCGTAACTGACCTAGCAAAACAAGCTTGCTAACCATTACACAACGCTGAATGATCCGGACAGAGGAGATATAGAACTTTTCTAAACGTAGATTAGATGTGGCAAAAGAACGAAAGTATGGACACATAGTGAGGATCGAATTCACTATTCAGTCGTAATTGTATTTTTATTGCATCAAAAATACAATTTGGTTCACTGAATATCCTAAACCTATCTAAATTGATTCCGGAAAGATATATAAACGTATGTTGATTTTGTAAGCGTACCTCAGATTTGGCACAAGACCAAAGGTTTGGG
>OZ010583.1:86179374-86194374 GCA_963932145.1 Acanthosepion lycidas
TGTTGGTTATTGGAATTCATTCCATATACACCAATCATATACTTGTATATATATATATATATATATATATATATATATATATATATATATATATATATATATATATATATATATATATATATTATATATATATATATATATATATGGATCCACTGGGAGGAAAGAAATATTACTACAACATTTTTGATTTAACATAAATTTTATAATATAAGTTTATAATCCATAAAATATTTGTTTACCATGGCATATGCTGCAGTATGCAAAACAAAATTCATAAAAAATTGTTATATTAATGAAATTAAAAAAAATTGGAGACGAAAAGTATTCGTACAGCATTATAGTACCCATTTAATACTTTGTAGTATATCCCTTACTCAATTCAAAAGTAATCAGTCTCTTTCTGTAGCTTTTAGTCAATGAGTTGCAAGTTTCCGTTGGTAGTCTATTCTTCTTTGCATTGTCTTTTTAGGTCCGGGATGTTTTCCAAAGCTCTTTATTAACTTGAATTTTTAATAAACCCCAACAATTCTCCATTGGATTCAAGTCTGGAGAGTATGATCGCGATTCGAATGTATTGATAATGTTTACAATAAGCCATTTTTTTCGTAGATTTAGCCGTATATTTGGGGTCATTCTTTTGTTGCTAAAACCCATTCATTTGAGAGTCCAAGCTTTACTACTGACCCCAAAAAAATCAGATTCCAAAACATCTTGATATAATTTCGAATTCTTTCTATATATTATCTCTAAATTATCCGTAGCATTAGCAGAAACACAACCCAAACTTAAGATATTGTCACCACCAAATTTCACCGTAGGGATTGTGTTCTTCGGTGCAAAGACTGCTGTCTTTTCTCCACACGCGAGTCCTTGAATTACGCCCAAATGGTTACATTTTTGCTTCATCTGTCCATAAAACACTTTCCCAAAATGATTCAGACTTGTTCTTATGCCCACAAACAAATTCCAAACCGGCATCACTATGTTTCTTCAATAGTAGTGGATTTATTCCTGGAGAACGCGATCTTAGACTTTGTTCATTGCTTGTTTGCGTTTAATAATACATGATGCTTTTAATTCTTCCTGTATTTCTCTCCTAATAATAAGTGGATTTTCTTGAATTTTGTGCTGAATTCTTCTCACTGAGCAAGGAAAAATCTTCCGTGGTGCATCAGATTTTAATAATTTCAAGTTTTTAACTATTTTTATATTTAGCAATAATCGAACTAACAGAAGTAAGTGGTATCTGCTATTTTCCTAGAGCCTTCCTTCCAATGTTTGATGCGCAATTATTTTTGCGAATTTGATAGTTTCTTGCCTTTCATCATGATGAAAATTATTGCATATGATTTGTGTGCGGAGATAACCTTATATAAGAAATTAATTGCGGAATGTTTTAGACTGTTCCTGTAATAAGATAATTGAAAGAATCTAGAAAATTCTTACAAAGAATTATGTAAATAAAGGTAATTTAAGCCATTTGATATTAAAAGACAATATGTATGAATACTTTTTAGATTCGAAATTCTATAAATAACACAATTTCATTCATAACAATGATTTCTAATTGCTTTTCGCATATTGTAGCATTATGCAATGATGTAAAAATATGTTGTGGATCCCCCGAAGAGGGCTGGATGAGATTAATCTTGTGCGACTTGATTAAATTTATCAAAGTAGGCCCGCAATATTTAAAAGAAAAATAAAACGTAGATCTGACTGGTCACCAACAATGACATCAATAAATACGTTTATTACATTAATATTTAAAAACAAAAATTAATTACAATAAAATACAATTTACAAACTCAAAAACAATGATCAAAGTTCTCATAAACGAGACTAACACAAAAATTCACGGAACGAATAATTCTGTGAAATAGGATTTCTGAAAGAAATTTTGCAATAAAATTTATACACTTATATTAACGTAATAAACATCTATAGAATCAATCGAAATGTGAAATGTAGCATGTACAATATAGTAAATAATATAAGAGTATAAAATAGAGGCTATAACACACCAAATCTGTATTGCTTACACAAAAAAAAACAAGGATTGATGTAAAAATGAAGGATACTGAACAATTTTGATGAGTTAGGTGATATGCATCGAATTCGACGAGAAGATTCAATATGGGAATTAAATTCAGTAGAGTCTTCTGATAAAAAAGAAGTTTGACTTGAAATAAAACAGTGTCCGACGTAGATAGTCTGATGTCGTATGGTTGCTGGTTGTTAAATAAACAGATATTCCCTTTCGAAATAAAATTAGCGGAAATTCGTCGAAATTGTTGATTAACCGTTGAAATGGACTGGGTTGACGTCAGGGCGGGAAATTGCCCGTAGAAATAAACCAATGTTACGGTACAAGTTAACACAAAATTCACGTAACAAATAATAACGTTAAGTAGGGTTCCTGAAAGAAATTTTACAATAAACTTCATACACTTATATTAACGTAACAAAGATCCTTAGAATCAATCGAAAAGGGAAATGTATTATGTAAAAAGTAGTACATGGAAAGGGAATTTCTTGTTCGGAGTCGAACGTAGTAAAAATGTTCATATATTAAGTTGACAGTAATAAAATTTCATGTATAGTACAGAACAAGTTCAGAATTGAACGTTTACAAAAGAGGACATATATCTAAATGATAGTAGATAAGGTTCATGTACGGAAGAGTACAAAATTGATGGTATAACACACCGAATCTTTAGAACTTATATAGAAACGTAAACCAAAGATTGAGGTATAAATGCAAGATACTGACCGATTTAGATGAGTCGGGGGATATGAACCTAATTCGATGAGAAGAATCGATATTTGAATTTAAGTCAATAGGTTTGACTGTTAATAAATGGAAACTTGAAGATGAAGTTAGCCTGATGTCGAGTTAAATAATCAGATATTACTTAATTCCCCTTTGAAATATAATTGGCAGGAAATCGCCGAGAACGTTGATTAAGCGTAGAGATATACTAGGCTGACAACAGGACGAAATAAAACGTAGAAATTAACGAATGTTACAATACAAGTTGTTTGATGTCAGGACATATATTCATATATATATATATATATATATATATATATATATATATATATATATATATATATATATATAGTAATTGTAAATTAAAACGTCTCTTATCATTAGGTTGGTGCAAAAATAATGTCGTTTTTTCACATAGTAACATGTGTGAGAAAACGACATTATTTTCGCACCAACCTAATAGAATGCCTATTGAGTCTGGCGATCATCCTCTCCAGTTTTCGAATTAGCCTCGTTGTTGATGTCTTAAATTTCCAAAAGATATATGTCTATATATCTGTATGTCTGTTTCCAATCTTTCAACTTTCCTGTGTCATCGTAGATCATCTAATGCGGCGTGATATTTAAATTCAAACGCCTCACCACAATCAACGTAGAAAGTGTCGGATGACGTATGTAGATGTTTTCAATAAATTTTACTTTATTACTTCAGTGTACTATTTTTGTTATTTATAAAGATCTGTCTACTCTTATTATAGTGTTTATGCTGAATAATAATATCTTATTTGAAATAACTTTTTTTTTTCCTGAAAAATGGCACATGAGTGATCGCGAAAGGGAAGTTGTCGTGTAACCATGATAACACATATATTGAACATTGTTTTCAAAGATACAATATTCATCTGAATAAATTAATTCGTAAACAACATTAGTCTTATATAGGGGTTGATAGACTGGATAACTATTTTATTGTAAAATTAATTTCTTAGTTATTTTTTACAACAAATGCTAAATTATACAGTGTTTTTTTTTCCAAAACTTCAATAATTGATATATATATATATGCATTATATTTTTATAGCTATTTTATTCATTCATTAATTCATATATATATATATATATATATATATATATATATATATATATATATATATATAAATTATGGTGGTAATGTTCGGCTCTCAATTCTTTCACTGTATGATGGTCCTACGTCATTCTCAAGCCTAGATGTGCCCTTTATATTGTACCCGCATTGCATTTATACTACTACTACTACTACTAATAATAATAATAATAATTATTATAATATACTCCATGAAAAAAGACGCTGCACACTTCAAGAATCATCTTACGGCACTTGAAATAATACCAACTAAAAACGAAGCGAATACCAACTACAGAAGGCAAAAAAAAATATGGAAGGACAAGGTGTTGCGTGGCAAATACCTAAAAAGAACGATAATAGCAGATGTGGACTAACAGAAAACCTATCAGTGGCTGAGGAGTACCGGTTTGAATGTTGAGACAGAAGGCCTAAATATTGCAGATCAGGATCAAAGACTCGTAAGCAGATCTTATCACTGTCACATAATCAAAAACCACTGAGAGATGGTATGACCACCAACCAGACACAATAACGATGTAACTATCATTTTGGACATATCACTTCAAACTGGCAAGGAAACAAAAGCCAATTGAGATGATATTATCATAAAAGACAAGAAATTCAGGAAGTGTATCCTTATTGACATAGCAGTGCCATCTGAGATAAATGCCTACATGGAAATTATCGAGAAATTGTCCAAATACAAGGACCTCCAGTTCGAGATTAACAGGATGTGGAGAATTATGACTGAAACTGTATCAATAGTAATCGAACCTTTGGATCTCATGAGAACGGGAATGGCCAATGATCCCAGGTAACAACAACATACAAGTTGCCCAGAAGATCGTCCTACTAGGAATATTATATTAATTGAAAATGTGCTATCAACTGACTGAAAATTATCCTACAGGGCCTAAGGACCATAGTCTAGGAAGCAATAACATAAACAAATGATAATATATATATATATATATATATATATATATATATATATATATATATATATATATATATATATATATTTGTGTGTGTGTGTAGATGGGGAGAGAGACAGAGAGAGGGTGCGACAGGTAAATTGTCATCTAAATGATGCGAAAATGAAAATAACACTGACAACTCATTTTAACAAATATATTTACCAAAATTACACAAAAATATCTTGAAATACTAAAGAGTAAATTTATTCAATAAAATCGCCATTGGCTTTAACCGCTGTCTCCAAACACTTCGGAATATGATACATCTCATCTGAATGGTCTCCTTGTTTAAGTTGGCGAATCCTTGCCTCCTGTCCATCTTTGGTGTTATAGGGAGTTTTGTTGGTCTCTCGCTCAATCGCGCCAAAGACCTAATAATCAGGGGAGTGCAGGCTGGGGAGATTTCTTGCCAGATGTGAGGTTGTGATGTGGTCGGTGAAACTGTCTGACATCCAGGACTGATTTCTCCTTCTTATGTGCCATGTTTCAGAGTCCTGTTGCCAGTCATGGGGTCTTCCTGCAGCTACCCTCTTGACCCTGTGCGCACTACCTCCTCCCCACACTTGCGGTAGGCCTCCGTGTTGAGTCTAATGCCATGTGGGAAGATGAATGGAGGCATAACGACGTCATCACTATTGAACACTCCAAGCATCATGATGTTGACTGGGTATATCATCCAGCTCTTTCCGAATCCTCTGAACTATTCTCAGATTGGCATTCCCACCATAAAATCCGGGACGTTTTTCTTTTTTAGAACCATCAGAGGCAGTTTCTGTGCAGCCTAATCACCATTTGACTCATACAACGCTTTCTGGAATGGTCCTGGGCTGAGAAGCAAACACCCTGAAAGCCTTAATTGAAGCCGATCCTCGCAAAACCACACGGGAAGTTGCTGTTGAACTTGAGGTCGACCACTCAACCGTCGTTCGCCATTTAAAGCAAATAGGGAAGTCAAAAAAGTTGGATAAATGGGTACCGCATGAATTGAACGATAATCAAAAAAATCGTCCTTTTGAGGTGTCTTCTACGTTTCTGCGCAACAAAAACGACCCATTACTCGAGCGGATTGTGACGTGTGATGAGAAGTGTATCCTCTACGACACTCGCGACGTTCGGCCGGTCTCATCCATCACAGCTTCTTGAATCCGGGAGAAACAATTACGGCGGAGAAGTACTGCCGACAAGATGACGAAATGCACCAGAAGCTCCAACGTATGTGCCCGAGATTGGTCAATATGAAGAGACCAATTCTCCTCCATGACAACGCTCACACGCATGTTGCTCAACTGACCCTGCAGAAGCTGAACGAATTGGGCTACGAGACTCTGCCTCATCCGCCATATTCACCGGACCTCTCGCCCACCAATTATCACTTTATCAAGCATCTCGACAACTTCCTGCGCGAAAAATGCTTCAAAAGCCGAGATGATGCCGAATCGGCCTTCAATGACGATGAACGCTTTCAGAACTCCGAATTTCTATGCTAATGGGATAAATAAACTTGTTTCTCGTTGACAAAAATGTGTCGATTCTAATGGTTCTTATTTCGATTAATAAAGTTTATTATGAAAGGTGTTATGATCTTTTGAAGTTGAACGTCAAAAAACGACATTACCTTTGCACCAACCTAATATCTTCTCGTGCGAATGCCAAGCAGTACAGCATGCTGTTTCCAAATTCATGGCGCAGTGAATTGGGTCATGGTGTTCATTTTCTCACAGATGGTGCCCAATTGACCCAATAATATTGTGAATCCGAAAAAATAAAAAAGTAAAAACGCTAATGCGCGAAATTAAAAAATATGAAATGGCGATAATTTACATATCGAACGCCGCATATATATATATATATATATATATATATATATATATATAGTGTAAATGTATCAAATCCGTTGGCATATACTCTGAGTTGTTCCTTCTAAAATGAAATATCCCAAAAATTGGGAATGGAACTAGAAATGTTTGAGCCCACAGATTGGAAGATTATAGGTTTTGTACGTACTCCTAATATTCTTAGAGACATGTGTGACTTACGTTTGGAAAAAAAAATGGGAATAGTAACATACACTAATCAAAGCCAAGTATTGAATCAGAGGAATGAATTAGTGTTACAATATTGACATAAAAACAAATTCAAATTTTCATAATATAGGTTTAACTTAATGAGCTTCTGTATTTCCATAATATCCAACTACCCTCTAACTCTTCTAATGTGGAAAGTCTAAATGGTTCTAATTTAAATATCCCTCTCTATAACATCTTTGGATTGTATTAGTTATAATTTATAATTTTTTAATCTTTCCCCTTCTCTAAGATCTCCGCAACTCTCTTTCCATTATGCGTTTACATCCTTTTATCTATATATTTTATAGTTATTTTAATCCCATTTTTCCTCTTTTAATTTTAGATTAATATTTCATTCTTCAAAAATTAATGTCATAAGGTAAATATTCGAGATTAATTTTATAAAAATTCTTCCCTTTATGACAAATGAATCAGACCCTCCCCTGTTGCCTGCCTCGTCGGTTCGTCTGACTAAAACATTGAAATGGTTAAATTCTCTATTTGTTTTTCGACTGCTTTTTTTTTAGCTTTCACAGTTAAATTTCTATTTCTGAAACGGACTTATCTATCTATCTATCTATCTATCTATCTATCTATATATATATATATATATATATATATATATATATATATATATATATATGCGTGTGTGTGTGTATTGTCAATGAATCCTTTTTATCCTTGCATACCCATTGTCAAATCTTTAATCATTTTTATTTCCTTTGTGTTTATTTTCATATGTTCTTGAGCTAGAGTGTTGGCATTATTCATGGGTTCTTTTATATCCCGTTGTATAAATTGAGAATTATGATTATTTTTATGTTGCATAACCAGTCTATATTTGTCATACTGCGTATTACACACACACACACAGATACACACACACACACACACACACACACACACACACACACATGTTTTTCTTTGTTTTTTTTTTCGTTTTTTTTTTTCTTCTTGGTTTTTAGATTTATCTATTTTTTCTCTCCCCCCAATCAAAGACATTTTGTCCCAATGATTCTCCCTTATTTGATAGTTTAGTAAGAAATCCCGGTTCGAAAGAAAAAAAAAACAAAAAAAAAAAAACAGGAAAAATGGAAAATTAAATGTCTTTGGCTAGATGCGAAAGTGTCTCGTCAGTATTCTAATGATGTTGTGACTATCTTTTTGCTTGATATATTGTCCGAACTTGGAATTGTTCTATCCGGTTTTTTCTCCTGTTCTAAATCTTATTGAAAGCATATCTCCCAAGCCCAGTACTTTGTGAGGGCGGAGGATTGGCCGTTGGTTCCCCCCACCCGCGACCAGGTTGACGCTTGGACATAAGGTAAGCCTTTCATTCAGTTACCATCATGAGGAAGAAAACAGACAACCACTTGCTGGCCCGTGTGAGTATAGTTTCGCTCTAGCAGAAAGCCATTTACGTTTTTCTTTGTTTTTTTGTTTTTTTTGTTTTTTTTTCTTGGTTTTTAAATTTATCTATTTTTTTCTCTCCCCGTACTCAAACACATTTTGTCCCAATGATTCTCCCTTATTTGATAGTTTAGTAAGAAATCCGGGTTCGAAAGAAAAAAAAAGACAGGAAAAATCGAAAATTAAATGTCTTTGGCTAGATGCGATAATAAATCCGGGTAACCTTATTTTCAATTTCTTTTTAGAATAGACAATGGGACTTATACTAAGTTAAAACTTAATGTGATAGGGTATAACAAAGTGTGATCCAGGTTTCCTTACCTGTTATCTCCCTACCCAATCCTTCCCTCTGTTTGTGTCGTCCTTTTTTGTGTTATCTGTAATAGGAGTAGGTAGTCTCTTCTACCGCCCGATCAACACTCCTCCCCCTTTGATTCGACATGATTAGAGGCTTACATCTTGTTGCTTGTCTAAGAAGAGGTTCCCGGTACTCTTTCTCTCCCCGTCCTCTGTATTTTTGCAGCTCTGTTTCTCCCGTGATGTGTGCAGTCTGTGGCATCACCCCTTCATTCTGAGGGGGTACGGTTGACAGTTCTCTGGTTGCTGTTTCCGACTGGTAGTTAGGAGCCCTAACTCTTGCGTAGCGTCTTGAGCGGCCGCTCTGATCAACAGATGTATAATACCGGGGTGTTTCTAGTGTCATATCGCGCCTGGAAATGTGTCTCTGCAGTCACCTCCGGTGGGCAGCCCTGAGGCCACATAATGATTTAGATTTTGCCAACTCCTCTCTGCCCGCGTCACGGTCGAAACTGTCTGTTTCTTTTACTTCGGGCCTTCTCATCTTACAAACAAAATTCAACATGAGTTACAAAAACCGAAAGATTAACCGTAAACCAGCCTCTCAAAAACCACCTAAACCCCTTAACATTCCGTTCTCCAACATCCGGGGCATTAGGACAAACTTCTGCAGTCTTGAATCTTTCCTCAATGCAAACGGCCCGGATATACTGGCTCTCTGTGAGACAAACCTTATCTCGTCTATCCCCTCTTCTGATCTCTCGATCCCCGGCTATCTTCCTCTCCTCAGAAAAGACTCTCTAACCCACATGCACGGTCTTGGTGTCTACTTCAAGGAACATCTCCCTCTGGCCAGAGAGTCCTCTCTCGACTCGCCAGACCAGTCATACATGTGTCTCCGACTCTCTCTCCTCAATGCGGTAACTATCTCTTCTTCCTTTACCGCTCTCCATCCTCTCAAGAATTTGAGATACTCGATAGCATTTCTGACAGCATAGACAAGGCTGTCTCCGTCCACCCGTTTGCTCACATTTTTGTGTTTGGTGACTTTAACGCCCATCACACCTTGTGGCTTGAGAATGCTACTATGGACCACGCATGCATTCAAACGATCAATTTCTCAATCCCCCATTCCCTAACACAGATAGTTAACTTCCCCACTCGTTTTGCCTTCAACCGGGAAGGTAAAGCCTCTCTTCTCGACCTGTGCTTTACCTCCATCCCCGAATCCTGCAGCGCGTCGCAACTCTGCCCTCTGATCATGCAGTAGTATCAGTTAACATCTCATTCAACTCCACCTCCTATAAAGAACCTCCTACCATTTGAACTTCATTCTACTATCAACGAGCTGACTGGCACGCGTTCCGTGATTTCCTCCGCGATGTCCCCTGGGATGGAGTCTTTAAGCTCCCCGTCCAAGAATGTGCTTCTGAAGTCTCTCTCTGGGTTAAAGCTAGAATCGACTCTTTCATCCCATCAAGGAAATATAGGGTCAAGTCACGCTCCTTCCCCTGGTTCTCTGCTGCTTGCTCATCCGCCATCGCCCATAGGAACCACTACTTCCACCTATTCCGTAGCGACATGCCTGACTGCAATAGACGTCTCTTTGCCTCCGCCCGTAACTACGGTAAGCCTGTACTCAACGATGCTAAGTCACTATTTGCGGCTCGGATGAAGGAACGTATTGCATCTCGTAAATTTGGCTCCAAAAATTATTGGTGTCTCTGCAAGAGCGTATTGAACAATTGCAAACCCTCTATACCTCCTTTATTCAACCAGTTCTAAGTCCTGACCTCCTCTACCGACAAGGCTGAATGCTTTGCTCGGAAATTTTCATTCAACTCGATGCTCGACTCTTCCGGTGTACCCATACCCGACTTCCCTCTTAGAACTGAGGCCGTATTGAGTGGGTTAAACATAACCTCATCTTTGGTACTGGGCGTTATCTCCAATTTAGACCCCAACAAGGCTAGTGGTGGAGACGCATTACCAGCAATTGTCTTGAAGAAATGCGCGCCTTTTCTAAACTATACAACTACTGCCTCAATGAAACTTGTTTTCCTGACTGCTGGAAGTCCTCTTCGATCGTTCCTGTCTTCAAGAACTCCGGCGACCCCTCTGACCCTTCCAACTACCGTCCTATCAGTCTCCTTCCCCTCTTCGGCAAAGTCTTCGAAGCCCTAATCAATACCGGGGTGGTTAACCACCTCACATCCCATAATCTGCTCTCAGACAAGCAATATGGTTTCCGCTTTGCCCGATCTACAGCTGATAAGCTTATGGCCATCACTGAAACTGTCTACCGAGCTCTTCAAAATAACGGGGAAACCCGAGCCGTGGCACTAGATATCTCCAAAGCATTTGATAGGGTTTGGCATGCCGGCCTTCTTCGCAAGCTCCAGGGTTATGGCATTACGGATCGATTATATAACCTAATACGATCATTCCTGTCAAACCGTAAAATGAAGGCCGTTCTCAATGGATTCTCCTCCAGTTCCTATCCCACGAACGCAGGTGTTCCTCAAGGCCCCATCCTAGGCCCCACTCTATTCCTTATCTACATAAATGACCTTCCTGACGCAATAACTTCCCAAGTTGGCATCTACCCGGATGACAGCACAATTTATTCCTGCCTCAAAAACAAATCTAGTCTCGCTGACAAAACTCGCCTGGCCGTGCGTCTCGAAAAGGACCTCCAATCGATTGTGAACTGGGGCACGAATTGGCTGGTCAACGTCAACGCTTCTAAGACAGAAGTGTAATGTCAATCGACATCTCCAGTTGCCTTGATCTATCCACTACCCTCATCCTTTCTTCTATCACTCCTATCTGATCTTGCTCTAAATTTTCTGTAACCCCTTGCGTCCTAGTGGCTTCCCGCCTTGCTTGGGGTGAAATGTTTAATATATATATATATATATATATATATATATATATATATATATATATATATAGATAGATAGATATAGATATAGATATATAGATATATAAAGATTAAAATGTAGCTTGTCTTAGCCGAGGCGTTTCGGCTATTCATGAATATAATTAAATAAAATATAAAGATTTTATTATGTTATTATTATTTAATTTCTATACATATGAGTAAATGTGTCGTTAGTTACGTCGAGAGAGTCTATCAGAGAAAGAAATGCGTCAGCTAAATGTATATCATGTAGAAAGATTAATTACCGTATCTTGGCGGTAAAAGGCTCTATGTTTCAAGTTAGTGCTTGTTACGTTTCAATGACGGCGACTATCTTCACTCTTTATTCCAAATATTAGAGTAAATATAATTCAAAATCCGTTTATTGATAATTTGCATCGTTTATTTTTTTTTTTAATTACAATCTTCCGATTTGTGTGATGTCACGTAGACGTGATGTTATTGTTTGATTTTGAAAGACGTTTTCAATCGGCTGAACGTGACAGAGCGTGGATTCTGTGAATGCAAATATATTTTACAATGCCCATTATCGAGTCCTAACGAAATCTGTTGATTATTGGCTGTTTTGTCTTAATTTAATTAATAAGGCCAAATTAATCACTTTTTTTTTCACTCTGAAACTGTTTATCAGTAAAATTGAAAACACTCATCAATAATGGATTTCAAATTATATCGTCGTCGAACACATGATATTTTATAGAAGGAAAACTGGTAAAACTTACAACTATGACTCCATTATTTTCCTTGCATAATAATCATACACAACCCAGCTACAAACAAGAAAACATAGGTTTTAAATATATGGCGAATAGAAATATAAATCTTACAGATAGTAATACAAATCTACCATTTATTGTCTATTATACTTATTATTACTAGGCACTATTTTTTAATCAGTACCACCCCATGAAAGGCAATAAAACCACTAAGACACAAGGAGTTACAATGTGTGCAAGAATTAAGAACAGAACTATCAATAATATACGGAAAGTGGAATGTGTAATCAGTAGCGATTGCCATTGCGTTTAATTTTTGCAGATTAAAGTTGGCTGGAAAGCATGTAGCCGGAAGGGAGTTCCACAAGCGAGAAGTGCGAGAAAAGAAACTTTTAGCATATAATCTACTGTTACTTCTAGCCAGCTCAACTGTAAATTGATGAGGTCTTGAAGCTTAAATTCAAAAAGTCTTGGTACCATAGCAAAGAATGATATTTATTTGTAATTATTTACAAAATGTCGGTCAAGGCCAAAATAGGAAATGGGGTAAAGGGGAGTTTTTATCTGTCTTAACTTTAAACGTAGCTACCCACAGACACTGACCCAAATATACTACAATAATCCTAATAGGAAAACAATGTATTCTTACTTACCATTCTTACTACATTCAGCATAATACTACATTGTCTCCATGAAAGTCCTAATTAGTCCCCATATATACAATACATTGTCTGTAGGAGGAGGGGAGGTGAATAAAACAAGAATTTAAAAAATATAGCGAAGAGCTCACCCGAAAAAATTATCATGGAATTATTTATAGAAATGGCACAGAGGTAAACTTATGGCGGTGGGAAAGTGACCGAAACCGAACTGACAGATCAGGACCAATAATATTGCTGATTCTTATTTTGATTTTATCAAGCTAAAGGCAGGGGAAACGGACCATATATGACAGCAATATTCTAAGGATGGGGGAATATTAGTCGTATAGTTATGCAAGATAGATTCTGAAGAAAAAAAAATGTTTCACCCAACACAGTGAACCAAATTTCTTAGCAGCTGACCTATAGCCTTTTCACTTTATGTCAGCTGAGAAGGCGGAACGAGTCCCAGATTCCCATGAAAATAAAATACCCTAAACATATGTTGTTATCAAATCTGTTTGCTGCATCGGATACTGACTCCCTGAAAATAACAAAAAAACAGCAAATATAAGGAATTTACTTTCATTCTGCGCCAAAACGTTCAAGATCATAGCGCGCCACAAGGTCCTGCCCTTTGTAGCTCTTATGAAATTTTGTCTTTCTGCTATCCCCCGGAACCCTGTTCTTCCATCCATCAATACAAGCTTGTTAAGGAGTTTATGCGTCCCACTTGCCATCAATATGTGGCGACATGTTCCTCTTATCCGTCTCTGAACAAACTAATGACATCCAAGGTCGGTTGTGTCTGCATATACACCTGACTAGCTATGCACACAGGTTTGTCCACTTGACCGCAATCGATTTCACAAAGAATAACGATAATTTATTTTCAAAACTCTCTGGTTGCGAAATATCCACAATACAGATTCTCACTTCGCTGGCTATCCTTCCTTCGGCTGAACTGCTATCATCCTAACTTCCGCTGGTGCCTTCCTCCCTGCTCGCTGAGCAGCTACTCTTTCACTAGTCACCTACCTATATCTCTAACTGATGTGCCCTTTTCTTTTTGACTTCCTGCCTCTCTGCTATTATGGATAATAGCTGTGATCCCACCATCCCCTTTCACCCCTTTCTATTCCAAAACAAGAGACCGCTCATTCGGTGGTCAGATCTTCAAAGGACTACTTTTAGGATTATCTAAAATGATTAACGACATTTTATGTTTCCCAATTCAAAAGCAGCTAAAGAGAGAATTCCTGAAAACACTAACACTTAAGTTTACTCAAAGATGGAATGGAGAAGAATTTCCTAAGAAACTCAGATATCTAAGTACTTAAAAGGATAAGGAATTTATCTACTTATCTTTTAAGAATGTGTGAGAAATCTTATTGTTACAGATATGTCTTTTGAATATTAAATTATGCAAGCGTTCTTTCGTAGTTGTGGGTCACAGAAATTTTGACTGTCTCTTTCTGCTGTAAACATAAGTGTTCTTTTTATTTCCATTTTCACTAAAACTTCGCCATTGTTGAATTCATCATATTCTCAGCATCAATCTGTAGAACAACATTTCTATTGACTAAAGTCGTTTCTTCATCTTTGAGGGGATTGTCCAATATTCAATGCCGTATCGGAAAACCGATATTATGTAATATTTCAGTACTTTATACTTCTTTCATAACGATGATATCCTTTTTCTTAATACTTTAAAATAAGTATTTGGAAATCATATTTCGCTACTCATATGCCTCTCGGATTTCTTTGTTGTACTTTCCGCCGCCTGTTAAAATATTTCGCAGATATTTGAATTTTTGCACTTGCTTGATTCTCCGACTTTAAATTTGTACGTCGGGTTTTTCTATTTGCATTCAGCCATATATCGTGAGTTCTTTTAATTGATGCTTAGTATTTTCTTCTCGTTTTTCTTTATCGCCTTCTGTAGCAGTTTTCATATTTTCGTTTCTGTATCAACACCGTGCCATCTGCATATGTTATATTGTTAAGTTTGTGACACAGCCATATTTCTTTCCAAACGACACACTTGCCGTTTACCCAACAAATGTGCTAA
>OZ010583.1:86199374-86239374 GCA_963932145.1 Acanthosepion lycidas
CTGCTCTACTTTGTATTGAGCACTCTTTTAAGAATAGTAATTGTTGGTTATTGGAATTCATTCCATATACACCAATCATATACTTGGATATATATATATATATATATACATTCATATGTGTGTGTGTATGTGTGTGTCTGTGGTAAAATAAGCAACCAAAGATCGCATCAAACCTGGCACACAACACTGCATCCATCTTCGCGTAAAATATTTCAAATATATTTAATTTACCAAAAAAAAACAAACAAATTTAAAACCCATTATCTCACATGAATGCGCAAAACTCGATGAAAACCCAACACGTGTAACAAAATATTAAAAATATTACACTAGCATAAGTAATATAAAAATGGCCGGAGATACTTGAATGTACTTAGATATGGGAAGATATATTTACAAAGAAGAACCTGAAACAGTCGATATAATTAGAAATAATCGTCAGTATGTTGAATTTTTATTTACTCGAGGATGAATGAAAAAAACGATACCTCAATATGCATAAAATTATGTTTACTTTTATTTTGACTCTCTGAGGTTTTATATTCTTCGCTTATAATATTTATTTTTATTTACATTATTCGGACTGTTGTCACCATCTTTATTGTCCTGTTCGCGACGTTCCTGTTGTCCTACTATACTGTTTGCTTTGTGACTGAAATTTCGAAATGAACTCTTTATTCCGTCCACCGCCGTAGAGATTTTTTTTTTAGTTGCGCATGCCATGTCTCTTCTGGGTGTCTCAATTCACATGGCACAGTGCATAAAATCGTTGGTTAGACCACTGACTTGAACCAAAGAGCTGTGAGTTCAAATCCTGTCTACGGCAGTAGTGAACAAAAACTTGGTAAGTTGAGCTGAAGTGATATACCAGTGACATATGGAATAAGCATGATCGGGAGACTGGCGGTATTGTGGAGCGTGGAACCATACGTTAATTGCTATTAGTCCCAGGCCCGCCATGCTCCGATGTAGTAGTACTTGTTACTGTCCGTGCTCTCGGCAAATACTTAAATCCCCAAACAAACAAAAAATACGAGAAAAGTATAAAAATATATTTTTTATATCGAGTAATTACCAACAATATATGTTAACAGTAAAATGATCAACAATATCTTTTATCTGCAGTTGAAGGGGGAGAATTGCGTTCAGAATATTAAGATTCCAGTATTAAATAACCCTTAAATATTGATATGCCGCTTAAAACAAATAAACCAAACAACGACCCCAGAAAAAAAAAAAACAAAAAACCAAAACACTTATTTTGAAAATGCCTACGGCCTGACAGGTCAGGAAAATGTGATGAATTAAGAGGGGATCGTAGAATCGACGGAGGGAGGAGGTTGAAAAAGTATCAAAAGATAAACAACTGGAAATTTATATATATATATATATATATATATATATATATATATATATATATATATATATATATATAAAATATTTGTAACCAGCAATATAGACGCGATATATATATATATATATATATATATATATATATATATATATATATATATATATATATATATATATATATATATACACATATATATTGGATAGCTGTTAGAATTGAGGAATTGGAGAGCCGAATTCGAATTGTAGTTCAAACTATTGCATTCATTTACGTGCTAATACCATTGGGAAAGGTAATAATATTTTTCTTCTCCCTCCAGCTATAAATAAATAGCAGGACAGACTGGGTTCTATAGCCTTGGATAGCAACTACTCTGGGAGAAAGACATATCTGAATTCAAAACCTTCGGAGAGTCGTTTGGCTTGTGGCACGTAGGGCACCAGGTCTCTGTATTCAGCCTTTCAAAAAGTGTGCTTAGCTCTGCACAAAGCCTTCACCCCTATAATGAAATCATATGTGCTGGTGTCTGAGTTGTCGGTTCCGAGGAACTGAGCTGCTTGACCCTCATACGTTGAATACGACGGGAGAGCCCACCATGTATTATCTCTTTTATTCATTACTGCAATTCATGTTAGGGTAGTTTTTTCAGCGTTGTTTTAGTATTGATCTTAATTCCTGGATCAGTTTGTGTAATCCAGGCAATCAGATTCAACAGGAAGGAAAAGAAAACTGTATAGTAGGTATGAAACAATGAAATCACCAAGCTATAAGAGAAGTGATTTATGGAAAATGAAAGTATAAGAACAACACTGGCAAAAGTTTCAAAGTGACCCGTACGTAGCGTCTATAATAACATCTTTCATAAACAAGATAAGATCAATACGTAATAACTTTTCAGTAGATGCAACAGATACAATCAAATAAGCCCGATGGTAAGTTCGTATTATGGAGCTGATATATCTGACTAAAAATGGAAGAGTAATTGAATTATGCCGATTCGCTTATAAACGTAATTCACAGAACGTTATTTGAAAAGACAGAGAATATATTGTTCTAGCGTCGTAAATAATTTCCTTTGTTGCTTATCTGCTTTATTCTTTAAAAAAAAACAATACAAATTATTCAAATTTCATTGAATTCCCCATTTTATGCAATGTTACGAAGCTATACAACTTTTTAATACGTTTGTGATAAAATTCTACATATTTTGATGCGAAAATCCTTTTCGAAAAATTCCTTAATCGGAGCGGCTTACAACCGCATCACGTGAAATCACCGGTTCTCGTATGGTCACCGAAGTTAAGCAACGTTGAGTCTATTTAATAACTAGCTGGCATAGATAGATAGATAGATAGATAGATAGATAGATAGATAGATAAAACTGGAAGTGATAGATAGATAGATAGATAGATAGATAGATAGATAGATAGATAAATAGATAGATAGATAGATAGATAGATAGATAGATAGATAGATAGATAGATTATAAACGAACTGGCAATAGATAGATAGATAGATAGATAGATAGATAGATAGATAGATAGATAGATAGATAGAATTAAACGGTCAGATATATAGATAGATAGATAGATAGATAGATAGATAGATAGGTAGAATTAAATCTTCAGAGAGACAGATAGATAGATAGATAGTAAGAATTAAATCTTCAGAGAGACCGACAGATAGATAGATAGATAGAACTAGAAGAGATAGATAGATAGATAGATAGATAGATAGATAGATAGATAGATAGAACTGGAAGAGATAGTTAGATAGATAGATTATAAAAGAACTGGGAATAGATAGATAGATAGATAGATAGATAGATAGATAGATAGAATTAAACGTTCAGATAGATAGATAGATAGATAGATAGATAGATAGATAGATAGATAGATAGAATTAAATCTTCAGAGAGACAGATAGATAGATAGTAAGAATTAAATCTTCAGAGAGACCGACAGATAGATAGATAGATAGATAGAACTAGAAGAGATAGATAGATAGATAGATAGATAGAATTAAACGTTCAGATAGATAGATAGATAGATAGATAGATAGATAGATAGATAGATAGATATGCGTAGAATGCTATGTGTAGATATGGAATAATAAGCAAATGGAGATAAAGGAGGAGAGACATAGTTGAAATAGAAATTGAGAATGAAATGTAAATAAAAAGAAGCGTGCTTGAAATTTACGGTAAAAGGGTAGGAAATCTTTAATATATCAAGTGACAAAGATCAAAGTAAATAAATCATAGAATTTGAGAGAAAAATGTTGGATACTTCCTTCCTTAATAAAAAGCCGAGAAGTAACCCAGAATATATTTATAATCATTTTCGTAATCTTGTGCCAAAGGGTTAGTCAAGATCGTGCTCTTGTCCGAGGTCAACGTAGGTTTTCTAAACAATGGCGTGTCTAATAAACGCCGCCATTGTAAGTACTGTTTTTTCGTTTCCTCTTGTTTATTCTGATTTTTGTGTGATTGAAGATTCTATTTTGAGACTCTATTATCTTGGTCTTAAATTAATTAAGTAATATAATGACGCCAAGAGAGTAAATTATTCATAGTAATTTGTTTTCCTTTTTTGGCAACGCTAACCTAACTAGAATTGGAGACGTGTTTCCCGTTAAAATCTATCGAGAATCAAGAAAACAAACAAGAATTGAAACTAGTGTCTGTTGACTCAGAAGGCGAAAATATCCTAAGAAACAAAAGAAAAATGTCTGCTATGTAATATATAATCCCATATATCTTTGTGAATTCAAGGCACTCTTTTCACAGAAGAAGAAAAATCCTGAAATAAACTATTAGGTTGGTGCAAAAATAATGACGTAATAATGTCGTTTTTTTACGTATTTTTAACGTCAAAAAACGACATTATTACGTCATTATTTTTGCACCAACCAAATAGATATGGGTTTATCTAGTAATGCTGAAACTACCATGGATGGAGCAAGTTAGAAAGCGTATCGATTTAAATAGATTACGAAAAACAAGCCAGAAAGTTGTAGATGTAATTTTTTTGGATATATAATCAACTTTAGAGAATTTGACACGCACAGATCATATCTAATTCAAGAAAGATAGAGATATTGAATTGAGAAAACTACCTGAAAAGTTTGAGACAATGGATGGCAAAACAATAGCTACCATTTCAAAGAGGAGTGAAAAAAGGGAAATCGTCGTTTTCAATAATGCTTTGTAGAAAGAAATATATATAGTAGCCTACTCGCATTTAGTAAGAACCTATTGGTAAAGGACAAAGTTAATTGAGTGAAACTCCCAAAGAAATTTATCGTTATTCTGGTTGTACACGATTTTGAGCAACGAGAGTGGTGGATGGAGAAATCAAAGTACAGTTTTCTATTGCTAGCAACAGAACACTCTGAAAGAATATCGCGCTTATTGCGAATCCCATAATGACGTGCCATAGTCAAATGAGACACTTAGTCATTTTTTCCAGGCAACTCAAAATCACGATCTGCTTTGTGGATAGCGTAAAAATTATCGGGTCGAAAACTGGAAAAAAAAAATGACATTCCATCTGATTATGTTAAATTTCTTTGGCAATAGAAAAATTGTATTATTTCTTCTTCCTCACTCCCTGTTAAGAGCTCTTTTAGCATAGTAGTCCGTATTCAGAAGCCTTGGTTGCTAGCCAGTCTATAAGAAAGACATATCTGAATTCAAATACAAACAAAAATTAACATGGAACTACTTTATCATATTTCGCAAGAAGCTATGGAAAATCACAGATAATAAAGAAAAGGGTTAATCGATTGACCGATTTGTTTTTTTACGGTTTATCAACCATCTGTGGGCTATTTAAAGCAGATACGTATTTTGCATCCTATGAATAATCATTTTCCTTTTAAGAGTGAGCATTTCATTATCTTTTTTGAGAATAACAATTTTTTACAGATACAGATCCTTGTATTTAACCCATAGCTGGGGAGGAGTTCATAACTTTTGCAAAGGTATTTACGTATAAGTGACTATAACGTATCCAACAGGTATTTGAACTCTTCTCTCCGTTTTCTTAATCCAAACCGCTATCCATTACACCCCCCACACACACATCCACCATAACTAAAAAGGAATCTGTACAATATTGTGATCGCTTACGTTCTGAAAAGATGTAGTATTTAAATACAGGGAGCACCAGAAATACCTCCCACATACACCTCCCAGATATACCTCTCCCATAATGGTAAGACATTAGTATGTGCTATATACAGTTTGGAATTCAGAGTTACTTTCTCCTAGACTGGTTTCCACTGAAGGCTATAGAATCCAGTCTGCCCCGCTATTTACCAATAGCCTTTAAAGAAAAGTATTTATAGTTTTCCCAAAGGGTATTAGCACATAAGTGGATGTAATGGAATTCGAACTCGACTCTCCGATTCTTCAATGCAAGCCGCTATCCATTATTCTACCCTGCCTCCTCAATGCTAATGGTTGAAGACGAAGTTGTTCAGACAATTTGAAAAAAAAAAAAAAAATAAACTAATTTTTCCTCCAGTGTTTAATTTCTGTAATTACTACGTCAAAAAGGGTACTTCGACGTGGGGTAAGGATTAGTGTGTTTGTTTCGCTTGATCAGTTATGACTGAATACTGAGTTTGTTTGTCACGGAGTGCTCTATATTTTAGACTTTGTGCCACATCACTTACAAAATCACTATTCAGCGTTAGAATGAAAAGAATGGCTTATAAAGCACAGAAAAGGTAGTTATTTTTCCTTATTTCTTTTGTGTAATAATAGTACAATATGATAATGGTATATTTTACGAGAATTTGTAGCAACGGAGAACGGAGAGAAAACCTCAGTTATAATTCAATGATTAAAAGAAAAACAACGAAGAAATAGGAAAGACAGTCCTTACGTGAGGAGGCAAAAAATAGTAAAAAAAAACGGCATGATAAAAAGACGGATTTTAAATTGAAAAAAAAATGTTTATTTTTGTTTGTTTTTTAAATGAAAGGAAACAAATTAATAACAGATTACAACGATGAATAAAAAAAATCCTTTATGTCTCTGAGATAAGGTATTATTATTACCTCATGTTCAATATTCGGACTGTTATCCTCATTTTCATTGCCATATTTACAACGTTTCGATCGTCATACACTTCGTCATTCTTCAGATGATTAGCATTTAAACCAAACAATTTATTTCATCCACCTGGGTAGATTATTCTAGTTCCACGTGCCATCCTTCTTCCGAATATCTCAGCTATTTACATATAACTCAACTGTATACTGAAGGCTGGTATTGAACTCACAACTCTTTGGGTCTAGTCACTGGATATAACCAACGCCTTTATCCACTGGGCCATGTGTTCTAAAGAAACCTCGAAGAAATAGAAAATCTACCCGGGTGGGCGAAAAAAAAAAGGTTCACTTCGAAATTCCAAATACGTTTTCTGAGCATGTTTGTTTACTTGATTTATAATGGCAAAGAAACATTCATCCCCCATAAATAGACGGAATATGTGAGGAAAAATAAATTAAAATGGGAACAAAATGGATACTTGTATTTAAAATAAGAAGGATACATTTTCTTGGACATATAATCAGGAAAAAATGGCATGTTTGTTTAGCAACATATCAACTGCTTATAGATTAAATAATGCCGAAATTGAATTTTATTGGCACCGTTAATAATTTTCTTCAAGAAATGTATTACTGGTAATAATTTTTTTTCAAAAATTGTATTGTTGCTAATATTTTTGTCAACAAATGTGTTCGAGCTAATGTTTTGTTTTTTTTTTCAAAAAATGTATTCCTGGTAACGTTTTCTGAATTTATTGCTTGTAATATTGTTTTTTTGTTTGTTTTTTCAAAAATAGTATTACTGTTATTTTTTTTTTCTAAAGTTGTATTGCTGGTAATATTTGTTTTTTCAAAACTTGTACTACAGGTAATATAGAAAAATGTATTGCTGGTTATATATTTTTTTTATATATATTTGTATTGCTTGTATTTTTTTTCCAGAAATGTATTGCTGTGAATACTGTGTGTTCTTTTTTTTTAATTTTTTTCTTACATGTAGTGCTGGTAATATTTCTTTTCAAAAGTGTATTGCATGTAATATTATTTTTCCAAAAAATATATAGCTGGTAATTTTTTGGCCTTTCCAAAAGTGTATTGATGTAACATTTTCTTTTCCAAGAAAAGTATTGCTTGTAATACTTGTTGCTCTTTCGCATAAATGTATAGCTGGTAATATTTTCTTAATGTATTGCTGGTAATATTTTTATTTTAAAAAAAAAAGTATCAGCTAATATTTTTTTTTTTATAAAATTGTATTCCTCGTAATTTTCTTTGTTTTTACAAAAACGTGTTCCTGGAAATATACGTTTTTTTTATTTTCCAAAAATTAATATTCATTAATGTGTCGTTGGTAATAATTTTATATTTTACAAAAATGAATTGCCGTTAACATTTCTTTTAATTTTTCGAAAATAATGTATTCTTGGTAGTTTTTTTTTTAATCTGAAAACGTATTGCTATTAATGTTTACTATAAAAAATTTACTATAAAAATTTTAATTTTTTACTATAAAAATATATTTTTAAACTGCATATTTTTTTATTTTTTTTTTATCCCAGTTTGTGTGTTAACTGTTTGCCCATAGAAGGACCTTAACAGTTGCTACCACCCTAGGTCAGCATTTAAAAAGGGGTTCCTAACTCCTCAAAGCCTCCTGATGAGTAGACATGCTGCCGGATGGAGTTTATCATGAAGACAGCTTGGAGAATTAAATACACACAGGACCTGCCGACAACATAGGGAAACAGCGCGTAAAATATCTAATGAGCTTGCTTAACTGGATGGGATGATAGGGACTTAGAGGGATAATATGGAAACCGGTTTTGTTTAGAGTTTCAAAGAATAGGGAATTTGGGGGTGAGGGACATGGCCAACCACGTCCTACAGATTCAGGGCATCATTCTATTCAGCAGATTGATCTTGAATTGAATGCAACTAATCAGAATAATATGGCAGTCATGCAGATGGTGTCAAATTTATCTTATTTTTTAAAACTTTTTACAAGGTGTAAGGTATCATTTCAGAAAGAACTTCCTTGTAACATTCCTTGCACTCAGAATTATACTTTCGAAGGAACTATAAGTATTTTTACATCTATTTTCCTCTGCAATTTAATATTCTCCCCACATATTTAGGCTTTATTTATTTCGCATAAATTATTTTTCTCTATAGATATTTATTAAAAGTTTAGCTCAAGGCTAAAAAGCCTCAGACGTATATAACGTTGAAACACCGATTCTCGATCACCGAAGATAAGCGACACCGAGTCTGGTCAGTACCTAAAAGGATGAACGCTTGAGAAAACTAGAAGCTGTAAAGTTGAAGACGCGGTTGGTATAATGGATAATGGCTCGGAATTGTTAATCGGAGAGCCGAGTTCTAATTCCAGTCGTATTCATTATATTCTAATACGTGAAAATACCATTATGCTACCTCCCCCAAGTATATCCTAATAAGACTTCTATCAGTAAATCATTTATATCAGAAAAGAGATATCTTACAATCTAAAATATATAGTCTCTGGCTTTAAATAACCTACAAAAATTGATAATCCGTAAAAAAGATATCAATCTATCAAGATGTACATTTACATGGTTTTTATTAAAGTAACTGTGGTCCTAATCATTCATGTTGATATATTCTGCCTACGTACGTACGTTGCTAAGCAACAATAGCAGGAAGCTAATATTGAACTCAAAACATTGCAAAACTCATCATAAATCAGTGTGGATAGACACTTCTTTCTTTCTTTCTTTCTTTCTTTCTTTCTTTCTTTCTTTCTAATGCAAATTATCCGCATTTGAATATTGGAATAATTACAGAACATGAGGAAGAAAATAATATCCAACAATAAATAAATTACCCAATCTTCATAATCTTGAAATTTATTTCCTTTTTTGTTTTAACAAATTGTTACTTGCTAGAATTTTCAGTATACGGAGTTTTTTTGTTTTTTTTTTTTTTTTGCCATTCATTTTTACATTCTTTCAATTTCTTTGTTTAACGGTTTCTTTTTCTTCCCTTTCTCGCGCTGAACCTATTATCTCTTTAATTTTTCCGTCAATTCTTCGTTGTTTTTCTGTTTTTATTTACCCGTTTTTTCTTGATCCTAATAGTGTTTTTTCCCTCGTTTTCTCTTCTATTTTAGGGGATGTGTTTCACATTGTTTTCCTCCTTTTTTTTATTCTTTCTACTTTTTCATTTTTCAGTTTTCATTCTTTATTTCTATTTTCTTCCTTTCTAGTGCTATATTCATTTCGTTCTCCTTCACAATATCTGTTTATCTTTTTTCCTTTGTTTTTTTTTTTTACTTTATTCTTTTTTGTGTCCGTAATTTTTCTTACGGCGCAGCCATTTTCTCTCTTCTTTTTCTCTTGGGTGTTATTTCTTTCTGTCGTCTGTTTGTATTTTTCTTTCTTTTCATTCTTTCCTTCATTTCTTTTTTTCATGTTACACTTATTTTCTCATTACTTTCTCTTTTTCTGCTTTCTAGAATGTAAGAAAGATATAATAAAACGATGAAACAAAATTTAAGTTTTTCTATTTTTTCTTTCCTTTCATAATTCTCTTTTTTTTTATCCTTCTTCCTTTCATGTTTGTTTTTTCAGTAAAAAGTTCAATTCTTTATACTTTTTTTCCGTTGTTTTTGTCTTTATTTTCTGCTACTTTCTTTCTATCTTATTTTATTTTTCTTCTTTCTTTGTTTCTATCATTCTTTTTTTTTCATCCATGTTTTTGTACGTATTTCATTTCTTTATATTATACCTTTTAAGTTCTCTTCTTAATTTATTTGTTCTCTATTTTTCTTAGTTTCCTTTATATCTTTTCTTTCTCCTTTTCTAATTTATTACATTTTCCTTTCCGTTCAAGATTTTCTACTTTCTTTCTTTATGTCCTCTTTCGTTCGTTTTTTCCTTATTTCTTTCTTTCGTTCTTTCGTTCTTTCGTTCATTCTTTCTTTCGTTCTTTCTTTCGTTCTTTCGTTCGTTCTTTCGTTCATTCTTTCTTTCGTTCTTTATTTCGTTCGTTCTTTCGTCCCTCGTTCGTTCTTTCGTTCTTTCGTTCGTTCTTTAGTTCATTCTTTCTTTCGTTCTTTATTTCGTTCGTTCTTTCGTCCCTCGTTCGTTCTTTCGTTCTTTCTTTCGTTCTTTCGTTCGTTCTTTCGTTCGTTCTTTCTTTCGTTCTTTATTTCGTTCGTTCTTTCGTCCCTCGTTCGTTCTTTCGTTCTTTCGTTCGTTCTTTCGTTCATTCTTTCTTTCGTTCTTTATTTCGTTCTTTATTTCGTTCGTTCTTTCGTCCCTCGTTCGTTCTTTCGTTCTTTCTTTCGTTCTTTCGTTCGTTCTTTCGTTCGTTCTTTCTTCTTTATTTCGTTCTTTCTTTCGTTCTTTCTTTCGTTCTTTATTTCGTTCGTTCTTTCGTCCCTCGTTCGTTCTTTCGTTCTTTCTTTCGTCCTTTCGTTCGTTCTTTTTTTCTAGTTCTTCTTTCGTTTTACGCTTTTCTTTTGATTTTGTTTTTCCCTCTCTTCTTCCTTTAAAGGTTTTCTTTCTGGGTGTATTTCTTCCTTAATTTTTCTTTCTAGATTGTTTTTCCTTTATTCTACGCTTGGTTTTATTTATTTATTTTGTTTCTCGCTATTCATTTTTTTCTTTTCTTCAATTTTATCATGTTTTTTACTTATGCACATCTTTCTTTCTTTTTTCTTTCTTTCTAGGATTTTCTTCTCTTATTTAAACTCTGGTCTGTCTTTCTTTATTTCTCTGTTATATTCTTTTACTACGTTTTCCCCCTTTCCTTTCAGTTATTACTTAATTTTTCTTTCTTTCTTCTCCGTTATTTTCTTTTGTTTTCTTTTCTCCTTTTCTTTTCAATTATTAATTCTTTCTTTCTTTCTTTCTTTCTTTTTTCTCTGTTATTTTCTTTTATATTATTTTCTTCTTTTTCCTTTCATTTATTACTTAATTCTTTCTTTCTTTCCTTCCTTTTTTTAGAAGAATTAATCCACTTTCCAATATTCTTAATCTTGAAAGAGTTTAAACCGACTTTTATTTATTCCTCTTCTTATTTTAACAAATTATTACTTGCAGACAATTTTCTTTCGTGGATCAAAAGCTTTGTTATTAGTTTTGAGGAATTTCTTCATCTTTATCGACATCTATCTGTCTTCAATCCGTTTTGTTTACAGCGCGAATTTATTATTCCTTAATTGAAAATATGGAATGCTGCCGTGTCCTTAATAAAATTTAGGCATTTCTTACAAGGATTATGTCAGGATGACATCGACACACTAACATTGCATGTTAGATGAGAAAAACAAACATACAATCAAATAAACGAACAAATATTAGACATATATTAACTGTGTGAGAGCGTATGTACCGGCTTAAGCACAATTCTACTTGATGTGCAAATACTTTATCTCGGTTATGGTTTTGACTAAATATGAGTATTTGTTCAAAGACAAAAGAATGTCCAATTTAAATTAATCAAATAATTTGCAACGTCCTTAGTTTTTAATTCGACTCTTTCTAATACTGAATTCCATGGAGCATTTGTTGAATTTCTTGCTGCTGATGTAGCGGCTAACAAAAATAAAACAAACAATGGAGGTTTTAAAGCGCTAAGCTTACAAAAAATGTACAACTTGACCAGGTCAAACATAAAATTAAGAACAGGCCTCCTAGTGATGTCATTACACCAAGAAGCCTAAACTTAGTAGCAGGATTCTGTATTACTCACTATTTTAAAGTATGTACCTCCACACAATCTCTTCTCGTGGTGGATGGACTTGCTTGGTCTAGAAATTCTGGCGGGAAGGTCGAAGACGAGGATCCAGACTAAACGAGAACAACTCAAAATATCCCGACGGTGGAGAAATCAGATGATGATTAAAACAGATCTGAGTGGTTGAACCAGCGGATGAAGAAGGCTACACATGACAGACATACTATAGAAGGCGCCAGTCGAAATTATAACAGACTCAGCGGCAGTTAGTTGCAGTTTCATAATTCTGTATGAAATTAAGAGTGTTGGTGACTTCCTGGCACCACCTTAAACAAATTCATGCCATCGTCATTTTCTTGTATTCTGATTTTGTTTCACATTCCGCCAACACTTGCAAAGCCAAACGGCGACAGGGAATGGAAGGCAGCAGAAAATTCTGGTGAAACAAAGTTTCTCGTTCTGAACGTGATCGTTGGCGGCGAATTTACTCATGAACACTGCCATCAAGGAATCGAACAGCAAAGAAGAAATTAAATTTTTGGATACAAGATAAAGGCATCGACAATTTCCTCACATCATCAAAATCAAAATATTAGTTCCAGTATTGCTTCTCCGAAATTTAATCACGGAAATTGTCATTGAAATTATATTTTATACTAGACTCGAGGCAATTTAAGTCTGGTTCTACAGAAGGATACTAAGGCTACCATGGAACGAACATATGAATAACGATGAGGCTTTAGCGAGGATGTCATACATAGCATCAGGAAGAGACAGCTGAAATTTCTGAGACACTTAATGAGAAAAGAAGGTTTGGAGAATCTGATACTCACAAGGCGGACAGACGGAAACAGAGATAAAATGGAACGAACATTTGAGTAACGATGAGGCTTTAGCGAGGATGCCATACATAGTATCAGGAAGAGACAGCTGAAATTTCTGGGACACTTAATGAGAAAAGAAGGTTTGGAGAATCTGATACTCACAAGACGGACAGAGGGGAAAGAGAAATAAAGGAAAGCACCGGGTGACATACTTAGCGGGCTTAAGCATGTGGATGGCAGAACATGGTCTGGGAGATGTAACAAAAAGATAAAATATATTGAAAAGTACAAGAGATTGGAGAAAGTGGAGAACCGTGATCGCACACGTCCTCAAGGAAATAAAAGAAGACTTGTTTATCAAAGCCAAATTTAGTAGTCGTTCAAATCAAATTATCGTCGTTAATGCTGGAGAGTGTTTTTTGATTCATCTTCAATCTTCGTTCACGCTAAAAGAAAGTTGTTCTATACTACCAGGACTGCTTTTAATTATGTCGGTAAATAAAATTCAGGGTTAATATTAAAATAAATGCGAATATTATCTTCCGATACTAGTGTTCACTTACATACAATTATATATTTATGACAGTAGATTAGGCGATCCAACAAAAATGTGGATATTTCCAGATCAAAGTGATTTCATGTTCTCATGCTGTAGGACATTAAAGTGAATTGCATTCACTATCTATTAAGTAAACATTCATGTGCGAACGACCTTAAAAATATTATAGTAAAAGGTAAATCACTTCTTAAGAACTTTCTGTTTAAAAGACACTTAATATTAACAACTTTAATATCAACATTAACGAACAATTACAAGAAAGATATTCTGAAACTTAAAACATTTTACACATTTGCCAACATAGCATATACCAAATATTCTGCTTGTATATTGTTTTGAATTGTATATAAATGTTTTATTAGTTTCTAATTAAACATGTCTTGTTCTTAATATGAACTCTGGTACAAATATTTCCAAATCAAAGGGACATGACACTCCCCTAACTTTTCATTGCATGCTTGTACATCAACCTAAATAAATCTAATTGTTACGTTTTAAAACAATTCAGTTGAATTTTGTATTTTATTTTGATGTTAGTGGAAATAGTTAATTGACACGCAACCTAATCTCAACAAATATTACCACATAATTAACCCATCTACTACAACATATTACAATTAAAGAAAAAGGAACGTTGTATTTGAAAGAGGTTATTTAAGTTGATGAAGTAAAGTTGATAATTTAATTATTACCTCTTTTAAAACTAGACTTATTTAGGTGAAGGGATTTTTTTTCTAATTGCAATAAAAATATTATTATTTAAATATGTTTTTCTACTTTAATTATATTCTTTATCTGCGCCAATTTAATGAGATTTTTTAAAATCTGAACGTTTTCCTTCATTCTTTTTTTTAAACTGAGTATGTTTTAAAATATGTGTAGTATGTAAAATGGATAAACTTTAGAACTAAAAGACAATCATATTTCTCTCAGTAAAGCAGAACACCACGATTTCTAGACATAACATTCCGTAATTTTTATTTCCAGATCAAAGTGATTTCAACTTCACGGGCTGGAGGTGATATTACAATTATGAAAACGGAACAGTGTTTTGAAAGAGGTTATTTAAGTTGATGACATAAGGTTAATAATTTACGTATTGCCTCTTTCAAAACTACACATATATTGCAATAAAAATATTATTTCAATATGTATTTCTACTTTAATTATATTTTTTTATCTGTGCCTATTTATTGAGATTTATTTAAAAATTTGAATCTTTTCCTTCATTCTTTATTTAAAATGAGTATATTTAAAAATAAGTGTAGATAAACGTTAGATTTGAAAAGCGATCATATTGCTCTCATTAAATCAGAACACTACAACTTCTCGACATAACATTTAGTAATTTTTAAAACCTTAAATAATCAGATAATTATGTGAATCTATTGAACCGTTCGTGAATTATTCAGTAGTATATAACATTATTAGCAGGATGGCCCGGCGTTGCCCGTGCTTGATTCAAAAATCGTACAATACATACAGCAATCGCTATCACTTGACTTAAAATATTTTTGCCCTTAAAGGCGTGCCCTTTGCCGTGCTGATGTTGCTATATGCCTTACTTCTTGACTATCTCACACTGCGAATTTTTTCTAAGCTCTATACTGAACATTAAATCTGTTACGAAAAAAGAACTAAACAAAATGAACACAAAACGATCAGTTTTAAAAAAAGGACTCGTAACTGGAAAAACAGAATGAAAAAAGAATGTTAACAACAAATACTTTTTCCACCCAACCCAGTTCTGCGGAATCAGAATCAACGTTGAGTTTAAGCAAGCGAATGAGCCAATTGGAGTAAAGTGCCATGCAGATTTAAATTTTGCCCACTTGTGACGAATGCAGCTATCGATTCTTTTTGCATGCTAGCATGCTAGTTAACATTTGTGTCAGTCAGCTGTTGGCTCTCACGCTGGCCAGTAGAATCTTCCTGTTTATTCGTGACAGCCAGCTATAGGCTCTCATTCTGGCCGGTAGCAAATGACCGCAGACTACATGAAAACTGCCGTAGGAGCATGAAAAAATCGATTATTTCCACTATCGATGGGTGTTGAGAAATGCAAAGTCGGTCTTGGCCTTTCCAATACCTTGGAGCACGTGCATGTAAATTTTGGTGCAAAACAGTCGAAAATTGCGGCCGTGCATTCGTTACACACACACACACACACACACACACACACACACATCCTGCCTTTTATAGATAGATTTTAATTTCTTTTGGAGAAGCATTTGTATGTCTGTCATTGAATTTAAATTCACATGGCCATGCGATAACGATCGATCATCCCGTGGTCATCTGTTCCCACATCGATACTGATGACACAACAATTTACTACTGTCTAAATATATAAGTCTGATAGGTTCGATAAAAACATATTCACATCTCAAAAACTGGTTGTAATAGGGTAAGAAGTGGCTTGTTCATTTTAACATCTCTTAAACGAAACTGCTCTATATTAATAACCTTAAAGGACTTTTTTTGGCCTTCCATCAGAATGTCGTGTTGGATGGGCTTGCGTGGTTCAGTGTCCCTGAGAACGAATCTGTCGGGAGTTGTGAACACTTGTTAGGATCACACTTGGCGTCAACGGCCGGAGACGAAGATCCAGAGAAAGTGGGACCAACTCCAATAACCCCGAGAGTGAAATAAACAGATAATCATTAAAACAGATATGAACGGCTGAACCAGCAGATGAAGAGGCCTACGCACGATAGACATACTATAGAAGGCTCCACTCGAAATTATAACAGAGTTAGCTACAGTCTATTTAAGTTTCATAGCTGGATTCTGCGTGAAATCAAGAGTGTTGGTCACTTCTTGGCACGACCTAAAACAAATTCACTCCATCGGCACTTTCTTTTGCTTTCAAAACGCTGCAACTTCTTGCTGAAATATTTGCCAATGATATGAAGTAGAACTATTATAATCAACGAATTTCTAAATCTTCTGATACAAAAGTCGGCCACTATATCGTGCTAGAGAGTTTTTCACATCAGAATCTATCTGATACATTTACAAGTCTAACTTTAGCGCATGCTTCGAATGTTGCTGCTACATCTGGTGCTTCCATATATATAGAGAGAGATTCTTGACAAAATCAAAGGAAGAATTTGCAACGTTATCATTCATGACCTGACATCTTGTCTTTAGTTACTTTCCCAAGGCCTTAAAATAGTTTCCCTCTGCATTTCTATAAGCATTTTCATGATGAGCTTCACTCATTAGTACCCCAAATTCATCAATTTAAGCGCAGTACTAGATTGCCAACTATATGACATAATTTTACTGTTGCGAATGCTATTTGCAACCGCATGTTCTATGTTTCATATTTTCTTCCCTAACACTAATTGGTTCCGTCTTTCAGAGTTCCTGTCTAATGCCATATTCAGAAATTTAAAGGCAATGGATTTCGCCATCTTAGATTTCCTTGTGTCTTGTTAACTTTTTGAACGTGCTGTTTGTTTGAATCAGTACTCTTCTTCTTCTTTATATGACGTGTCCCCACAGTACGTAGGTGATCATAGCTCTCCACTACTTCTTGTCTGTTGCAGCTCTGAATAAAGTCTGTCTTATCTTCATTTCTAAACCTTGTTCCAACAATTTTCTCAAGCTCGTCAAGTATGTTATGTGTTGTTTTATTCTGTCACTCTTACCCTCAAACCTTTCGGTGACTGACTGATTTTCCAACCCCTCCTTCCTGATTATGTGTTCCAGATATTTAAACTATCTCTTCCTGATGTTAAGTATAGGTTTTCTTTTTGTTTCTATTCCTCTAAAACATCGTCATAATTCACATGTCCGCACTGTGGCAACCTCAGCAGCTTTTTGTGGAACCACATTTCTGTTAGTACAAGTAAGTGGCCTTTATTGCCTTGCTTAGATCTAAATGATTAAAAGACATACACACACATTCTGAATGTCCGTTTGCTTACATATGCCGATATCTGTAAAAAAATAAACAAATAAATAAAAGTTATGATCTTTTTCTATTACTTACAGTGAGTGACATTTAGTAGCATATCGACAATTATTGTCCTGTTTCTATCTATCGATATCATTCTAATCATGTCTATTTCATAACATCCATAGCTATCATTTAACGATATCAGCTTATTCATCATCACAAAATAAACTTCAAGTTTATTCCGTAATATACATTGAAATTATTATTATATATATATATATATATATATATATATATATATATATATATATATATATATATATAATGAGCGAATTCAGTTAAAATTGGCAAAGGAATGCAGAAAGCAAAATATCAGGACTAATTCCTCGACGAAACAAAAAAGTTTAGTTTCAAAAGCTTAAAAATGTAAAGATGACCATACGATTATTGAAGCGTTTAGAAATTAGAGAGCAATAATTAAAATGATTTATTTTGTTTAATTTGTAGAAATATTAATGTCATGCACAGAATTAATAACATTAGGTTGTTGCAAAAATAATGTCGTTTTCTCACATGTGAGAAAACGACATTATTTTTGCACCAACCTAATATAATTATTCAGATGTAAACACACGTATACATATAATTTGAAGGGAATTGAAATAGCAGGCGCGACAAGACACACTACGTGATGAGTCGGTTTTGAGTACGTCGGACCTAACGATAATTTCTTCAGTCGGTATTCAAATGAAGTTTATATTCTAAGAATTCTAGCCTTCAGAGAAGCATCAGATATTGAACTAGAGGGAATCCTAGAGAGAAAGGATGATGTGATGCCTCGGAAAATTTCTAACTGGAGAGAAAGGAGGAACTGTTGTTTCGGATAATTTTGACCTAGAGAAAAAAGAGGAAGTGAAGTTTCGGACAATTTTGAACTAGAGAGAAAGGAGGAACTGATGCTTTGGACAATTTTGACATAGAGAAGAAGGATGAACGGATGGGTCAGACAATTCGAAATTGGAGAGAAAGAAGGAACTGACGTGTCGGGCAGTTTTGAACTAGAGAGAAAGGATGAACGGATGGGTCAGACAATTCGAAATTGGAGAGAAAGAAGGAACTGACGTGTCGGGCAGTTTTGAACTAGAGAGAAAGGACGAACAGACGTGTCGAACAATTTTGAATTAGAAAGGATGAATTGACGTGTCGGACAATTTTGAACTAGAAACAAATGATGGACGGACGAGTCGGACAATTTTGAACTAGAGAAAAAGTTTGAACTGATATGCCGGACAATTTTGAACGAGAGTGACAGGAGAAACTTACGGTTCGGACAATATTGAACAAGAGAGAAAGGAAGAATTAACGATTCGGACACTTCCCGGAAATAGTCGGCTAGCGGCTTCTGAAAAAAAAATTAAAAACACTTTTTAAGCTTTTCGTAGGATCGTTTTATTACATGCAGATGAGTGTCGAACGCGGTCGAAAGACATCCCGATAGCGTAGAAGCTTTTTACTTTCCTTGGGGTTAAAGTATTGTAAAAAATAAAATATAAGCTGAGCCTCATTGTTTTTACTGCTTATATGCAGAATATCCAACAATTTTTTTAAACCCGTAAGAGCTTCTCACGACGAAGACATCCATCTTCAGAAGAAATATAGCAATAATCCAATGGTCACCAATCTATAGTCGAAGTTATTTGTTGAATTCCTTTGATTTCTGCATTCGTATAATCTTAATGACCTTACGTTACCTGGTTATTTAACACCTTTATTATGAGATTGACGTGGTGATTTATTTATGCTTTTCAATAGTGCGTTAGTAAAAATTAAATTCGTCTCACACTCGCAAGCATAAAAGAAATGAAAAGAGCAATACTTTTTCGTCTGCATATGTCATTTTTCTCTCTTAAGAAGTGCAGCAATCTTGAGACCGAAAGAGTGGTTGACATTATTTGTGTAGAATTGACTATATTATTACGTAGGGGATCTTTATGACATGCAAATGTGTATATGCATACAATTTGAAGGGAATTGAAATAACAGCTGGGACTCAAGTTTTATGTCTCAGTCTGTATTTCAACGAAGTATAATTTCTAATAAATGTAGCAATTTAAATGGAAAAACGATATAGATTTGCTATTCGATCGTCTTGCTGTCATAGAACCATCGTGCAACGAGCTAGAGACAATTGTTGAGAAAAAGAGACACTTACGTACCTGAGCTAGCCACTCCTGTAAACAAGAATAAAAGCTAATAGTTTAATTGATTTGTTGTTGTTTTTTTAATCTTTACCAAACTTATATTTTCTTATAGATTGCTGTTCAATTAGAGCTGGTAGGAAAATCTCCGTGGCAATTATTGTGAACAATTTCCTGCAGATAAGTATAGGATAAAACTGGCTGATTCTCAGATAGTGTAGAAGTTAGTTGCTGCTATAGAGCATTGAAGAGTGCACAATGCACCAAAACCTAAGCAGTAGAATTGGTTTAATTGTGATAAAGAAATAATGATTATGCAATAAAAAATGTAAATTTTATATGATTATACCTTGAGCCAGTCCATCAGTCATTCATGTGTCATGCGTGATACACGCTTAGGCTACCATGTATCTTTTGATACATGATTGACGAGGCAGATTTTCCCCCGCAGTAGGTTGCCATTTCTTTCTGCGACAGAACCCGGTCTGTCCTGATATTTACACATAGCAGCGGGGAGAAGATGCGGATTCATAACTTCCCCAATTGTGTTAGCACGTAAGAGAATGTAATAGATTTGACTGGAATACATACATACACGCACAAACATATATATATATATATATATATATATATATATATATATATATATATATATATATATATAAATTGTTGCAGAGAGCGTGAAACCCCGGCTCACAAACTCACATCAATCCAACTAAATTATGTTAGCTCTATCACTGATATTGCAGTTTGCTATTTCTTTCTGCGGTGGACAAATTGCTCATCCAAGGCTATAGAACCAGGTCTGTCCTGCTATTTACCTATAGCTTGGGGGGTGGAAAGAGGATTCATACTTTTTAACAAGGGTATTATCACGTAAGTGAATGTAATGGATTCGACTGGAATTCGAACACCAACCCAATCCAAACCGCTATTACTCCACCGTCACTTTCTCGTAGCATAGCAAATAGGTTTGGATAGAGAATAGATGACATTGTGAAGAAGTTACAATAAATTTGCAATCAATTCGAATCCTAACTCCAAAATGATTGTTCATCTCCAAGGTTATTGCAACGTTAACAGTAACGATTCTACAGGCTGTAGCTGAACAAGTGTGTAATGTTCAATTATACTATCAGAAATGTTTTCTTCACTTAAAAATATGTATAGAAGATATAAACTGCAAACTCTGTGTGGAGGAGTAAATATCTATATTCACCTTCCAAGAGCAACGTAAATTACCAAAAAGACTATCAGAACATATCTTAAAATGGAGACACAAAAATGAATTGGTAATACGTCACTTAAAAAACGAAAACTAAAAACAAATATCTGTCTATATCTCTGAGATGTGGTATCATGATTACTTGCATTATTTAATTCAAACACAGATGTTATCAACGATACATGGCCCAGTATATAAAGACGTTGGTTAGAGCCAATGACTAGACCCAAATAGTTGTAAGTTCAATACCAGGCCACTGCAGTGGTGAACCAAACTTGGAAAGTTAAGTTAAAGGAAAAGAAGCATGGTACGTGGAGATTTATCCCGGTGGATAGTTTCGGCTCGAAATTCCAATCAACTGAAAAAGACCGGAGCGTACAACGGCGGAAACGTTGTGAATATGACAATGATGATAACAATTCGAATAATGTAAATAAGGTAAGTAAAAACAAACACCTAGTAAAACAGCACCATGAAAAATGCAAATATATGCACTATATGCAACCCAGATATAACATACTTTAGACCATGGTTTCCCAACCTGATGGACATAGAACACCGGTCTTCTATTTCAAATCTTGAGTAAACTGAAGAGAAAATAATGGCCGATTGGAAATTTTGGTGGATAGTATTGAATTTTCCGTATTAAAAAGGCTTTTTAACAAATGCCACCCGAAAAAAATATTCAAAGATTCAAGAATCTGTATAGAAATAACAGAAGGCAAAATGGGAATAGCTGGGATATATTCCAAGCTAAGATACAGATATCCATGTAAACATCAAATATTTTGGTAATTTCTATAGATTTATTAAAGGTTAATAACAGTCAAATACTTCTACAGACGGAATAACATTTTTTCTTACATAAATCATATAAGGGAAAAGTAGGATAACCAAATACCCTCGCTAAATTTTGTTTTTAATTTTATAATTATGCAAAAAAAATATCGTTTAATTTTTTTGTCATCAATTGCAACGCTAACCTGGACCATAAAAGTAATATTGACCATTAAGCTAAATTATATATATATATATATATATATATATATATATATATATATATATATATATATATATATATAGTTTGCAGCGGTGTAGGTTACTTATCGTTTTTTCCTTTAATACAGTATTAGACGCCGCATATGTCAGCTTAACTTAGTATGTATACGGAATGATAAAATTAATTTACGAATCAGAAAGAAACATTTATCAAACAATTATTTTTATGCTTTTTATGAATATTTACTATCCAGAACGGAGGTATAAAATGTTTCCATTGTGAATTGGGCGATGGCGCAAAAAAAGCGTTCAATCCTTTTTAATCCTCGTTGAATATTTCAATCTAACAAATTCAACATCAGAAATAAATAAATAAGAAATAAAATAAGGAATAAACAAAAAAATAGTGACGTCACACTGTGCCATTGCCTCCGTGCTATCCTGTGACGACTAATGTGACTTTGTATTGGTCGCGGCGTCAAATGTGACGTTCTAACCCTTGGCTGATTCGGATGGGAATCTGGTTAGATTCGGTATCAGATTTGTCGTTTCCAGCTCGCCTCCAACGTCTGGTTACCGAAGTAACTGTTGTTGGTATCTCGGATGAAATTAACTATATAACGTATTGTTTTGTACGGGTGTTGATAAATTTGATTTCAATGTTGAACAAGTAGTATATTCTTGATGGTGGCTGTAATTTTAGTTAGTAGTAAGATTATGTGCTTCTTTTTTTATGGTTTTCGTGATAATTATTACAGAGGATTAAGTGCTACGCTGCTCTTGAAACTAGTTGTAGTGCACGGTCAGAAAAATCATATATTGATATAAGGAAATAATATAAAAGAACCGTATTTAGATGTGTAGCATTCTTTTCTCTATCAGTCCTTCGCTCCTTAGTAGGTTAATTATTTTATTAGAAAATTCTATCTATCTATCTATCTATCTATCTATCTATCTATCTATCTATCGTTAAAGAACGCTATTGACTGTCGTTGCCTGAGATTGGTCATTTTAACTGGTGAATCTGTACGTCTGTAGCTGCTAAAAATTGGATTAGATTGTGAATATTTCAGTGCATCATATCCAATCTATCTATCTATCTATCTATCTATCTATCTATCTATCTATCTATCTATCTATTCCTCCCCGCTCCTTTGTCTCTATTTACTTGCCTCTCTGTCTGCATCTTTTTTGTCTCTGCATTATTTCTTTATTTATCTCTTGCTTGTCACTCTCTCTCTCTCTCTCTCTCTCTCTCTCTCTCTCTCGATATATATATATATATATATATATATATATATATATCCTGGTATATTCCTGGTATATCTATCTATCTATCTATTTATCTATCTATACTGGCATATTCATATCTATCTATCTATATATATATCTATCTATCTATCTATATTTACTGGTATATTCATATCTATCTATCTATCTATCTATCTATCTATCTATCTATCTATCTATATATCTATCTATCTATCTATCTCAGTTGATTCATGTCTATCTTCGTTTGTTCATAACTGTCTATCTGTCTGTGATAGATAGATAGATAGATAGATAGATAGATAGATAGATAGATAGATAGATAGATAGATAGATATTGCGTGTGTGCTCATAGATTTGCTTTCGGGTAACCTTGTAATCAAAAACCAGTAGTGTTATATCATCATCTTTCCCTTCATATTCCATTGGTAAGAATGGAGTTATACTCAGACAGTTTTTCCCCACTAGAAATGTCACTTGGTGGAACAAACTCTCGAGAAGATTCTTCCTCGATCACTAGAATTTTAACCTCTTCAAATCTAGAGTCAACTGATATCTAATTTGCATAATATGCCCCACTTCTAACTTTCTCATCGCTTACACCTTTAAAAAATCCCATTCAATAGTCTTCTCGTCCTGGGGAAGACGATAAACGACGTCCAACACCAGCAATAAATTTTTGAAGAAAAAATATTGCTAGCAATAAATTTTTGAAAAATAAAATTACCAGCTATACATTTAAAAAAAATATTACCAGCAATGAAAATCTTGCCAGCATTAAATAACCCATTTAGGTTGATATGACGTAAAGCAAAATAAACCAAACCAAATCAATAACCTGCTAGTTTGAGTGGCTCTTTGAAATTGTATTGGATGGATTATAATTAAAAAAAAATAATTCTTACACTGACAGGAGATACTTGAACGTACTCGATCAAAGGATTTTGGAAAGTTTTCCAATAAATTTGAATCAGATATGAGAAATTTTCTTCTTAAATTAGAAATATATTATAAAAAATAAACAGGTAACACGAAGATAGATAGATAGATAGATAGATATGAACAGACCTAGATAGATAGATAGATAGATGGATAGATAGATAGATAGATAGATAGATAGATAGATAGATAGATAGATAGATAGATAGATATGAACAGACCTAGATAGATAGATAGATAGATATGAACAGACCTAGATAGATAGATAGATAGATAGATAGATATGAACAGACCTAGATAGATAGATAGATAGATAGATAGATAGATATGAACAGACCTAGATAGATAGATAGATAGATAGATAGATAGATAGATATGAACAGACCTAGATAGATAGATAGATAGATATGAACAGACCTAGATAGATAGATATGAACAGACCTAGATAGATAGATAGATAGATATGAACAGACCTAGAGAGATAGATAGATAGATAGATAGATATGAACAGACCTAGATAGATAGATAGATAGATAGATAGATATGAACAGACCTAGATAGATAGATAGATATGAACAGACCTAGATAGATAGATAGATATGAACAGACCTAGATAGATAGATAGATAGATAGATAGATAGATAGATAGATAGATATGAACAGACCTAGATAGATAGATAGATAGATAGATAGATAGATAGATAGATAGATAGATAGATAGATAGATATGAAAAGTCTGTAAGAGCTGGATAGAGAGAGAGGGTGTTCGGGATCTGTTGTAACCTAGAAATGATTACTGAATGAGGAATAACCAAACGGAGTTTGGAAATCAAATGTTAACCATTATAACATAAAAAAAATACAATCCTCGCCAGCGGCGTATCATAAGGAGTATCAGTAGACTGATACTCCTTATGGTGGACTACTTAGACACCATATTAGCCCCACTTAAAATAGCATCCAACGTTTTTATGACGATTGGAAAATACCCATCAGGTTCATAGGTACAGTATATAACAGAATCAAATACAGACCAAATATCGGTTGGAATCCGACACAATGTTAGGATAAACAGCTAATAGGAAACGTTTATCAATTTAACATGGCTTAAAAAAAGAAAAAAAAAGCGAAACTTGTTAGGTATATAAAAGTTTCCTATTTGTTTGTTGTCCTCTCTTAGAGATAGAAAGATAGATAGACAGATTTGTATAAATTACAGAAACATCGATCTAATTTGTTTAAAAAGAGAACATTTATTTGTTCTTTATCTTATTTTTTTGGATTCCGAATTATATTTGATCTGTATTTGATTCCTATCTATCTATCTATCTATCTATCTATCTATCTATCCATCTATCAGTAAGTGTGGAGAAAAAACAAACAGGAAACGTCTATGAATCTGACATTTTAGATTAATAAGCATAAACAACAAATAGGAAAATTAAGTCAAACTAACAGGTTTCAAAAAAGAAAAGAAAAAGAGAATCATACTATATTGAGATGTTTCCTATTTGTTCTATTCTCTCATAGAGAGATAGATCAATAGATAGATAGACAACAAATAGATAGAGCAAAAAAGATAGAGACAAATAGATACAAGCAGAAACAAAGCGAGAGAGAGGCAAGTAAATAGTTATAGAGGGACAGGGACAGATAGATAGATAGATAGATAGATAGATAGATAGATAGATAGATAGATAGATAGATAGATAGATATAAACAGGGTGAAATAGATATAAATTAACAGGCTGAGACACATAGATAGGAACAAAGATATACATGAATCGACTTGTATAGATAGATAGATAGATAGATAGATAGATAGATAGATAGATAGATAGATAGATAGATAGAGAAAAAAGGCAGAAACAAATTGGTAAAAATAGAGAGAGGCAGGTATATAGATAGAGAGCGTGGGACGCGGAGAGATAGATAGATAGATAGATAGATAGATAGATAGATAGATAGATAGAAGGGATATGATGCACTGACATATTCACAAGCAAATCCAGTTCTTTAGCAGCTACAAACGTGCAGATTCATCCTTTAAATTGATCAATCTCACGCAACGACAATCAATGGCGTTCTTTAACCTAGCGCTCTATATTAGAACATAACACACATCTGAGCAAAGAAAGATCGGTTGATTCAGAAAGCATTTACAAAATGACAGCTAACATGATTCTTCTTTCTTCTAACGAGAAAATAATCTTTGCTTCGGGCTGAAATTATAAATTATTATTTTTTTTTTATATATTTTATTCCTTGCCATAACGCTCAGATTTAGTTTTTGTCTCACAGACATGTTACTTTTTTCATCAGGCGTTTTGGTTGGCTCGAAAGATTTGTTATGGCTTTTGCAAAATAATATTTGCAAATATTATTACATTAAGTCTTCTTTTTTTTCTTAACGTTCTTGCAAGATATGATGCTAAGTAGGCGATTGCTTACAGCGAAGCAGAAAAATAGTAACAAGAACAGGTAGTTTAAAAAAAAAATGAAGAAAGAAGGACGGAGGCAAAGAGGGTAAGAGGGAAAAGCTGTGAGGAAGTTTCAACGCCATTGAAAGTAATGGCGAAAGAGAGGAACAATGAAAAAGAAGATGTTAATTGTAGCAAGGTTGAAAGAGATGTCTGTGTTGAAGAACTTACTGAAGAGGACTGTAAAAATAAATCGGAAAATTAAAAAAAATATATACAGTAATAAAACTAGAAAATGAAAGCGACTGAGCAAAATCTGAGGAAGGAAATAAAAAAAAAATTTTCTAAGAAGAACGTAGATCTGAATACAATATATTTTAAAATGACAAAGCAAATAAGTTTTATTTTTTTATTTTTTTTTTTTTTATTTTTTTTTTTTTGTAACATGAAAACAGTCCGGAGGAAAAAGACGGAAAGAGAGACAAAAAAAAATCCGTAAATTGATGAATGGCAATTATGAAGTTAGAAAAAAGGATAAAGAAGAAAATAAAAGTTGCTGAACTAAGAACAGCAAATAAACAGGACACTTGAAAAATATTTATTTACGGAAATACGTGAAAAGAACATAGAAACAAAAACTATGAAGAAGAAGAATAAAAAAGAATAAAACAGATATAAATAAAGGAAAATCGATAATAAACTATATAATATTTTCATGTCTATCCAACGTTGTCCTTATTGTGTAATATCTCTTACATTGTATTTGACGCCTGATGCCAGTATATTTGATAGAGAAATGCAAATTTTCCGTTATGAACAGAAGCATGGAAAAAGCATAAATTATTTTAGATTCATCATTACATCTCTAATAATAAGGAATATATATATATATATATATATATATATATATATATATATATATATATATATATGTACATATATATATATATATATATATATATATATATATTACATATGTATATATTACACACACACACACACACACACACACATATATATATATATATATATTAAAGAAAACAAACCACTTTAAGGTTCCATTATAATAATTTATTTCACCAGAGCCCTTTTAAAGGACGCTGGATCATCAGATAGCAAGTCCAGAAGATGAAACGAAACGAAATGAAATGAAAATTCATATTTTCATGGTTAGTGTACCTTTTTTGTAATTTAACAGAGGGGGTAATGGTGAGTGGTTTGAGAGACATGGTCTAGTTTAGAGAGGGTTTATTTAATATTTCTTTCAATCATACTTAGTATTGGGGGAGAAGGGACCAGACCATGACCTATTTAATCGGTTAACTTGACGGAAGTGATATATATATATATATATATATATATATATATATATATATATATATATATATAAATATTTTTTTAAGCGTTTCACCCCAAGAAAGGCAAGAAGGCACTAGAACGCAACGGGTTACAGAAGATTTGGAGCAAGATCAGATAGGAATGATAGAGGAAAGGATGAGAGAAGGATAGTGGATAGATCAAGACAACTGGAGATATCGATTGACATTACATTTGAATAGTTGGAGATTATAGCTCCCAGGGGAACTGGAATAAGGAAGGGAGTTCCACAGGCGATATGTGCAAGGTATAAAGCTATTGGAGTATATATATATATATATATATATATATATATATATATATATATATATGCCACTGACGTATATCCCACAATCGACAACAGTGCCCTGTCTATGTTACAGTTTATCATGACATGAAACTCACTCACCTCACCCTTTGTGCTTACTTTTCCGTTTAGCGTAGATCTGACAATTAATTAGTGAATCCAGACATGCCAACAAGAATAATTTTAATTCTTACATTATGATGAACCTGAAAGCAAGAGAAAAAACGACAGAAGAAAAAGGGTAAAGAAAACATAAAGTAGGTGTGGCTAAATGACTAAGGCAGAGCAATTCCGCGTTCCAGCACGACGACAAAGAATGAGATAAGTTCTGACCGCTACTAGATTTTCTCGTTAGCGCGATCGTTCGAAAACCAGAATATATAAAAAATAATATTCGATCCATTGTTAAATTTGTTGTCAGTATGTTCAGTTCATTCTCTCGCTCTGAATAAGACCTGACTCTTTCTTCTATGCTTTATCTTGTTCAGATGAGATCAAATACGGAGTATTTTCCAAAATTCTAAACCGGTTGTCCTGCAAGAAAGGGCGTATTTTCTACGTCACAGCCTCGTTCCCATCTGCAACTTCGCAACTCTGTCAATAAGTTATGGCTATTTCCAAGATAATTGTTCGGATGATCGCCAATCTTTGCTTCCACCAATTCAGAACTTTATTTCTCCGTCATGTCGGTCTTACGGCAACATCACATCGAAACACCGGTTCACGTACGTTCACCGAAGTTAAGCAATATCGAGACTCGTCAATATCTAAATGGATGACTGCTTGGGAATAATGTGTTGTAAGTTTGTATGTAAAGATGGCGCAATATCTAATGATTCGTAATTCTTAATTGGATAGCCGACTTTCAATGACAGTTGGGTTCGTTTTTATATCTATTTACTTGCAAATACCCTTGGAAAGGTATGAATCCACCTTTTATCTCCCAGCTATGGGTTAATTAGTAACCCTTGTGACACTAAACCATTATTATTTCCCTAGTAAAGTTGTGTTCAAAATATTTAGATGTGGCGATTGAACAACATGTAAATCACTGATATGTCACTAACCGAAAACAAACAATTAGATCAAGCCATACTGCTTTGATGGGTTTTACTATACTCTTTTCCAACATATACCAAATGAAAGGATAAATTGTCAATCAGTTTCCTAAGAACTGCTCGTCCATCGAAGAGGCTTCCACTTTTATCTTTCTATGACCACAACAATTCTAATCTGGTTAAACCGAGTCTCAATGAATATATACCATTCTTACATATTACATTCTCACATCGCTTACCTGATTCTCTGTACCTCATATCCTTAATATATTCATAATATAAATTTAAGCAGTAGAATTCTAACATTTTTGGCTCTCGAGGCTCATATAAATTGAACTTTAGTATAACGGAATAAGGCTGACGAAATGATGTGGTTTCCTGAATGTTTTTATTTTTTTTATCTATTTATTCGAAAGCAAATCATATCGCACGGAAATTAGTTCAACTCGAAGTGTGGAATTAAATCTTACATAGATTCTATCTGCGAACAGCGTTAACACGCATTAAAAAAATATGCTAAAATTACAATAAAACGAAACAAATTTAAAAGAAATAGGAGTACCCCACCCAAATCATAAATATTTACTTATTATAATATTTCCTAAAATGGCAACATCCACTCTTGAAAAATGAGACACGCGCCAACTGAAAGAATTTTGAATAATTCATATCGTATCAAGTTACTAAATTCGCTCAGAATTCATCAGATGATTCTTTTAGAATTCAAAAATATGCTATGTATTATTTTTCTTTTAATATGTGGCATCTTTTGAGACTTATTTGTTTATTGTCCGTTTATATTTTACGTCTATATTGTACCTTTACGTATTATAGTTTAAATAATTCAAGTATCCACTTTGGCTTAATAGTGATAATAGTAAAACTATCCGGTTTAAAATATCAAAATAAATGTATTGATTAATTATTGATAAGTAATTGATTCGACTTGGAAACACACACGGACACTGAGACTGATCCCTGGATTAGTTTCGATTCCACTATATTTCCAATGGTATTTTTAAAGCATTTCACCCCAAGCGAGGCGGGAATGCTCAAGGGGTTACAGAGCCTGATGGTAAGATTAAGTTTAAGGGGGATTGAGGAAAGGATAAAAAGAAGAACGGTGATCAAGGCAACAGAAGATGACGATTGACGTTACATTTAATTTTTTGAATAATGTAGTTATTGGGGAAGCAAGTAAGAGAAAAGAAGTTCTAATGCCAGGAAGTGTGAGAGAACGGACAGTTGAAGTAGAAGAGGAGGTTATATTTAAATGTTCCAAAATTGAAATTGTGGGATCTAGATGCCAACCTAGTAATTGAATTCAATGCAAGTGTCAGAGCAGGTGTCATCAAAATATTTGTAGAACAGACAGAAGGAAGCTGTAAGAAACTGACTTGAGTCGAGCTGCCAAGTCAGGACCGATCACATTGCAGATCCGTCTTTGCATTTAGTCGTGAACCTCGTGACCACCAGCAGGGGCGCCATACAATACATAGCAACAGTATTCAATATATGGACGAATGTTCGACTGGTAGATGTATAGGATGGACTCAGATTTTAAATATAGTTTAATTAAACAAGTAAACAAAGATTCCGATGAATCATATCAGGTCAAGAATGGAGAAGAGTTAGAGTCCAAAAATTGTTTCCGAGTCTTTGTGGATAACGATTTATTTTCCATCTTCCACTCTTACAGGGGGGAAGTGGCAAGCCTCTCGTTGCTCTATTGCTACTTTCACGGAAATACCTCGGTACAGCCATGGATAACCTTCACAGCATATATTCCATTTGTCGATTGCAAATTCTACTCGAACAGCTTCCTACGACCCACTTCCCAGTGGAACCGACTCTTAAAAGGATGTTTACCCGAACACTACTATCTTAACCTATTGAAGTTAATCGTTAGTATTCTGCCTTTTAACGTAACCCTCTACGACCAGTCGCCCCGGGCCTTGTAGCGTTTGAACATTACTGTAAATAAAAACTTGTCCTCTTCGGATAACGCTATGCTATGAACTTTTCTTCTAACACTAGTTTAGAAGAAAAAGATCATCCCCTACGTGAATTCCTCATACCTCAGGCACACAAGGCCCGTGATATTCCTATATAGGCTTGAAAGTTTATATATTTAAAACGAAGGCTACTTGTCCTGATAAAATCCCTAGAGTTGTACTCAGTTATTGAGATAGAATTATCTCTAGTCTTAGGTAAAAAAAAACTGTTCAAGCACTAACTTAAAAACAAAATTTGCCCAATGCCAGGAAAGACATCTACTGTATGCCTAATGACATAAAATGCAAGTGGGTCTTTGTCCCTTCCAAATATCTCTCCATCAACCCCCTTAGTGTCCTTAGAATAAATTTTTGAAGCTCTCATAAACAAGAAAGTTGAAAGGTCACCGCTACAAAAACAAACTCTTGGGCGACAAAATGTATGAATTTTTCTCTTCTGTATTCACTTCTGATGTTTTAACTATTATCACGCGTAGAATCAGTGAAGCTCTTGATAATACAAAACCTATCGACAGTTATCGGGTTAGATACCTCGTAGGCCTTTCATAATATGTGACACAGGGGATTGCTACACAAACTGAACAGTTCTGGAGTCACCGTGAGTCCTCTCAGTTATCATTTTCCCTGTCGGTAAGGTCTATAAAGGTCGCCGTTAATGGCCAGTATTCTGAGAAACATGAGATCAATGCTGGCATCCCCAAAGCTCTCTCCTTGGTCATTCTCTTTTTCCTGCTTTATAGCAATGGTATGCCCATGAAGAGTCTCAAGTTATTAGTAAATATATATGATTATTATAAATTAATTTCTCAATGTATGAAGGATACAGAACCCTTGTGGCAATCACTCGAGCAAGGAACTAACCAGTTAGGTCTCTATTACAACTACAGATTATATCACAACCTCCCCTGACCATTCCGAGTTAAATTCACTCAGTAATACATCCATTAAAAGATTTGAGGACTTCAAATATCTTGGATCTTACATAATAAGATTCTCAAAAAGAGTTTAACAGGCGCGAATTCTTGCATGGGATGCGTGTAACAAACTCCACAAGATTTGGCGCTGAACCTTCCATACTTCTGAAAAGTCTAAACCTTTTTCACATTGATTGACGCAGTCCTACTGTATGGATGACAAATTTGGACATTATCTGTTCGTCTGGAAAGACAACTGGATGGATCATATACAAATCTACTCAGCAAAATCAGGAACATACTTACTTGTGTGCCATCGTTCTGGAAGTGTCTTCCCACGAAAATTGACTTCCCCAGACACCATAGCCGGGGAAGCGGAGTTGGACATTTGGGATCTGAGGACAGCAATATAGGACTGAACAGCAATGTCAATGGATTTCCGGCCAACCATATGGATAATGAGGATGAAATATATATGCAGATGATACCACAATGAATAGGTGCACCTACAATTATACTGATGACCATTGCCTAGCAGCTGATATCTTCTCTAACCTATACCTCATAGATCAATGATTAATGGCAGATATCATTCAATACATCTAAAACTAAACTCGTAACTTTTTATCACCACTGAGTACACTCTAAACCTGTCCAAATCCTGATGGGTGGTCATTCCTTCAAAGAAGAGCCTTATCTCAAACGCCTTCTGGGGCTAAAGTTCACCCGGTCTCAAAAGTAATGCGTATATACGCACCATTGCAAAAGATGCGGTTCCTTGCATCGTTTCAGAAGATATCTAACCGCTGACATGTTCTATTTTTATAAAAGAAAATATAAACTAAGAATCGAGTATTTCTGTCATATTGGAGCTATCCAATCATTATCTTCCAGCCTCGAAAGTCTTCAGAAGCGATTACGTGACCTTGCTGTCGATAAATTATTCTCCTTATCACACCAACGAAGCCTCGCCAGATTTTCACTAATATAATACTAGGTTCAGATGTGTTTTATTCTTTCGTACCACTAATCTGTACGTTAACAGCTAGTGCTCGCCATGCCGTATCTATGCTGAAAATCTATGCTCAGTCCTTCGAGTTCTACTCAACTTCTTCCCGGAATTGTTATTTTGTGAAATAAACTCCCGAGAGAATGCTTCCCTGACAACAACAAACTTGGTCACTTTTGTGATGTCAGACGCTTACTCGTTGCCACTTTTGTGATGTCAACGAACGCCCGTTATCATGTTCGTAATGCTAGTTGTAGTCGAGGCTTTGGAATCGCAGATACTAGTAGTAACTCCTTCAAATAATACTCGAACTAGTAATACTAGTTCGAATAGTAACCGCCGATTAGTAATCTGTAGTTTGATCAGTATAGAAAAATTGTATAGATGTTAGTATAGAGAATCGCTATCCCTTAGACGCCATGCTAATTCCCATATATAGACCACGTGGTCTACTTATTAGAAATAGAATCATTTGCGTTTGCTCACTGCTGTCGGCAACGATTCTTTATCCCTATACAGTAGTCTCTCTCTAACCGATTTATATCTTACACATCATTATAATATGGACCTCTTATCACTCCTACCTCTTTCCTTACAATATAGTATTTTACTGCATATCGGATATACTTCCACCCCCATACAGTTTTTCAAAAAGTGTCCCTGCTATTTGCGGCTACCGTAGGCAATATCAAAAAGTTTCTTACCGCAGGACATATTTCCACGTTCATTTCTACATACCTCGACTCCTTAATAAGATTTCTTCTTCTTCTTCTTCTTCTTCTTCTTCTTCTTCTTCTTCTTCTTCTTCTTCTTCTTCTCCTTCTTCTTCTTCTTCTTCTTCTTCTTCGTGTTGTTGTCATTATTATTATTATTATTATTATTATTATTGTTATTATTATTATTATTATTATTGTTATTATTATTAGGTTGGTACAAAAATAATGACGTAATATTAGTAGTAGTAGTAGTAGCAATGGCAGTGGTAGCATTACCATATTTTAAATTATGTTATGCATAACAGAAAAACAGAAAACATGTGTATACGACAAAGGAATGACAAAAAAATAAGAAAATGCTAACAAAACGTCAGCTTCCAATATTACCAGAAAGAGGCAGTTGAAAATTGTAGGGCATATAATGAGGAAAGCGGGCTTGGAAAATTTCATACCCACAAAAGATACTCGTCAAGTTTGAAAGGAAATCAACGGATAACCTACGCAGCGAGCTAGAGTAAATTTATAAATGGCGGCATCAGCTTTAGAAGAAAAAGACAAAATTTAAGCTACAAATTATAAGAAATTTAGAGCTACAAATTATAGGAAATTGTAGAGAACTGTGATCTAAACGAAGGCGGCGCATAGATAAAGAAGTTTAATAGAACTAACTGGCGCACATAGCGGGAAGTATTCATGAAATATGTCCGTTATGTGAGAAAAAACAAATATTAATTAATGGTGAAGGGATGAGTGAGTTTCATGTCTGATTATAAATGCTTGCTTTGTATATACAGTAATATTTTCAGCTGGAACTAAAATGATTTTTGTTCTGCAATGTAATAGCTTGCTTTGATCATTACGTGCTGATATAAATTAAAACTAGTTTTCCTGAATGCACCATGCTCAAATGCGTTTTGCGCCACATGCGTCTCTTTTGCAGCAAAATATTACCAAGATACTGAGGATTTATTAAACCCAAGTTAGTATGCCACAATGCCACAACTCATGCTCACATTCTTAAATAGAACTCACTATAATAGTAATTATCATTTAATTAGTCTGAAAAAAGTTTAATGGTGAGAACGAGATAAGATCGAATACAAAGCACTTGCAAAGATATCTATTCATAATCTATTTCGTAGCGTTGTTTGATCGGTGGCATTTGAACAGGTAATTTACTTTCGTACGTGACTGAAATTTATGACATATACAGATATTTTCAAAGGAGACATTTCAACGCTTCCTGCACAATTCGGGTATGGTTTGTTTATTTAAAAATACTCTAAATGTGAAAATGTACCAAAAATACATTTTAGTCTTTTGAGTCTCTTTTATTTCTTGAAAAAGTGTTAACAAAATAAGATACGCAGGTGACACAGTACTGATAGCAAAGACGGAAAAGAAATCACAAAACCTCCTAGAGACGATAGAGAAGGAGGGCGAGTAGAAGGGAAAAAAACATAAAGTCCAAGAAGATAGAATGCATGGTCACCAGTAAAAAGATACGCCCGAAATACGATGTACAGGTCGGGGACACTAAACTCAAGCACGTACGGAAATTTAAATATTTGGGTAGTGTTTTAACAGAGGACGGCAAGTGCGACGGTGAGATACGAAGACGTAATGGGATGGCCAAAGACGAATTCTAAAAGCAAGGCAGAGTATTACGAGACAGGAGGATTTCGTTGGTAACAATGAAAAAGACTACTGATCTGTTACGTGACATCTGTCCGTCTTTACGGCCAGTGAATGTTGCACGGTCTCCTCAAAGATGAAGATGAAACTCAAGACGGCGGAGGTAAGGTTCTACAGAAGTATGCTAAGGATATCATGGACTGTGCGTGTCAGGAAGGATGAGATTTTGGAGAGGATGCAAACAAGGAGGTATGTTATAATTAACAACAAGAAAAAACAGCTGAAATTTCGGTGACACGTAATGAGAAAGGAGGGCTTAGTGAATCTGATACTCAAAGGTCGAATAGAGGGAAAGAAAGACAAGGGAAAGAAACGCATATCTTGCGGGTTTAAGTAAGTGGACGACAGACCATAGCCTAGGGCAAATAGTAATAGGAAAAATTTATTGAGGGCTACAAGTAATAGGGGAAAGTGAAGAGCCAGGACTGCATACGCACTGAAGGAACATTTCACATAAAGCGAAAGGGTAGAACACAGCGTACTGCCTTATCTTCACTACTACTAGGATAATGGACTGCTCCTTATTATAAATATGGAAAGTAGCCATATTAAAAAAGCATTTGAATGGTACTTGATTTGCTTAAGATTTTTCTTTGTTTTCTTTACCTAATATTTTGTTACTTCCATACTTTTTATATCTACGGTCTTCCTAATTCTCAGCTATTTGAACAAAGACAGTATTATAACAAAAGGAATAAACGCTGTGGCAACAGCAAAAATTCTATGTCTTCTTTAAGGAGATGTTGCTAGGGCCGTGATATGCTTGTAAATAGGTCGATATGTTCAGAAGAGGAAATTTTGATCTGAACGACCTAGAACGTTCCGGCAAGCCTCAAGTTGATAATGATGATGATCAAATCGAAATAAATATCTCAAATATGTTTTCCGGATACCATAAGGCTGCTGCAAGGTATTTGAAACACTATGATATGCAAATATACACAATACTTTTGAGACTCACGATTTAAAGAAAAAAAGTAATGCAACTCTCTTCCATCGGCGATATTATCGGCATACAAAAGAAAATATCTATTTGTGGTGGTGATAATTTCACACACCACTATTGTTCCAAAACCAAAACATGAGACTACAAACCCGATTTTTTTTTGTTTTTTTTTTTACACACCCTCGTCAGGTCGAGAACTTAATATGGATGTCATGCAGGGCGCCAAACACGTTCAGAGATATCTAAGCTCTCAGCTGTATACAACCGTTTTCTCAGATCAATGGGTAAAAATGGCTACGTGCCAAGACGAGTCTTCGTTGAAGGCCTTTGAGTGGCAGTACAGAATCATGAACAAAGAACCGTGTCGACATTTGAAAACTTTCTAAAACAGTAACAAGTAAAATGGATAGCATGTATTACTCAAAGAATAAATGATGAAATAACCAAGGGGTCGGCGTCACACACTATTTTCTAGAAACGGTTAGGAACAAAAATCCCATAATTACTCGAAAGATAGTAGGTTGGTGCAAAAATAATGTCGTTTTCTCACATATGTTACTATGTATTATTTTTGCACCAACCTAATAAATAGCGGTTACTGGACTTGAGAAACATATTTTCCTGAAAAAATATTTTGAGAGAAAGAGTTTTAGAATTTCGCCAGATAAAAAAGGTTTTGTGTGCTCGGTCAATGAATGCAGAATGTTTCCTCATAAGGAAACGGCTAATATCACCATTACAATGCTTAGAAGGGTATGACAAAAGGTCACACAAATGGGACACTAATTATGAAATTAATTCGCTTGACATTCTACTTAATTGCCGGTCGTCCCTCCACAATGTGGTGTTAAGTAAAATAATTACTCAAATGTTTTCTTATTAATTTAAAGTATTTAAATTTTGTTTATATAATTAGATTATCTTTTAACCCTGCGGTAGAAAAAATGACGTAATATCCAGCCACCCGTTGAACAATGGTAGAGAAAAATGACTTAATGCCAAGCCAGCGGTTGAATTGTGGATAAACACATGCAAATATTTTTATATCTACCGGGAAAACATTACATACCAATTATTAGGTTGGTGCAAAAATAATGTCGGTTTTTGGCGTATTTTTTAACGTCAAAACCGACCTTATTTTTGCACCAACCTAATATTTCCGAATTTTGATTCAGGAGCTCAGGCAGAAGGATTAAAATTGTTCGGGGAAAGTACAGCTCAAAGGGTCAATGCTTCCGATTTGTCTATGAAGTTAGAAAAAGCAAAACAATTATTTACTGAATTAGGTCATTTAATTGGTTGTCGCTTCTTATCCATCAGAACTGCTTCTTCGGAATGTATTAATGTTTACGAAATTTCAGGTGTTGCGACAATTAGTGTCAAGAATAAAGGATGAAATATAGGCAGGGAAGATATCATTTTCTCGCATGACGATAAGGTCGAACTTCACATTTACTTAGAAAGAATAGAATTGGATTGTCTCCAACTATCTTTGGTGTATATAATGAGAGATTTTCTGATTAGTTTTAAGCAAAAACTAGCGGGCTGCATTATACACAGCTAATTTTATGGAAAAGATTAAATATCAAGCATGAACGAAAATAAAATTTCGGCATTTAAATCTTTGTATCAGATGTTTTACGGTATGTATTTCATCAATATACAGGGGTAGCTTTGTACAAAGAAAGAATGAAAACCATTAATTGGCTATATGTCCAGCATGATGCCCAGTACTGCAAAATTTACCTAAGGTAGGTCTGTTACTATTGCCTACAAGCTAAGGACGCACTGTAAACTAGCTATATGAAAGAAAATGTAGATCTTTTCCCAAAAATCAGGGCTCGCAGTCTACATGAAGTTGGCTTATAGATGAGTATATACAGTATATACTGTTCGAGAAAAATCAGCCTTCCTACGATGAGTTATTGTATTAAAATAAAATAATCCTCAACTGCCACTCATGATAAATGGCTACTGAACGCGGTGTGTTATATAAACGTAAGAGGAGGTAGAACGACGTGAGGATAAGGAGGATAGATACTGATTGACACTTGCTATGACGAGGTTAAAATTTTATTGTTCTTGGAGGCATCCACGTGTTAGATATTTTCCAAAAATTATCATTTCCATCTAAAAAAAAAATAAAAAATAAAAATAAAAAAAACAAAAGCTGTGTGTGTTGGACTTCTTCCTTATAAATGGAATACGGAGGTAATATGCCTGGGGGTTGCATGTCGCGTTTAATGTTCAAAGGTCTGAACTTATGGAAGAAAACAATGGTGCCCATTTAAAAAATTTTCTGTGGGAATAGCGAAAGAATATTTTTGCTACTTTCCGTCTGTTAGGGAAAGGCTGCAGAATGCAAAAGATATTCCTTAGAAGATGGCGCAAACGATATTGAACTGAAAGTTTAAAAGTAAGACTTGGTCAGTTCCAGTCTAGACATGGTAGCAATGTTTCGTTTTTTGTTCTATATACAGGTAATAATCCGTTGGTATAATCCAAGAAAGCCCTATTAACACAATATAGAATATGAAATATTAAATGTTCAAGCTGACTCAAAAATAGCGCTGAATATTTATTTTCATTAAACAGAGCAAAATATTTCATACAACTGAAATTAAGAAACCATTAGTGAATGATCATTTTTACCCGCGAATTTTAAAATTTGAAGGTGAAAATGATCATTCCCTAATGATATCTTAATTCCAATTGCAGGATATATATATATATATATATATATATATATATATATATATATATATATATATATATATATATATATATTCCGGGTGTAACAGCAAAATATTCCAAACAGTGTAACAGCATAATTGTCCATCACACATAATGTTTAATATCTAAAATATAAAAAAAAACACTAAACTAATTGATTCCATAAGAAATTTGAGAAGTGCGAGAGGAGTTTCATATATGGCAGTGGAAAGAGCAATAAAAAAAGGAATGAAAATGAAATCGTACCTGAAACGTGTCCGGGAATTTTTACTCCAGAAAAGAAACGTAGGAAATTCGATAGGGCGAAGTTCATCTTGAGCAAGTTGGAATGATCTTGGGATAGTCTATATTTATGTATATATATATATATATATATATATATATATATATGAACTTTTGATCCATGCCATTTTCGTTAATGGTCCATTTAATCTCGATTTTTACTTTTAATCTTGCGGAATGATTATACATTGTTATTGCTCAAAATAGAGAGAAATAGTGTTATGAAAACGTCGGAGAATTCCAATAAGATATCTTTATTTATTTCTAAAATGCAACGCTTCAAATCTTAATCTTACAATTGAACAATTTTGATTTTACACTATTTTGACAATTTTCTGTTACACACGATATTGCTAAAGATGGAATATAGAAGGAGGAGTCAGGTTCTTTCTGGGGAGGTACAAGGAGCCAACCGCTTTTCCAGCATCATGAATGATCGTATATATATGAATTCCGCAACAGACGAGCAAATCATGGAGCCTCGTTGTGAGTACAT
>OZ010583.1:86249374-86251874 GCA_963932145.1 Acanthosepion lycidas
GCCTGCGAAGAATATTAGCCCGAGAAGGTGCAGCGAATTAATCGCTTGGAGCATAGCATCAGTCACGGAAAACTAAAAACGGTTCTCATGAATGGTTAAGAGAGAGCAACCTTGTTTTGGAGACGTTAAAATGTAGAAGCCATTTCTTGCCCCAGTTAACAACAGTATGCAAGTCATTTGTTTTAAAAAACATCAGCTGTCAATATGAACTCATCAAACTGATTAGTACTAGCAGGAGAGCCCGACGTTGCCCGGGGATGTAACAGTAAGAGATAGATCAAGTATCGACCATCATAAAGACTGAAAAATAAAATTGACAAAGATTATTGTTTAAGGTTGACGGAGACGCATGCCTTAATTCGTTTTTTTGTTTTCTTTTGTTTTGGTTTTTTTACGAATTGGTCAAACCCAAACTCAAAGAAAAACATTGTTTTCAATGGTTATGAGTCTATCGATCGAATAGAATTTTATTATAAACAATTGTCTTGTAAATGGAATATTTAAAGCATTTTGAATGTAAAAATAAATAAATAAGTGTGCAAGACAATCAGAAACACTACCTGCCAAAAAAAAAAATTTGTTGAAATCGGTTGAAAAATGTAGAAAATCCGATCCAATATATAAACGTACGTACACACACACACACACAGATACACACACACACACACACACGCACGCACGCACGGACACACGCAAACAATCTGCGTTTTATAATAAATTATAAATTTATAATAAATCAGTAATCACAGCTAAAGTGGTCTTATTCAGGATAAAATAATTTGGAGCACAAATCATATATTATATACATGCCATTTTCTTTTAAAATTAAATGTTTGACAATAAAATTTGAATTAAACAAACGGTCTCAGGCCAGTAAAAGTTTTAGCTTATAATATTAGGTTGGTGCAAAAATAATATCGTTTTCGACGTCAAAAAATACGTCAAAAAACGATATTATTTTTGCACCAACCTAATATCACACGTAAAATTTGCGATATTGATATCATTAAACTTCTCTGTTTATCCAATTATTCTTTTCCTTCAGTATAGTCCTAATAACAAGAAAAGTGGATAAGGATGTTAACATCAAACGGTGAGAGTGTGTTTCCTGCGTGAACGCAATCTTCAGGCCATGTCTTTTTTTTTCTTTCAGCTCCGATTTTCATATATGGTGATTAATGGTGCATTATAGGGGGTTAATGTGTGTTGAATTAACCTACCCTAAAGTGTCAGGATAAAACAATAGAACGTATTGCCCATAATTCACCAATGAACAATGAAAAATGGCCGGTCCAAAACACAACATATTTTGTCTTAAATTATGAAAGAGTTTGTCACTGACCTCAATGTACAATTTTTACACACACACACACACATATATATATATATATATATATATATATATATATATATGTAGTTTTTCTGCGTGTGTATCTTTTGAATGACTTTAGGAATACTTGTAATTTTACTTCATATTACCCTAATTATTTCGAAATATATTCCTTCTTTTGTTTTTAATTTTGAATGAAATGAACTGATTCTTTGATAAGCGATTCAAAAGACGCGAATATGTTGTGCGGAACCGATAATTACCAATTCTTTATGCGTTGCACTTTGTGACACATGATGTTATTAGCTAAAATCCACTGTTCATACCCATCTTCATACCAACAAAAATTACCTTAATAATTGTAATACTATATATATATATATATATATATATATATATATATATATATATATTTCATATATGTATTCATACAGCGTGTACCCGAAGTCAATTAGAGATTTTAGAACCAAATAATTCAAATTTTCTTATTATTCAATAGCATATAGCATTTATATTATTCAGACTATTGTCCTCATCTTTGTCGCCATATTTATTACAACGTTTCGTTGTACGCTCTTGTACGGCCTTCTTGGAATGTCGAACTGAACCCTTTATTTCGTTCACTGGGGTAAACTGTTCTAGTTCCACGTGCCATGTTATCAGTTGTCTCCTGTTAATTTCCCTCTAAAAGTTCTCCGGGTATTGAACTCACACTCTTTTGGGTCCTGTCACTTGATCTAACCAACGCCTTTATCCACAGTGCCATGTGTCCTTGTGTATGAATTTCTGGGTATTATAAACCTAATGTCTTCAACAACCATTTTTACCAGTGTTCATATTGAATTTTTTTCTGTTATCATTCCATGATTTTACCAGAACTCATATTGCAACTTTTGTTGTTATTATCGCTTTTCTCTGGCCCTCCTTATTACTGGTTGCAATATTGTATTCATTTCTATGCTTGGTCAGCTCAGGAGATATTTGTAGCTTAGCATATGTGCTGATTCCTTAAGTTTACGAATTTTTCATTGGTGTTCCTTGTCTATCATCTAAAACTGATCTCACTAATGGCGACAAAGATGAGGACAATAGTCCGAATAATGTAAATAATGTACATACTATCTCATATCAGAAATATAAACAGATATTCAATAGCACTTTATACGGATT
>OZ010583.1:86256874-86259374 GCA_963932145.1 Acanthosepion lycidas
AATTAGGGAACAGGTAGAATTATATTTTGATTATCATTGATTGAGAAAGAAAAAGGGTAAAAAATGGCGCTAAGATACAAATATCCAAAGACTAACACGCACATCATCATCACAAATCTGATGACAGTATCATTGTTACATGCATCACTGCCAAACATAATTGAACTGTATAAGAGCGTATAACCTGCTTAGATATATTTTCAGGTTTGTGGGCACCTCGAGGTGGTGTAATCGTTAGCAAGCTTGTCTCGCTAGAACGATTACGACTGAATAGATGGTTCGATTCTCACTGGCTACACCCCCACTAATTTCGGCCTTGTACCACATCTAAGAAATATTAAATAAGAAATAGTTTGTTGCATGTATGTTAAAATATTTCCTCCTTGAAAATGGCTAAATGTATAACCGATAGCGCTCGGAATAAAAGGACATTCGGACAGTTTTTATATAATTTATCATCTGAAAAGAAAAAACAAAATTGTATAAAAAACTAAATCTAAGCAACTTGTCTATCATATCTAATGATATATATATATATATATATATATATATATATATATGCATCGGCTTGTTAAGGCTACCAGTGCTTTCGGCAAACTTCATCATCGCTTGTGGAATGAGCGGAGTATTCAATTGGAATCGAAAATTCAGGTTTACAGAGCTGTTATACTTGCCACCATTTTGTACGCCTCAGAACAGTGTATTCCATACAGTTACCATATACGCCTGCTGGTTGTTTTCCATAAAAGCTGTCTGCGTGCAATTTGTGGAGTTAACCTTTAAGACAGGACATCAAACTTAGACCTGTTTAACAGGTGTAATATTAGAGGAATCGAGACTTTTCTCATACAATCTCAGTTACGGTGGACTGGTCATGTCGTGAGAATGTCTGATGACAAGACAGCCAAGATCCTGATGTACTGCCAGGTAGATCAGTGCTTCAGGAATTTTGGACGCCCAAGGCTAAGAAACAAAGACAAGCTGAAAAGCAACTTGTCAGCTGTCAATATACCATATATCACCCTTGACGGCTTATCCATGGAGCGGGTATAATGGAGATAACGTGTTTTAGTGGACTTAGCAGTTTTCAATCTGCTTGTCTGAATCCTCTTCAAGAAGCGAGAGCAAGATATGAAAGGTCAGCCAATCTAACAGTGATCTCATCTCACAATCCTGACTCTTGCTCCATATGTGGCCTCCTTTGTAAATCACTTGCGGGTCTTAAGTGCCACTTAAGATTATTGCACAGGATTTCATAACAGAATCACTTAAGCTGTCAGATCGTCATACATCGAAGCGGACGGAAGAGTCCATTATATTTATATATATATATATATATATATATATATATATATATATATATATATATATATATATCAATTTAACCTAAAACTTTTGTGTTGTCTGCAAAATTTTAGGTTATCTTATATTGGTATTTATTATTATTTTATTGTAAAAATTGACTATTCTGAACTAATAAAAATAACGTTACGACTCGAAACGCTTTTCAGACATATTTGAAATTACGTCACCAAAAGCACAATAATTTTACTAAGACTAAATATATAAGAAACGGATAAAAAAAATAAAATTATAGTCAAATATTGTTAAAAATCCGTTTGAATTTTAATCGATAGAGAAAGAAATTGATGATACTGAATTGCCAGAGATAAACAAAATAAACATTACGACTCATAATAACTATCCTACAATTAAATATGAAATAGAGTAGAATTATTAATGCCAATGTATAGTTAATTTAACAGGTCATTGAATGTTCTTAATATAATAAATCTTAGTGCGACATTCTTAATAAATTAAACTTGCGAAATAACACAATTAAAAAATCGGTGTATCCCACGGTTTATGTTAAGAAATAAACAATTATCTATTTTAATAATTAAATAATAGAATGTAACAAAAAATATAATATAGGAAACAACACAAAATGGATAATTAAAATTATCAAATCAACTTTTAAGGTACGACATTGTTTCTTTCATTAATGAGGAAAAACGTACGTTCACTTCGATCTCAGCGTTTCAATATAATCAAATTCGGTCTGCATTGCAAATTATTTTAATGCATTTCGAACGACAGTGGAAGCTAAATGGCGGTGCCCAGCTTCTCTCCGTTAAAAAGAAAAGCAGATTACATTGTTTCGGGCGTACGATCAGAGCCGCATTTGGATGAAGAGATGACCATGGTTATTCCACATCCAAATACCCCAATTTCACGAGTTGAGAAAAATAGAAAAGTGTTAACTTAAATAATTAGATTAAAGCGGAGAATGGTGACGTGCGTTTAAAATTACTGAAAGGTTTACAGTCTACAATGCATTATGGCAGCATGTGTAAGAAAGGCCTATGACAGTGTCTAAAATATTATAAACCTTGACTTGATTACCCGTAGATTCTGTGGCCCTAGACTTCGGCCGGCTAAGCCTGTAAATCTGGCATGTGTTACGACCAGCAACGAAAAATCTATTACGCTATGAGTG
>OZ010583.1:86264374-86274374 GCA_963932145.1 Acanthosepion lycidas
ATATATATATATATATATATATATATATATATATATATATATAATAGAAATTACGGAGGATTTGAGATAATTAAGTAATTCATCGAGTCTAGAAGAAACCTTAACAGAATGCAGAAAACACTGGACGGCCGTTTCGTATTTAGGACATCAGCAGTGCGCATCCAATACCGAGAATTGAAATCCAGACAATTACATTGAGAGACAAACGTCATACGAACTGTACTAAGAGGCTTCGGTGACTAAGAGGTGGCGAACTAGACTCGATATTGCACCGCTCGTTCACATCATTTCTATCATTTGTATATCCTTGCTTGGACCGACTTCTAATGCTCTGGATGGAGTGGCTTGGTGATAGTAGTCGTGGCTCTCGGAGGCACAGTCCTATGTGTAAAGGAAACTTGGATGAGTTTCACTACGGAATATATGAACGAGCGGCGCAATATCGAGTCTAGTTCGCTAACACTTTGTCACCGAGGCTTGTTAGTACAGTTGGTATGACGTTTGCCTGTCAATGTAATTGTCTGGGTTTCAATTCTCGGTAGTGGATGCGGACTGCTGATAAGTCCCAAATATAGGACGAAACGGCCTTCCAGACTCGATGAAAAATATATATATATATATATATATATATATATATATATATATATATATATATATATATATATATATATATTCTATACGAATACCAAGCAGTCTGACTTTCGGGAAAAATCTGAACGAGTAAATGTGCTTTAAGCAAAATAGACACTTACTTGATTGTGAAGCTTTGTCAAAGCACACCGTATTATGTATTATTAAGTCGCTGGATGACGAAACAAACTCTGTATATATTAAACTGAGCCTATAGTCCGATACAGTTACCCACTAAAAATAAGCTTTGAAGAAATATATATATATATTAATAAAATAAACATCATGGAAAGTAATGATAAACAAAAGAGAAATGTATCGTTACATGATGTTCAAAAGTCGTTACTGTTTAAGTCTTTTTTTTTTTGACTAAGAGTCTACTCTTGTTTTCCGTGTGGTAAAGTTCTCAGAATGGATCTGTAGAGAAAACAAATTGAATGAAATAGACAATCGAAAAATACTACGTATTTCTTGCCGACGCGTTTCGTCATTCGATCAAGGCAAGTGACGATAAACAAAAGCGAAATGGTGTGTAGCTAGATGAAATTAAAACAAAGAATGTGTAAATCGTCTTTTTCGATATTAGCAACTTCTTTTTTTTTTTTAAATATTGCCAAGCACACAGTATCTCTTGATAATGATGGACATATTTTAATTCCTGGTGTTTTTTTATCATAGCTTCAAGATCGCAAATCTTAAGTAAGCAGCGCAAACTGGGAGTGAAATTGGGAGTAAAACAATCGAACTCTTGTATGAGTTTAAGTTGTATTTCTTATCTTATGGAGACTGCATTTCAGTGCGAATGCTAAGAAATAATTTTCAGATGTAATTGTACAGGTATATACATACATAGAACCTGGCGATCAAGTTTTTACTACTGTAAAATAGCTTATTGCTGGACCAACACATGTAACGGATAAACTAATTTAATAATAAATCTGAAACCAACTAATTCTCTCTCGCATATTTGCAGCATCGTTGCCTGAGATGAGATTATTTTAAACTAAAACTAAATGTAAAATATAGGTGAATTAATTAACTAATTTATTCTTCCAATTGCGTGAAACTAACCATTTTTCTGTCCAGGTTAAAAGAAATATCGAAAATCGTTGGCATATATGTACTAAAATTCTTAGAACTGTAACGTCGGTACATTGTATGTATACATTATACACAAGTAGTGTTAGAATTTCTAAGTATATGTAGTTAATTTTCTACTGATATCGTCATCTTTATTTCTGTTGTTTCATGCTTCTTGATAATGATTGAGATTGTTGAAAATCGTTGAAGGAAAATAATCGAACAAATATGAATTCGGAGAACCCATGCATAACAGCGAACCTAACATACTTTAGAAAAAATACATCTTACTCACAAATTTGTAGAATCTAATACAATGTAATAAAGCTGAATTTTATGTAAAACTCTGAAGGAATCTTTTCAACCTGCCTAATATATTAGGTTGGTGCAAAAATAATGACGTAACAATGTCGTTTTTTGACGTATTTTAACGTCAAAAAACGACATTATTACGTCATTATTTTTGCACCAACCTAATATATATATATATATATATAGAGAGAGAGAGAGAGATTGAGAAAGAACAGACACATTTATAATCCAGAGTTCTTTAGCATTTATTATTAAAAACAGTGCTCGATATACAGTAGAGCATAATATTATAATTATTATATAAATATATGTATTCATCTCGACACAGAAATTACCAGGTTTCGAAACCAAAACCTAAGACTTTAATTAAACTTAAAATTTAAAGATTTGTTTCATTTTTAAGCGATATTGGACAACTTTCGAAAAAATGATTTACTACTTGTATATGTTAAAATCTAAAATTTAGCTTTTAAATCATTTTTTTCTTTTTTCGAAAGTTATTCGATATCGCCAGAAAATTGAACAAAAACTTTAAATTTTACGTTTAATTTAAGATTTAGGGTTTGGTTTCGAAACATATTAATTTCTGTGCCGCGATGAATACATATTTTTAAATAATATGCATATATATATATATATATATATATATATATATATATATATATATATATATATATATATATATATATATATATATATATATATACAATGAAGTGGGATAGAGTACTCAATATCAGAGATAGAGCGTATGTAATATTAAATATAAAAGTGAATATTGAAGTCAACACTCAGAGGCGAAAGGCTGTTTTATGCTAGACGCAATCGTCAGGCCGCCTTCATATATATATATATATTGCTTTCAATTATGACACAGAGTGTCAATGCTCGGTTTTGATCCATTTCATCATTTTTATATTGAAATACGCTCTGCCCCTGATATTGAACACGTTTAACCATAAATATAAAATAACTCAGGTTCACCTATTACTCAGTTTACAGTCCTTTCTCGAATTGTTGAAAAGTAACAGATGTTTAACACATTTCTCCTGCTTAAGATTGGAATTTCAATTCCTTCTCAGAAAGTATTTTTTTTCTATTTCACTCCTAATATACCCTAGCGCCTTAGAGGGATATATATATATATATATATATATATATATATATATATATATATATATATATATATATATATATATACATATAAATACCAGGTTGAGAACTGGCGGGGATAGCTGCTTGCGATAATGGTGAAAGGATTCTCTGAACTTTGGTTAGGAATCCTTTTAGTGTTGGTTTCACGCTAAAAAAATCAAATGGGAAGGAAAACTCCTGACAGCTTAATCCGGTCATTATACTGTGTGTGTGTGTGTGTGTGTGGACGGAAAATAAAATTGCAACAGCTTGAAGATGAAATGTACATTTCATATAACTTGATTATACTCACTCAGCCAACTCTTTTACACAGGAGCAATGTTTTAAGCATTTCGCTAGGTAAGGTACATGGCTAAGGTTTAGAAGAGTTCCTTCCGTTAGTTATACATTTTCAGACCTTTCATTCGAATAAACGCCATGTCACTTCTACGAGACTGAAATCACAATTTCACCCACGTGTTCCAGTCTTTTACGAGACGATTTCCTCCATGTTAATTGCTCTGAGCACTTTACTCTTGATCTTAGGCAGTTGTTATCTATGCGTCTTATCCTCATAAATACATTTCCTACCAACTCCTCCTCTATACATATAGCTGCACTGAGAAGTAACTATCAATCTATTACATGAAACGAGAAAGCGAAGAGGCGTATACTGGCTGATATTGACTGTGATTCGAAGAGGTTAAACTCCGCGATAATAACACATGAGGAATGTTGTTCGGAGTTTCCGTGTCAAGTCTTTTGTAGCGCAACTTTTTTATCGATAGATCCAAAAATGTTTGGCTGGTCCGACAAAAGGCTTCACAACTTGAAACAAATCATTGTATTGGTTTTTTGACAATTACATCTAATTAGTTCCACACATATCCGGCTACTGTGAAAAATTCTATCAAACAGCATCAACTTCATCTTGGTACTTGGAATGTACGAACTCTCCAGCACAACAACTCAGCCCCAGAAAGAAAAACAGCTCTGGTCGAATTGGAGCTAAAGAAGTACAACATTGATATCGCTGCACTGAGAAGTAACCATGAATCGATTACATGAAACGAGAAAGCAAAATAAGACATCTTTCTGTGTTCCTGCTGGACTTCGATTCAATACATTCCCCTGTACTGTTTGTGCTCTTTTGGGCATTACTCGAGCCGGCTTCAAAAGTCATGCCTGTCCTAGGCATGCAGATAATTAGTTCGATGTCATCGCAACCTCATACGTCGATCTCAATGGGAGAATCCATCATATATATATATATATATATATATATATATATATATATATATATATATATATAGTTAAGTTATAAGGAACTTGGTAAACCGAATTGGTAAATCCAAAGAGGATGAAATCCTGAGAGCTCAATGTTAGGACAGAGCTAATATGTAATGAAAAACAAACCACTTTAATGTACCATTACGATAATTTATTTCACCTAAATCCTTTTTTAAGGATTCAGGATCATCAGGTAAAACTTCCAACAACATACTTAAGAGAGATATAAAATTAACCCCCCCCTATACTTTATATTGTCTCTTTAACTACCACTCTCAACCCCCTCTATTAAATTACAAAAATTACACTACCCACCAATTTCTAATCCCATTTTTTTTCTCAATTCGTTGTTGGAAGATTTACCTGATGATCCTGAATCCTTAAAAAAGGATTTAGGTGAAATAAATTATCGTAATGATACATTAAAGTGGTTTGTTTTTCATTATATATATATATATATATATATATATATATATATATATATATATATATATATATATATGGGGGTATAAAGTATAGGATTTGTATATACCAAATAAATTCCAATAACCAAAAACATATTATTCTTAAAAGAGTGCTCAATACAGAGTAGAGCAAATATAATTTATTCGAAAATTATAACATAGACATGTTATAAAATCACTACAAATATAGCCATTTTGTTTCAACACGTCTGGTGTCTTATCAAGTGATAGTGTTGAATGTAAAATAAAGAGTTTCCAAATGTTCAAATCGACCGAACACCCCTCACGCTGTTACATGTGCTGCAATGAGCAATCAAAATACAAGTATATGAGAATTGAAAAAAAACTTGACAACGAACCTTTTTCTCGTATTGCCGCGTAGGTTGATATATTTATATTTATTTCTATGTGTGTGTATGTATGCATATCCTTGTGTGTATATGTATGTATGTGTGTATGCATGTATATGTGTGTATATATGTATGTATCTGTATGCATGTTTATATATTTATGTAATGACGCATGGGCGTACACGTACGTATGTTTGTATTTGTATATGTATTATTATATATTTGTACTCGTGTACGTGTACACACACACACAAAATGAATGATACAAATATTTTTTTATTTATTTGTTTTCATACGTAAACTCAATTTTCAGGCAAAGAAGATTGTGTTTAAACATGAAACAGACTATCGCAGTTGGGTATTAACCCCTATGCTCATTTTTTTTTATTTACATACTCTCTATCCTTAATACTAAGCACTTCAACGCATAAATATAGCATAGCAGGAAACAATATTTTTATCTCATATATATATATATATATATATATATATATATATATATATATATATATATATATAGTTGAAGTAAAACATTTAGGATATTTTGTTAAAATCAAAATATTTGAATAATCTTTTGAACAGAACATCAGCATTTAATTTATCGCAAACACATTAATCACTTCGGCAGTTTTCGGAGATAGTCACTTGCATAAATTCCGTATTAATGTGTGTGGGTGGTGTCTTTTATGCTCAAATGTCTATATGAATGTATGCACAGAATTTAATTAAATATTCCCTCTATTCGAGCGTTCCCCGCTTCAGTCTCGTCACAGATCAGAAAGATGGCAAACGATAAAGAACAAAATCGATTTGTTTGATAATTCGTTTAGTTTCTTTTTGAGCGTTAGTAGTTATTTAATTAACGAGAATCGTTTTTTTTTTTAAATTCGTTGCTTGAAAACTTCAATATGTAAATATACACAAATGCACAAACACACACACAAACACAGATATATATATATATATGTGTGTGTGTGTGTGTGCGTGTGGACGGAAAATAAAATTGAAACAGCTTGAAGATGAAATGTACAGTTAATATAACTTGATCACACTCATTCAGCAAACTCTTTTACACAGGAGCAACGTTGTAAGCATTTCGCTAGGTAAGGTTCATGGCTAATGTTTAGAAGAGTTCCTTCCGTTAGTTATACATGTTCAGACCTTTCATTCGAATAAACGCCATGTCACTTCTACGAGGACTGAAATCACAATTACTCCCTCCGTGTTCCAGTCTTTTACGAGACGATGTCCTGTATGTTTGTTGCTCTGAGCACTTTACTCTTGATCTTAGGCAATTGTTATCTATGCGTCTTATCCTCATAAATACACTAGCAACCCCTCCTCTATTCATATCACAATATATAGCCGGATAATCGCTCCGTGATTATAATTTAAAAAAAAAAAAAAACAAGGGACAACTTTTAACATAAAATTAATCTGATGTAAAGATAAGAAAATAGAAATTAGAATTGTTTATACGTTCAACATTTGAAGAGTTAGCGAATCATAATAGCTACTTAAGTTAATCCTATATTATGGAATCTATATGAATAAATACGAAATTGGAGCACAATTATCCAACGATTTCTGAGATTAAAAAGCCCCAGCTCTACTTTCTAGTTGTTTGGTATTTACTCGGCCCACCTTTCCACGATGTCGCGTTGTGATACAAGGACGGTTTAATATGGGGAGCCCGAGCGCGTACACCCAGGCTAGAAACAAAAATTGTTCGAGTTCCCGCAACGGTCGGTTGCGCTGGCCTCGGTGTGAGCCCCGATCCCTCTCTCTCTAGTGCAATGAGAGTGTGCTGCCTCGGACAGCTGTTCCTCAGGACTGGAAATCTCTCAGTATAATTTTCCTCAGTTGCAGCTGTTCTTTGCAAAAATGGGCATCAGAATCAGTTGAAATATGTTTCACCGTTCACAAGCGTGGTAAGAGGAGCTCGGTCTCAGCACTGTTTGACGCCTATTTGCTCGACTTTCCCCGCCTTGGGGAGGCTAGGTGCGAAGGTATCATACAAGTCGGAAATCTAAGAAGGAATGATGCTGTTTGGCGGTGTAAAAACTCCGGGATGAGATGGTCTAACCTACGAAGTGTAGTTGAGGGAGTGAAAGGTCTTTTTACCTTTGCTGGCACTGATTTACAACAACTGGATGAAGCAGGTGTCTATACCTTATCGCTTCACCAGGAGTATGATGAAGATGCTACGCAACGACAAAAATGGTGGGGATGGGATAGGGGATTTTGGGCCTTTTAGATGCCAAACAGAGATTTAAATATTTTACCCAAGGTAATAGCCAGCCGTTTGTTGGCTGTCTCTACTGTGATTTGATCCCAACAGACTTGTGCTGTGAAAGGCAAGATTATTATGGACAACCATAATATGTTACGCTTGATCATCGAGCAAGTCGACAGTGAATCCGCGTTGATCAATTTAGGTCATTCGAAGACTTTTTATAGGGTGGACCATCGATTTCTGTAAGCTTTCCTTTCGGCGGCCTGTTTTGGCCCGTACTTTCGCACCTTGATCCGAGTTCTGAATAAGTCTTCCGGTGTGCTGGTAGGAGTGAATGTGTTTCGATCGGAGCCTTTCGTATTGTCTCGCTGCATTCATCAACGTTGTCCGCTTTCGCCTTTGCTGTACGTTCTTGCGTTGGAACCTTCTCAAAAGACGAGTCCGGTCCTACGGGGAACTTCCCTACCTGGTGCTACCACCCCAATCAGAAACTCCACCTATGGTGACAGCGTTTCGCTTCTTGTGTCGATCAGAGCCGAGATTGACGAAGTCAGCAAAAAATCAGAAGGTACGATATGGTGACAGGAGACAAGATCAACCGTGATAAGTCTGTTGGCTTGCTGTTTAGAGCGTGCAAGCGAGTTTCTCTTTCCGGGCCTATCCTCTGGACGGACAGGCCGGTCCAGATACTCGGCATCTGATTTCGGTCCCGATCTCTTGCTGGATTTAATTTGTAATGAGTGCAGAAGGCCGTGGTGGCAGTTCGTCTGATGTCACGGAGAAATCTTTCCGTGAACGAGAGGGCGGAAGTCTGTGCTTCGAACATCTACTCGATTCTCCTTTACTTCCACTTCCGCCTGCAACAATAATTTCATTAGTAAAGCTGTTCACCTTCTTCATCCATGAGAAGTGTGCACTCGTGCCAGAAGGAAACCCACACATTTTACTCCGTGGCGAATGCTCCTTCAATTGTGAACGTCGGATTGCTCTGAAACAGCTCCTACTGGCGACGGATGGCCTCTCCGAAATTCAGGCGTTGTCCGTGAGGTAGTATATTACTTATTAGTCATAGGGTCCGTTCAAGATGATCTGATAGGTGAACTCGGCCCTAGGAAGTCGAAAATTCGTTGAATATTGGCTTAAACAGCCGGGTTGAAATGCCTCAATTGTGATAAGGCATGACTCAACTGGCTAACGATTCGTAGGGTCCTCTCGCTAGGAAAAAAAATCTTTCTTCGTCGGGCTTAGAAAAATATCCAAAATGCGTTCGCTGTGATGCAGAGATGGAGACCTTGGTTCACTCTTTTTTTCATTGAAGAGTCGTAGTCCTGCTGGGCAAGTTTATAAAAGATATCACGTTTCGAATAATGCGCAGAACGCTCTTCGTCCTCGAGGCCAGTTCTGACTGTGACAATGTGGTGCCATCGTTGACGAAGGCTGTATACTATGTGGTATTTTGTTTGCTAGGCGTTATGAGAGTCATGAAATGATCTAAATGATCTTGTTCTTTAAGCATCAAGGCAAGGACGGAAAGGCGGCGACTCTCTCATCAGAATTTAGCAAATGTGTGTGTGACTTGCGCGCATGTATCGGGTAAGAGGTGCCGATTTGGAGTGGTACTTTGATGACGGCTTGGCATAAGGATTTTGTCCTCACTGTTGAATGTTTTTGTAACCTAGAGAAGTTTACTGAATAGAATAATCAAACGACGATTGGTAATGAACGATAATACTTATGACACGAACAGCACATATAAGATTCGCCAACAGCGCGTAAAAGTAGTAGTCAACTGCTGGACGTGAGTCAAGTGAATTGCACAATGAATCTCCAACTGCAGATCAACATACAGTATTTACTACTGTATTTATGTGAATAGCGACATACTTATTATCGTCCGTAGGTATGCTACAACAATTAGCAGCCCCGTTTGAAATTAGGTTAGTTTAGGGATGATTTTTGTTCTTGTTTTATTCCTTCAATGTAACTTATCTATGGGGTTATAGTCATTTTTGTCCCCTTTTATTTCTGCCCACACATTTTAGTTTAATCCTCCCTCAGTTAGGTGGACAGATATGTAATTTCTCTGGGGGATGCGAGACGCCTTTCGTACTCCAGGTATGATTTTCGCATAGTTAACTGATATTTCTACCATAATTAAGGATTGTGGTGGAGATCGTGGTGGTGATCGTGGTGGTGGTGTGGTTATTACTAAAACTATTTTATTTAGATTCTTGTAAATGTTTTTTTTATTTTGTAAATTCACATTGAGTTTTAGATTTTTAACTTGTTGATTTATTCCCTTTCGCAAACAAGAATTGTACACATGGGACCAGTTATGTATTCATGGAGATTCTGGCGTATTATGGTGGATGTAGTAAGAATGGTAAGGAAGAATATCCTATTTTGGTGTAAGGAATATTGTGGTATTTTTGGATCAGTAATTGTGGCTAGCTAAGTTTAATTCTAAGACAGAAGACGAATAAACTTTATCTATTCCCGATTTTGAC
>OZ010583.1:86279374-86281874 GCA_963932145.1 Acanthosepion lycidas
ATACTTCTAACCTCTATCAAGGGTGATTTTAATTGTAATTTTTAACTGGATATATAGGATATGTGTATGTATCTAGAGTTATAGGGATGTATTATTTTCCAAACCTGGTTAGCACATTGTAGTCGTGATCGTAGTTAATGTTACTGAGTGTTGACCTTTTCTTTTTTTTTTATCAGGGTTGTCATTATTTTTATCTTCTTTTCTATACGTGGATGAGGTAATTATGCTGACATTTTCGACTGGTATGTTTTGGAGGTAGCATGGTAGGTTATTGCATGTGTTTAAATAAGTTCTAATGGAGTTGTAGTCGAATAGGTGTAACGTAAGTTGTCTTGATAGCCATAGAGTAGTGTGACCAATGTAATTATTTAAGAGTTTGGTTTGATCAGGGCAGTTTTTACATATTTTGAGTCCAAAAAAAGAACACAAGAAAAAGTAAATAAAAGCTCAATCGCAGTGCCTTATCAATTTTTAATGCAAATCGAAATATTAAAAAAACAAAAAAAAAACATATTTCGATTTGCATTATATTTTATCCCCTCGGATGCTACCTGAACTTTACCAACGACAAAATAGTTCCCATACTAGATGATGACCGGAGGAACCGTCTAAAGTACTTGCATATTTAAAGAAAACCTAATAACGTTTATAATTTAAAAAAAAAAAACAAGAATCATAACATTCACCGAGTGAATAGTGAGTTAATTTATCGTTAACATTTAGCTAGTGAAGGGATTTCGCCATTTTAAATCATTAAATTTATTAATTTACTTTTCGTATGAATGATTCATTGCAATATATATATATATATATATATATATATATATATATATATATATATATATATATATATATCAATTAAAAGGTGCAATTATACCTTATAAATTCATGAATCATTCATACAAAAACAAATATAGAGGTTAATGATTTAAATGGCAAGAATACATCATCGCAAACACATAAATAAGATACACCACCCCCGAACCTGTATATGAATGATATGATCCCTGTTTATACTTCCATACCTGATGATGTCTGTAGGAACAGAAGAAAGCTTATAAAAATTAAAAATACCTTATGCAACTGGAATTTATAAACAGGGATCATATCATTCATATAAAGGTTCGGGGTTGGTGTATCTTGCATCAAACATGCGTAACAATTCAGATGTCTGTGAAGCGTATTAACAGAGGACGAAATGTGCGGCGTATTGCGATAGTGGAAGATGCCTTACAAAAGCTGAGCAATGTATTAAGAAACACGAAAATATCGTTAGTAACAAAGTAAAGAACAGTTATGCGGTATCAGTCTTACTTTCTGAAAGTCAATGCTGGGCAATTTCGTCACACAGGAAGAAGAGACTTAAAGCAACAGATATGAGAACTCTACAGCAGCATATTGAGAATATCATTAAGCAAACATGTGAACAACAACGAAGTTCTAGAAAGAATAGCAATAAAAATATCAGTTATACTTAACATCATGAACAGAGAGTTGACATTATTTGGGCACATGATGAGAAAAGTGGGCTTGAAAAAATTGATACTCATAGGGCAGATTCAAGGCAAAAATGAACAGAGAAATACAATGCAAAACTTGCCTGACGAGCTTGAGAGAATGGATGGTAGAGCAGGTTTTGGGAAATATGGCAAAAAGATAAAAGTTATTAAAAGCTACAAAAAAGAAGAAATTATGGAGAGCTATGATAGCCAACGTCCTAACGGGATATGTCATATAGAAGAACAAAAAAATTACATATTACGGACTGGTTAATTATGGTGATATATTAATCATTAAAAAAACAAAAATTAGTTAATTATGATTGGACGTTATCGTATGGTCAAATGTACCTTTTAAAAAAAAGACTCTTTTCTCAGTTTACGACCGTCATATTTGACTTTCTTTCTTGTATCGATAGTTCGATATCGGACTTGTTGGATTTGTGTATTGTCTGAACTGTATTTCTGTTGCTTCCAATTTTGTTACTTGAGCAAATTCTTTTTACGCTTCACTATTGTCAGCAATATTCAACGGTAAAGAAAGACATCTGACCCTTTACCGTAAGGAATGAAAGCAGCAGAAAAAGACATCATTGTTACTGTGTAACGATGTATTTTAAACAGTGGCGAGATTTCTTTCATTTCACAGATCGTGCAGACACTTCTACAAATCAGTCCTACCTATTTTTTCTCTTACATCTGTGTATAGCAATAAAGACAGAAGTTCTCATTTTGCTTCTCTTTACATGCGCCACTACGCATGCGCTTTTTTTCGTTCTTTCTTTTTTATATTATTTCTGCCAATAATGTTTACTTTTCCTTTCACTGGCATACTCCAAAAATATGAATTGTAATGTCTTTCTAGTATTTTGTCTTTCATTTTTGTTTACTTACTTCTCTTTGACTCATCTATTTATGTATTTTTTTTTCGCGTTATCATTTGCTTCATCTTTTTTTGATTGCCATCAACACCCTGGCAGGCTTTTCAGTTTTCCGCCATT
>OZ010583.1:86286874-86386874 GCA_963932145.1 Acanthosepion lycidas
CGGACCACACTGTCGCAATTGTTGACATTTCATCCCAATCCTCCATTAAAATCAACACCCTACTCATAAAACCTCTTTCCATTACCAGCCTGTTGATTGGGTTTTCCCTCCATGATTTTCTGTGTGACGCCTCTTGGTCTAACAACTGCTGGAAACTGCGCCACTGAGGATTCTTCTTGGGTTAACACCAGCATGACCGCTTTCATCCCTTCTCAGAAATGCCAGGTAAAACCTCAATCCTCTCCATGCTTAACAGGTGTTAACATCTTCTGGTGATGAATCTGAAAAAGGACAATATCAATAAAGACAAAAGGAAAACTGAAATTTGTCGACATGTTTCGTCTAAATCGTCTTTTGATAGAAGTTATCAACGCAAAATTAAGGATTTTCTTTGCAATAAGTATTTTTCTCTGAACTTAAAAATGTTAGTTTTTCAAATTTTGCAAATTTAATATACGTTCATAAATATTCATCAGGCTAACTGAAAAGTTCAGGTAAACTACAGAAGATGCTAACTGACATAATTTAATGTCTAATAAACAAAAGTGAGGAAATGATGTTGTTGTAATTTTTACTAAGTATTAGGTTGGTGCAAAAATAATGTCGTTTTTTGACGTTCAACTTCAAAAGATCATAACTCCTTTCATAATAAACTTTATTAATCGAAATAAAAACCATTAGAATCGACACATTTTTGCCTACGAGAAACAAGTTTATTTATCCCATTAGCATAGAAATCTGGAGTTCTGGAAGCGATGAAGTCATTGAAGGCCGATTCGGCATCATTTCGGCTTTTGAAGCATTTTTCGTGCAGGAAGTTATCGAGATGCTTGAAAAGGTGATAATCGGTGGGCGAGATGTCCGGTGAATTTGGCGGATGAGGCAGAGTCTCGTAGCCCAATTCGTTCAGCTTCTGCAGGGTCAGTTGAGCAACATGCAGGCAAGCGTTGTCATGGAGGAGAATTGGTCCCTTCATATTGACCAATCTCGGGCACATACGTTGGACCTTCAGGTGCATTTCGTCAATTAGTCGGCAGTACTTCTCTGCCGTAATCGTTTCGCCCGGATTCAAGAAGCTGTGATGGATGAGACCGGCCGCAGACCACCAAACAGTCACCATAACCCTTTTTTGGTGCAATTTCGGCTTCGGGAAGTGTTGTGGAGCTTCTCCGGCATCAAACCACAGTGCCGAACGTCGCCAGTTGTCGTAGAGGATCCACTTCTCATCACACGTCACAATCCGCTCGAGAAATGGGTCGTTTTTGTTGCGCAGAAGGAGCGTAGAAGACACCTCAAAACGACGATTGTTTTGATTATCGTTCAATTCATGCGGCACCCATTTATCCAACTTTTTTGACTTCCCTATTTGCTTTAAATGGCGAACGACTGTTGAGTGGTCGACCTCGAGTTCAACAGCAACTTCTCGTGTGGTTTTGCGAGGATCGGCTTCAATTAAGGCTTTCAAATGTCCGTTATCAACCGCAGTCGGCCGGCCGCGACCGTCTTCATCTTCGAGGCTCTCGTCACCATTGCGAAATTTCTTGAACCACAGTTGTGCCACACGTTCGTTAATGGTTCCTGGGCCAAACGCATCATTGATATCACGAGCTGTCTCGGCAGCTTTTCGGCCTAGTTTGAACTGGAACAAGAAAATCGTGCGGATTTGAATTTTGTCCATGCTGTCGAAAAGCCTGCAAAAAAAATGAATGAAGAGATTGTGAACGGTAACGAATAACACGATTCGATAGAACGAAAAACGCGCTTCAAAATGATCTATAACATGGCTATATATATCAATGAATTAATTCAGAAATCATATATAAAAGTAACATATGTGAGAAAACGACATTATTTTTGCACCAACCTAATCATTAATATTTATATTATTTTAGTTTGGGATTAAATTATCTATCTTCTTACAGTGGTAGGAATTTTTAAAATGTCCCTCTTCCTTAAAGAGTTACATCTTTCTCAACCCAACATATTATAAAATTGTTAGAAATTAAAATAAAATGTAGAAACTGATAACTTCTATTTACTTATTATACATAAAACAAATTAATCCCAAACTAAAATAATATATACACTATTTCCATGTTCGGACAGTTGTTCTCATTTTTAATGTGACATTCATAACGTTTCAGCCCTTGTACGTTATGGTCTTCTTCAGATGATATTTTACCGGATATTACAAAGGTCGAGAAATCGCGACTGTGACAATAAATATAATGACAACAGTCAGAACAATGTAAATAGTGTAAATAGTTATAATACCTCATGTTAAAATTATAGACAGTTAAAATAATATAATTATCAGTTACATTATTAAAAAAAAAAACAGCACCATGTATTCTCTTTCCAGAATTGTCCATGTTTTACGAAGATTTTACAGTTAATCTGATGAATATTTTGGGCGTTTTTAAAAGTCAAATATTTTGAAATAGTAACAACATTTATACTTTTCTTTATAAATACTAGTTGCAATCCTCTCATATCCACGGACATGTTTCTTAGTATCCTTAGTAAGGCAAGAAACAAAGTTACCATTATGACGCATATCCACTTGTTGTTAAGAAAATATCATCATCAGGGTCTTGTTATATTCAAGACAAATCCTTACATTTGATTTGATTAAGGTCCATCAGAGGACGAAACGAATCGACTAAGACATGTTTTGCTTTTGTAAAGTAAATTTCAGTTCAATTTCATAAAGTATTTTTCATTCTTGACATTTTTTTTCGGTTTTTATATGGAATAATTAATAACACAGGTGATGAAAACAAAAAGAAAAGGAATGTAAATAAAAGCTGCTTTGTTTATACCCCTAACAGATTTAAAATACAAGTAAATTTAAAATTCTCAGCGTCTCTCGCTCGTCTGCTTATGCAGTCGCAGCATCATAAAAAAATTAATTCTGATGAAGTCCTAATGGTTGAAACGCGTCACACGAATACTTTTTCACATTTTTATATATTTTTCCCAAAACGTTGTTCTTAACATATAAAAATGTATATGCCATTATTTCCCCAGGAATGTGTTTTTTCCTGGTTCTTCAGACCAAATTTACAAGCATAAAAAATCATCATGATCTATATAAAGGGTAATACGATTTTGCAGTTCACGGAGAACATTTGCAAATTGATTTACAGTAATGTTTGAAATCACATTAATTCTTTTAGTTGTACTTAAACGGCAGGGGTTAGGGTTAGAGGTAAAGAGAGAGAAATGAAAACGCAAACGTGTTCCGCAATCGTTATATATATATATATATATATATATATATATATATATATATATATATATATATATATATATATAGAGAGAGAGAGAGAGAGAGAGAGAGAAAGAGAGAGAGAGAGAATGCTTATATTTTGACAGCATGTCTTCGTTAAAACATTTCTATAAATAATTTAGATAAGTTTGTCTACTTATTTTTAATACGATCCCCTCATATCCACGGATAAGTTTCTTAGTATCCTTAGTAAGGCAAAAAAGAAAGTTACCATCATGATGCATATTCATTTATTTCGAGTAATTTCGACAATAACAAAATATCATCATCAAGGTCTTGCTTTATCAGGGTCTTGTTATATCTAAGACACATTTTTGAAACTTAAATCTGAAATTTACATTTTTTTATTTGTGAACTATAAAACTCTAAACTTATGTACTGTACGACATTTAAATTTTATGATGTAATCATACACGAGCAGTAACGTCAACTAAGTTATTACGATGTCTATCTATTAAAAAAAAAAACAGTTTAAAGCTATTAAGTAAACGTACGTTTTAAAACATTTGTGCAATATTCATAATTCATTTTATTAAAGGTTGGTTACATTTTTTAATATATATAGCTTCAAGTTTATGTTTATTATTTCATGAAAATGTATAGATAGATATATTTTCAACAATAATTTTCCTGAAAAAAAAAAAAAATATATATATATATATAATTAAGAGAATTTGAAATAAGCATAATTAATTCATCGAGGCTAGAAGAAACCTCAACAGAAAGCACTGGACGGCCGTTTCCTTCAATATTTGGGAGTCACCAGCAGTGCGAGAATTGAAACCCGAAACAGTTACGATAGTAGGCAAACGACGATATATATATATATATATATATATATATATATATATATATATATATATATATATATATATATATATATATATCATGAATAAATCTTTTGTGGCCTACCGGACCAAACACGTGTCTTCACTAGGGTAAATGAAATAGATGAGTCACAAGAACTGATATATCAGTTCTAATTAATTCACTGACAGGGAGGTACACTGACTGACCGTCCGAGTAATGGTCAACCAGACATCCAGGCTCTAATAACAAACTTTCCGAATAATGAAGATCTAAATTTATTCTTCGTCTTTGTTCTGCTCTTTATAAGTGAACGTTTCATTAGTAAGAATATTGTGGTCAGACTATTAGCGAACCGGCTATGTCCAGCGACCGTGACTGACCTAAACACAGAGTGATTGCGTTAATTAATGATTACATGAGATCTCCTGACCTCACCCTGCTTTACCATCCCCCCGGACACATACACCAATTCCATGCGTCCATCCGATTCTACCTATCTACCTACGAACCACCCTGCCCAGGCATCTGTTCACTTGATTCCATTACTAATCCTCCAACGAAAAGGGGCTCCCGGCGCGCTTCGAGTTGGAGACGGGGCTGGTAAGATTCATAATCGGTGTCGAAATGAAACGAGGCAATTAGACGATTTATGACCTTGTCTGAAACGTCTATTCCGGATTCATCAACCCACTTTCATTAAAACAGGCAAGGCGCTGTGTGTGGAGATGTAATCACGAAGGTGATGAGAAGAAATGGATAGAGGGACTGAGAGAGACAGAAAGAATATATAGTCTATATTAGACACCTTGTGATGGCACAAAGCTACACGTATACGGCACATAGCGATGATTTGAAATATTCACTAGTAATCATTTACAAGACCAAATTGCTATTCACTCATCCATAATATGGCGCCTTATATTTAAACTATATAAACAAGTTTTCCCATTATTTTATCTTATACGTATAAATTATATATGGGCAATATATACTTATTAAACGTATCAACCACACACACACACATGCGTGTCTATGTGTGTGTGTGCGCGCACGCTCGTGTGTCTTGGCGTGAAATGGGACAGATATTTTTAATTTTAAACCGAAAGATTCCCTTGCATATGAAACTTTGAATAATAACTAGTCCAGTCTGGAACAAGGGTATATTTTCTAATATACCAGGATACGTAAAAAAAATTCTGCACTTTCGTCATATTTGTAATGAATGCGAATATTTAATTTTTTTAATTTTCCTCGTAAGTATATATATATATATATATATATATATATATATATATATATATATATATATATATATATATATATAGGCCTGACGATTGCATATAGCATGAAGCAGACTGTCGCATCTAAGTGTTGACTTCTATGTTCACTTTTATATTTACACACGCTCTATCTCTGATATTGAGCACTTTATTCCATAAATATAGCACACTTTAAGACTATATTTCTTTATGTATATATATATATATATATATATATATATATATATATATAGTTCTTTATTAAGTATTATTTCATTTATTTTTCTATATTTCAAATAATTTCCTTGTTTCCGTTTTATATTTAAATATAAATTGTCCAATATTAGAATACTCCCGGCATTTATAAGCCTTCATTATTTTTTTCCTACGTCGGTTTTATCATTTTTACGTTATCGTGTCTTTTCGTCTTCACGTGAATGTCTTTATTATCGTATCGCGTTTTTTTTTTGTTTTTTTTTTATGAATTATTTTTATGTTGTTTCTTCTTAGATTTGACAACGTTTTTTGATGGGCAGTTTGTTTATTACACTTAATGCTTCTAGCATTTGCAATCGCTTTTTAGATTTTATGTGATATAGCCTTTCATGCGTTATCGGTAAGGATTTGCTGAATTTCTTGTATATTTTGTTGCGTAAAAAAAATGTAACAAAGATTGCATTTCGAAAAATACGTAAACAAGGCTAATTCTCGAAGGTACCATATTTTTGCCAACCAGTCTAACATAACAAAAAGCTTCGAAATCGAACCACGTGTTCCGGTTGGGACGGGACATATGACTATTTTACATTCGTAGGATTTGGGGGATATTAAAATCCAAGTCGATCTGTTCGGAGATTTTGAAGCACAGGGAGAATATATCGTTTTGAAAAATTGTTGAAAAATAAGGGATAATACAGGGTACCCAGTAAAAAGCGAAAAAATATTCTTCGAGAAAATACAGCATCTCGAATCAATCCTTCTCAGTAGTTCTGTAAAAGCCAAGATTTGAATGTTATGGATTATTATATCTGGAGTATACTCCTAACTTACTTGCAAAACCTTCGTCGTGACATCGTCGATAATGATTCATTAAAGTGGAACTTAACTGATGTTTGCAATGAAATTCCTTTTGAGAATGTCCGAAAAGCTGCTGCCCCTTGATTACCACACATCCTAATTTGTATTGAGTTCTCACGCTGACATTTCGATAATCTACGATGGTTCATCAGTTTTTGTAAGAATCATGAAAGCTAAATAAATTTATTTCTGAATTTAACCGCGTTTTTTTTTACTGGAAACCCTGTACAAATTAAAAAATACTGGACTAATTAAATGTTTCTTTTTACGGTTATTTCAACCAATGCAAGACCCAAGAGCTACTCAATACAGAGTATTATCGAGTTAGATCGAGGTAGCCAGGAACGAAAAAGTAAGAAATGCTTAAGTGTGGACATGTAGGCTAGGTATCGGTTGACCCTAGACAAAGAGATCTCGATTGTAGATATCAGGACATCATCTAATAGAGAGTGCTTTTCTCAACGCAACAGTTTGGGAGAAGACGCTGAGTGTAACTTGATCCTTATCAAAGGAACAGAGAGGTAATGGGGATGACAGTCCGAGCTGTGAAGGTCTGAGAAGGCGGAACTAAGGGATGTAACTCATCCGAACATCTGCTATAATAATAGCGATGGAGTAGTGAGTGGCTAATTTGACGAGGGTTGCAGAGTAGAGGATAATTAATCGTCCATAAGGCCGCGTAAACGCTTAGCAACTCCGTTTCATTTTACATGTCGATACTTGTCGCTTTGTTGTATATCAGATTCTGTATGGAGTATCCAGTTAGGATCGAAATATCTACTTAGTTGTCAAACAGACTGGCCTTGCTAAAGATTATACACCCACCCAGAGACAAGGCTAACTGAAACGTTTCTCTTTAAATCGCCCATCTATTATGTGCAAACACGAGTCGCGCGCTTGCTGAATGTAGTTATTGCATTAACAATTAGAGGGGAGTTATCCGAAATACACACTTTTCATATCAAAATACCAGGTAATATTAAGTAAGCCTGTGAGCGTACCGGTCGAAAAGCAGTGGTTAAAACAGCATATTATTGTGCTTAAAACACTTAAAATAACAGCTATATTTTTCATACTGAGTATGACATTCTGCATTTGTGCACTTATTATGTTAATCCTATGTATGATACACGGAATTTTATAAAAATATGATCTAAAAGAATTAGTTGATATGAAGCGCCCCGAAGAAAGCATCGGCCGAATTATAATGATCTAATCGACAGTGATTAAAAAATTGTTCGATACTTATAAATAATTTCATGTTAATTGTTGCCCTGATGAGCTTTCCTCGGTTGCTACTTCAACTTTAAAGATTTAAGCGCAGCAATAGTTTGGCAATTAGGCCTCGCTGTTTTTTAAACTATTTTACCCAAAGGAAGGTGATAATGCAACTAGAACACAGGTTGTAAAGGGAGTGAAAGAGAATGAAAGAATATAGTGAGGAGAAGTAAGGAGAAAAGGCATTAAAAGGACAGTGCTCAGAAAAACAGATGATGACAACTGGCGCTCCAGTTAATTTTTTGTTGATTGTAGGTAGCAGGCAAACACGAAATCGGAAGGAATTTCCACAGGCGAGAATTTAAAGGAAATAACCTATTGGAATTGAATGTAGCTCGTTCGACAGCATTACGACGATACGTAGATGCAAATCTGGTGACACGATTAAATCCATGCATTTGAGACAACAAGGAAGAAAGCTCATCAGAACAATTTCAATGAAAATATTTGTAGAAAAGATTGGGAAATCACGTTACGTCGGTGAGAAAATTATTGAAATCAAGATGCCATGTCAGGATTCATTGCATTACAGACATTTCTTTGAATATTGTCAAGAATCCCGAGATATAGAGTAGAAGCAACTGAACAAATATGGCTACACTATTCAATTTACAAACGAATGGTAAACGCACGCTTAAGATGGATTCATCATATTAATTTTGAAATTAATATGTTTAAACGTAATTTGTATGCTATTGTTTGGTTTTACAATTCTCGAATGAGGGGCTTCCCGCCATATCACGTTGAGACAACGGTTCACGTACGATACCGAAGTTAAGCCTTGATGAGCCTGGTCAGTACATAGATGGGCGACGGCTTGCGAACCAGGTACTTTAAGTTTGGATGTGCAGGTGGTGTAAAGGATAATGTCACAGAATTGTTAATCGGAGAGCTGAGTAGAAGTTGATTTCGTTATATTCACTTACGCGCACATACCTTTAGGAAAAGCATGAATCCACATATTCTTCCCCCAGCTATGGGTTAATTAGTAATTAATTTTTTCACTAAATTATCTAAATTAATTCTTAAAATCTACAATATTTTCTGGCTTTAAATAGCCGTGAAAGAATTTATAAACCGTAAAAAAAAGAACCAAGCAATCGAATGTGCAAGTCTCTTTCGGCTACTTGATTTCCTGTATACGGCGTTCTTCAAAAGTTAAAATGAAACACCAATCGTCATCTTATGTCGCATTGAATTCTAGTCTCTTCCATTTCCTTGAATAATAGATAATGCATAGAGACTGGGAATTGTTAATCAGAGACCTGAGTTCCAATTCCAATTGGTTTGCTTATATTCACTTACGAGCAAATACCTCTGGGAAAGATAAGAATCCATTTATTCTTCCCCTTCGATGTAACTGTATCACTAAAACCATTATTATCTCGTAATAATTCCTTCAATACAAAACTATTTTATGGATTTAAATAACCCTCAAAGAGTTGAAAATTTGAAACTCTCTTCCGGCTACTTGATTTCCTATCAACCACGATCTTCTAAATGTTACATCTAAAATGTAACATCAATAGACGAATTATGTCTTTTAGTATCCTTTCTCCCCTTAAATTTTCCCCAGTTTTGTTTCACTCTGAGTAAGCCCTTGCGTATTAATGACTTTGCTTGGGGTTAAATGATTAAAATTCAAAGATGAATTCCACACAGTTGCGACTACAATTCCTGGGCGCTAGTAACGTTGAAAAGTTACATGCTCTGGTATAGGGGGAGAAACGAAAAAGCAACACGAAAACAAATAAGGCGGATCAGCAACAACTAATACGAAATATTTCCGGAACTAAAAAAAAAAATGAGACGAGTATAATAATATGTGAATGGAATAAAGTTTTCCCTTCGAATTTCCAAGAATGTTGCAATGAACGGCAATAGCCCTATGAAGAAAGCCGGAGTGTACAACGTCTGAAATGGTGTGTGTATAACAATTCGGATTAGTTTGCAGATTCGAATAGCAAAGTATGTAATAATGATAAACACTCGTCCCAAAACAATCTACAAAGCTTATAAATTGTCGGGGGCATTTCCTTTTTTTGAGACGACATGCGTAGTGGATATGTTTTTGAAGTTACCTTCTACCATTTGCCTGAAGAACAAGACATACAAGGCAGTGTGTGGTCTAAATTTAATTTTCCTTCTACTAGAATGATGGCCAGCTGTGGTAATCGGGCTCACTCTGTCCTGCTGTTTTCTGTTGTAAAAGTGGTTAATGAGGGAACCTATGTTGAATAATGAGCTTCTTAGCGTCAGAACAAAATATACTTTTTCGCAAGTGTTGGCTACTGATTATGGATTTTTTAGCTTGTTGGGTTGCTGTTAATAAACATTGAAAAACCGTGACGTCTGTGGATTTCATGAATCTCTATTCCCTTTCAATGTTGCCCACAGCTTCGCAGGGTGCTTATTTTTTTTCAATATCATTTCTTTACTTTTCATTTTCGTAGATTTTGATAATTGATAACATCAAAATCGTATAATAGTGTGTATAAGGAATTTAAGATGATTATATTGCGTCACTGTTAAAACTTAACACATCTATCTATCCATTTATAAATAGAGATAGATAGATAGATAGATAGATAGATAGATAGATAGATAGATAGATAGATAGATAGACTGTATGGCTAGATAGACAGACAAACAGATAGCTTATATAAACAGATTGATATTTTAGAATGATGGATATATTACATAGATTATATAGATTGCATAGACAAATAAAATATAGATATTTAAATGCATATATAGCTTACATAAATAGATTGAGAGATTACATAGATCGATAGATTATATACTGTACATATATATATATATATATATATATATATATATTAAGATAGATATAGATATATATAAATATAGATATAGATATAAACAGATTACATTAGATAGATTGCATAAACAGATTACTAAGATTACATAGATTACGTAGATTAGATAGATAGCTTACAAATATAAAATAATTGATTACACAGATAGATAGAAAGATAGATTACATAGATTACATAGATAGATAGATAGATAGATAGATAGATAGCTTACATATATATATTCATTGATTACATAGAGAGATAGAAAAATAGATTACATAGATACATAGATACCTTACACATATAAATTCACTGATTACAATAAAGATCGAGTATATAGATAGATTATATTAATATAGATCAGAACAAAGATAGACAGAAATGGAAATATTTGTTTCCATACAGGAAATGACAGAACGTTTAGCGTTAGAGTTTGTTAAAATTTATACATTTTTTTTTCTATTATAGTAGCTTTTCAGGAAAATTTGTTCTGAGGTTCATTTATTTTTATCGCTCTTTCTAATAGTGATTGACGTTCTTTTCCCAAAATATTTTTAGGAGAAGTGGTGAAAGTCAACATCTTTATTATAACATTAGTATATATTCTACTTTCATCTACTAGCCGTTTTAGTTATTATTGCTGTTGAAAATCCTAAAGTGATTTGGTATTTGTTAGTTAGCAATATCATTTTCGGTTATACACCGCTAGTCCATAATAATTCATGCAAGATTGTGTTCATTCACAGCGAAAGGACGTATTGACTTGGGACTATTTTAATTATTGAACTGAGAAAACATTTGTAGATAAGTGAGATTTATACATTTCTGAACGAATCTGACCTGACATATATATGTGAGTTTAAATCTGAAGGGGTTTATCTCAAGAGATAACTGGTGTTCACAAGTTAATATTTTTCTTCTGTAGCAGCTGAAGTTGTTAGAAAAGGAGACCGAGAGCAACCTATCATGTGTTCGCTTTTCATTTCTTCGATGAAAAATATGTCTTAGCTGTTCCATACACCGAGGTTTTTGAAGAGTTTCCAATTAATTAAAACAGCAGTCCGAATATTTCAAAATGGATTCATTGTACGTGACCTCACTGCATTCATCTTAATTCCAGACTATAGTTTCTTTTTTGGAAAGGTTTATCCTGAGTCAAACTTCTTGGAAAACATGGTAGAGAATGTCGTATTTTGGTTCAAGATCAATCGTATCCCAATCATTGATATATCAGCATAGACTTCTTCGTCATCGATAAACTGGATTGTGGGTGTAGGGATGATGAATACGATGTTTTTTTTGTTTGTATATTCATTAGGAATGGGCTACGGAATGGGAAAATAATCAGTGAACATCTGTTCACATTTTTGGTTGTATGTGCACAGAACATTGTCTAGGAATCGATTAAATAGATTGGTTCTCACACTACTTTCCGCACTCCTGATGTAGTCAGAAATGATTCTCTGTTTGCATTATCTTTGCTGATCGATCGTGTTCCTGTGTCAGATCAAGGCATTCATTGGAGTCAGATCTTGGAAGACGGTTCCTGGAGAATGAGAAAAGGAAGCCTCTATTGATGTTCTTCTATCCTGCTGTGAGATCACGATAGCTATTTCATGGAGTTGTTTGATGATGATGATATATATATATATATATATATATATATATATATGTGTGTGTGTCTGTGTGTGTGTCTGTGTGTGTGTGCATGAGTGTGTGTGTGTGTGTGTGTGTGTAAGCGTGTGCCTTTATTGTATCATTTGCTTGAAGGAAAGATAAACTGGATCGTCAGAAGTAGACATTGATAGAATGGTATGAGAATATTAAATAGAATATTACTGACTACTTACACCATTAGAAACTGAATTGAAATAACGCTATACATGTGAGAATATTCAGGAGGATATGTTTGTTTATGCATTTATGCCTGATAGACCGCAATTCTTTGAAGTCTGTTTTGATTCAAGTCTTCGCTCATTAAAGATCACACAGATACACACACACTCACACATACACACGTATATATATATATATATATATATATATATATATATATATATATATATATATATATATATATAATATTAATATAAATATTAAAATATCGCACATTGAATTCTAGTTCCCATAAAATAGTGTTCGATAATAGAGCTATATTTTATATTCTTATTATATATATATCACAGGGAGAGTAATATATCTATCTATCTATCTATCTATCTATCTATCTATCTATCTATCTATCTATCTATCTATCTATCTCTCTCTCTCTCTATATATATATATATATATATACATCTACCTATATATATATATATATATATATATATATATATATATATATATATAGATAGATAGATAGATAGATAGATAGATAGATATAACTGAGCAAGACTGGTAGTCAAAGCTACAAACATTTTTCTATATGAAAAAAAAAGATATATGTGAAAAATATACAAGAAAAAACAGATAGATAGATAGATAGATAGATAGATAGATAGATAGATAGATAGATAGATATCATTGGGCAGAGAGATCTATAGACATATATTCAAAAATCAAATTAGTTACATTACATCATCGACTATCGAACAATGAACTACCACCAGTCAGGTTGGGCATATATTCCTTCGAGGAAACACCGTGCCTTGAAAGACTGTTGGGCCTCAAACTCACACCCATCCTAAAGTGGAAGTTGTCTATACGATCGCTTGATAAGGATGCAGGTATAATGAACGTCTGCCTGTACTGCTACAATAAATGGCTAACTCCTCCTGCTATCCTCTACCTGTACAAGAGCTAGATCAGGATAAAACTTGAGTACTTTTGTCATATTAGGTTTCTGGATATGCAGACCTCACTCTCCGAGGCCTTGTGGGTGAGGAATTTTCTCCTCTCTACGACCTTTCTTCCAAGCCTCTCCCTTCTCTATCGATATTTTCACTGAAAGTGTCATGCGAACTATATTCCCTGGTCCCGTCAATTCGTACCTTCACGGCAAGGGTACACAATGACAGCAACATAGTAGAAAACCACCCACATTCTTGCTGTTCTCCTTCGTTGAGAAATAGGTTCCACTTGAACTGCTTCTTCCTGCAAATACTGCTATATGGAACCGACCCCCATGTGAAGGTTTTCCCGATCACTACCATTTTTACTAGATTTAACTGTTATTTTCCTCTCCTATCAGCACAGATTCCCTCCTAACTTAAATCATTAGCACGAGTGTCCCCGGGCCATGTATACGGTGAACCCTACTGTAAAAATTATAAAATATGAACCTACTAGTCACACAAACAAAGATAAAGATATATATATATATATATATATATATATATAGATAGATAGATAGATAGATAGATAGTGAGCCAGACAGGTCTAGCTCACAAGGTTTATCTAGGTCGGCTCTACGGTTGTATTGAGCTCTTTTGTTAGTTGTTTACTCGTGTCGGGGTTTTTCTTTGATCTTTAAACCTGTATCTGTGCGATTTTTTTCGACAGACTTTCATGTTTCTAGCTCTTTCGTTTTTTAAAACCATTTTTCCTTCGTGATTGATTTGACTATTGGCAAATCAAGAATTCCAAGGTTTTTCGAAATGAATATAGTTACATATATATATATATATATATATATATATATATATATATATATATATATATATATATATATATATATATATATATATATATAATTATTTATTTAAAAATATGATTCCAACACGCGTGTTGGAATCATATTTTTAAATAAATAATTATATTTATGCTCTACTTTTGTATCGAGCACTATTTTTTAAACGTAATAACAAAAATACTAAAGAACTTTTGATTATTTACCTAACCAGTTCTTTCCTATATTCTATATATTTTCATATATATATATATATATATATATATATATATACATGTGTGTGTGTGTGTGTGTGTGTATGTATATATATATACATATGTATATATATGTATATATATGTGTATATATATATATATATATATATTATATATATATATGTATATATACACACACAGATAGATAGATAGATAGATAGATACGAAGAGATGTTGATAGATAGATACAAATGGTGATAGATAGATAGATAGATAGATAGATACGAATAGAATGAGACAGCTATGAACAGAGCGTGATAGATAGATAGATAGATATGAAGAGATGTTGATAGATATTTACAAATGGTGATAGGTAGATAGGTAGATACGAATAGAACGACACAGATATGAACAGAGCGTGATAGATAGATAGATAGATAGATAGATAGATAGATAGATAGATAGATAGATAGATAGATATTGAACAGACGGGGAGAAAAGGGGAAATGCTGTAGATTTTTTTTTATTTTTGTTTTTAAATTTTATTTTATTTTTTTTATTTTTTTTATTTTTTTATTTTTTATTTCTTTGTGTTTTTATTTTTTATATGCTGTTGATTTTTTACTTTTGTCTTTAATTTAAAAAAAAAACATTCGTCTTGCTACTGTATTTGCTTTCATGAATCTTACGTTTTCACTTTCAAAACCAAGAAAGTAATTGACTTACTAAGCTTAACTTACTCCTTTATCTGTGAAATGGAATGGTGAACCCAAGGAGCATAGAATTCATTGTACTAGTAATGATCTGCGTGAAAAAGAATTTGATTCTTTCTATATACAACGATCCGTCTTTTAGTCTGAGATGAAATCACAGTCCGTAAGAGTAGATTGGTAAGTATTGCTCGCTGATGTGATGAAACTTTCTCGGCTTTCTATTTTATCTGCAGATTCACTCATCTCCCAACTTAATCTCTCATTTCTCTTTCTATAGTCCGTCCATAATCATTCATTTCTTCTTATATACTTTGCCTCATTTTTTTTTCTTTGTTCTCCCTACCTTTCCTTCTCTTCTTTGATTTCATCATACTTTCTAAATTTCCTCTCTTCCTTCCTCTATTTTCTTTTCTTTCATCCTTTTTTCTTTCTTTTGTTCTCTACCTCCTTACACCTCCTTACTAATGTCTTTCTCTCTTCCCATATTATTATATCGTATTTGATTTGTTTGTATATGAGTCCTCTCGCTTTTCTTTCTTTCATTTTCCCTTGAATCTTTCTTTCCTTCTTTTTTTTTATCTCTTTTCTTAGATCTTTCTTTTTTTTGTCTTCTTATATCCTAGGTTTTGTAAGTAGAAAGGAATATTTTGATATATTTCTTTTAATATATTTTTTTTCATGAGCAATATTTCTTTCTTTCTTTTTTTGTTTACTTTCGTCCTTTCTTTCTTTCTTTTAATTTATAAAGATGGAAACATATTTCTAACTCTTCATAATCATAATTCCCTTCTTTTCTTGTTTCGTTGTCTCTTTTGAGACTTTCATACTCTTTCTTTCTTTCTTATAATATCCTGCTTTGCATATTCTTTTTCCTCAGAAAGTGCTGTTCGTTTTTTTTTCCTTAGTTTGCTCCTTCCTTCCTTCCTTTCTTCCTTCCTCCCTAACTTCCTTCCTTCTTTCCTTCCTTCCTTCCTTCGTCCCTCCCTCCTTCCTTCCTTCCTTCCTTCCTTTTTCTTTCCTTCCTTCCTTCCCTCCTTTCTTTCTTTCTTTCTTTCTTTCTTTTTATTTCTGTTTACATTTTTCTCAAAAGTCTGATTGAGAAATTGTCGCTTTTTTTCTTGCTTTCTTTCTTTCTATATTTCTTTCTTTCTTTCTTTATCCCTCACACTTGTTTTCTTTCTTTCTTTCTTTCTTTCTTTCTTCTATTTCGTAACAAGGAAAATCTGTACATTTCAAACTATTTTATATTCTTTTCATGCGCAATAAATATCTTTTTGTTTCTTTCTTTTTTCTTTATATAATCCTTTTCTTTTTTCTTTCTTTCTTTCTATAATTTCACAAAGATGGAAAACATATATCTCTAACTCTACATCATTATAATTTCCATGAACAATATTTCCTTCTTTGATTGTTTCTTTGTTTCTTTTGAGGCTTTTATATACTTTGTTTGTTTCTTTCTTTGTTTCTTTATTTTATTTGTTTGTTTGTCTCTTTTTTCTTTCTTTCTTCCTTTTATTTCGTAACGAGGAAAGTCTGCACATTTCAAGCTATTCCATATTCTTTACATGCGCAATAAATATATCTTTTTTGCATTCTTTCTTTTTTTCTTTCTACCCCTTTTCTTTCTTTCTTACTTTCTTTATTCTGTCTATCTCATATTTATTTATTTATTTATTTTTTCCCTTCATTTTTCTTTCTATTTTTCTTTCTTTCTTAGATATCGTAAAGAGCTAAAATATTTTCAACTCTTCATTATTCTTTCTAAGCGCAATATTTTTTCTTTCCTTCTTTCTTTTACATGGTAAAGAGAAAAAAAAAATCTCTTTATACATTTCTAACACTTCATATTTATTTACCATTTTTGTCTTGCATCTTTGATTTCGTTACAGTCCTCTTTCCCGACATATTTGCCCTTCTGTGTTTCTTAGAATTCCACTGGGAATTCAGAATTGATCTTCTCTGAGGGCAGCCATGATTATTTTTTATTGATTCTAGATGAAGCCACGGTTGGCAACGTGGCGCTGGACCAAGACTTGGTAGGCCTGTGGTGGCGTGGTGAGATAGAAGACGGAGGTAAAGACAAATTGAAAAGACGAAGCAAAAAGGAAATCCTAAAATGTAAAAGGAAACGTAAAAGATTGATAGGTATAATGATACAACTGAGAGGCTGGGAAAAAAAAAAGAGAGAGGGTTGATCAGGAACAAAATCATCATGAACTTCTAAAGATGGCCGACAGAAGGTAGGAGAGGTTAGTAAATAAAAAAAAATAGCTGGCAAATAAAGGAGGAGTAGAAAATTTGAATATATATTCGAAATGATAGATTTCGTTAAAAGAAGAATTTACATGCCGAAAAATGAGAAAAGACTCCAAAAATAAATGGCATATATTGTAGTTTGCTTTTTGAAACGCAATGCTTTTAAGATCGAGAAATATGACATCCAAAACAATACTCACCCACGCAGTTTTGTCTCTGAAATATTTGCAAATGTTTCTCTGGTGCCAGCAGTGTTTGTTCAAGTTCAGGTAAAAATCCAATATTTTTAAAGCTGATATTCAAGGCAAAACACTCAAGACCAACGTATAAGAAGCCTCCTCTTTACCTCGACATTCATGAATATTTGCATTATACTAAGGCAGGTTTTGATATCAGTCTGGATTGTAAATCCTGATCATGATGTCAGGAAAACATCTTTTTGAAATCTTCATTAAAACAATATATATATATATATATATATATATATATATATATATATATATATATATATATATATATATTAGGTTGGTGCAAAAATAATGACGTAATAATGTCGTTTTTGACGTATTTTTTAACGTCATAAAACGACATCATTACGTCATTATTTTTGCACCAACCTAATATATATATATATATATATATATATATATATATATATATATATATATATATATATTTCTACTGTGCAAGACTCTGAAACCACTCGATGTTACAGAGTAAGAGGTACAGTTTATACGGAAGCCCTAGACTTGAACGGGATAATCCTATAGTCATCTGGAAAACATCTTCTTGGATGTAGGTTTAACAGTACAGCGGTTTAGGGTAATTATCTGCTCGAGTGGAACTTTTCTTCTCACCAATTGAATGCGGTGTTGTCTGCTACAATGCGCGTAGCATTGCGGCTCTTATCCAGGAAGGTTAGAACTAATGGAACTAAGGAATGTAGTTCATCTAAGAGTATTCCATGGTATTAGCGACAGAGCAGTGAAATTGCTTCCGACGTTTCCTCTGTGAGAGATGCGTTGAAGGGTGGAATATAATTTGTCAGCCACAAGGTCGCGGAGAGTTTTCTGGCTTCCATCGAGTCTGGAAAGTAAGGACTGAGTAGGTACTGTTCAAATATAACAGCAGTGTTCTATTTTCGGCTTGGTCTGGTTTTTGTAACGTAAGTGGATAGCAGGAGGAGTCAGGTACTTACTAGAGCGGTAAAATGAACCGACCATTTTTTTCCCAACATTTTCAACTGCTTATGTTACACTATTTTGCACTCATTACAAATATCGCGAGTGAATGATGATATATTATGGACCAAAGAGGAAGATTTAAGGAATAGAGATAATGAGAATAAACAACGGCTGACTTGAATATTGACTTGAGGATTTGAATACTGTAGTGATTAGAAAAATATTCTTTGTTGCGACAGTACTCCATATTTACGCTGACCTTGTAAAGGTAGATGATAGCACTAGGTGTTAACTAATTACTGAAGTGGTTGAGGGAAACCACCATTTCTTCCGGATCTTTAGTGATAGCTTGTATGTACAAGTCCATCTTGAAGTCTGGGTTGAGTCTGTGGCCCAATATGGGGCCAAGATATGGGGCCTCCCTGAGGGAAGATACGTTCATCGTGACTGGTGATAGTTCCGCTTCCGGTCGGCGATGAAGGAATATAATTGTTAAATGTAAAAAAAATGGTATTATACACGAAGCTTTTTAAGGCAGTAAATCTAGGCTATCAGGATGTTCTATATAAGTGGGCCTCAGTAACTAAGACTGAACTAGTTTAACATTTCATTTAAGCATATAATATATTGATGTTGTTCTCAGTTGACAGGCGTAACCTACATATGTACAGGGGGAGATGAGTAAATTGTTGCCCATTTATATTTTTAAATTTGCGCATGTGCGTTGTTTGTTTTTGATTCTGTCGACTGTACAGTGTGCTAGGGTCAGTTGGGCACCGTCTGTGAGTAAAAGAGCACCATGGCATAATTCACTCCGCCAGAAATTTGGAAACGGCATACTGTAGTCCTTAGCAATCACGCCGAAAGCTCCAATACGAATAATTCATAGTGTTTGGCTTTCAACATCAGGAGAGGATTCGGAAAGGGTTGGATGAGTCTAATATTGAGTATGAAGATGTAGCATCTCAGAAAACTTACTCTGATCGTTGTGATGAAAAAACCTCCCGAATTTGTTGGCGAGGGTCTCAGACTCAACAGTCAAGAGGTAGTACTGCCCTGGGTCAAGAGGGTGACTTCTGGGAGACCCTATGTCTGGCAACAGGACTCTCCACCATGCCGCACAAACAGGAGAACACAGGACCGTTAAGCAATTTCGGTGACCACTTCACCCCTTACACCTGGCCACCTAACTCCCCAGGCTGCAACCTCCTGGATTATTATAAGCAGGAATCAGTTGAGCGAGAGATTAACGAAACTCCTTCTAAGACCAAAGATGAACTGAAGACAAAGATTATGGAAGCAGTCATCAACTTAATCAAGGAGACCATACAGAAGCGATGCACGAGATTCCGAAGTTTTCTGGAAGCCGTTGTAGAAGACAATAGCCATTTTACTGAATAGATCTAATCTTTAGTATTTCAAGATATTTTTCTGTAATTTTGTTAAATATATCTGCTAGGGTTATTATCACATTTGCATTATTTAAACAATAATATGGAGGTAGCATAGAGAATCCCAGCTATAAAGTTATGAATTCATGGATCTAAAAGATAGAGCTCATCTGAACATTTGACAATGAAATAGCCGTAGACTATGGATAGGCTATTGACGAAACGTGTGTGTAAAATAGGCTGTTGAGTTTAAAATAGTCGATGTCAAACAAAACCGCATAAAAGACAAAAACTCTATCATGGCTGGAAAGTGAGTATTGGGAAACTTTAACCCTTACAAAATAGTAATACTCAATTTTTGCTCTAATCTGACTCTTTTAAAAATAATGTATAGAGGAAGGAACGGTAGAATGAGTCAGTCATTTTTCTAGCATCATTAGCAACTAATCGCATGAATGAGTTCCATTGGAGGCCTGAAGTGATTTTAGAAAACAATAATCACCATGTTATTGATAACGGAAAGAAAAAGGTTTAGATATCAACCTCGGACGTTGTTTTGACCTTAACGCACTAAATAAAATGCACATGGCTACACGGGATTTGGATATTGTGAGGGAAAATATAATTTCACACAGGAGTTAAGAAAGAAAAGAGGAGTGTTCCTTGTTGAAGCAGTGAAGCATAATATTATATTGAGGAATGATCATGTCTGTTGATCCGGATAATATAAGCGGTTTAGATCGTCGAGCAACCAAATATGAAAGGCGGATATCATGGTGACATGTAAAGAAGAAGTAGAAAAAATGAATAAGAAAAAATGATGAACTGTATGAAAAGTGCTAACGACTTTTGTAAGTGGCTGGCATATAAGGGATTGGTAGCTATACTGAGCCATGATCACCCACGCCATAAATGAACACGGAATATAGAAGAAGAAGAATAAGGAGTAGGAGTAGGAGAAGGAGGAGGAGTAAATGAAGAAGAAGAAAAACAAACGACGAATAATAATAATAATAATAATAATAACAAATTAAGACAAGAAAAATGACGAACAAACGATTAGATAAAAAAAAAGGAACAAAAACAGTTTACTCTCAATGGATGTGAGGAAAAGCCCATGAAAAAGTTATTGCAATATTGTACGTCGCAATGACTTGAAAAAGAAGTCTGGAAACGTTTGAAGCGGTATAAAAGATAAAAGTAAAGCTAATGATGGCTCATTGATGTTGGTCATAACTACTCGTTAGAATCAAAGATTATAAAAAAAACAAAACAGACGTTTTGTCCACCTGACACAGTCTTGTAACCAAACGATAAGATAGAAAACGAAAATGATGCATAAATGAACAGAACGAAACAATTATTGGGACAGGTAGCCATGGTTGGTTCGGTTCGGTTTAAGGTTTATGTTCGAATTTGACAGTGACGCCTATTACTAAAAGTCTCTGGATATTCAAAATAGACACTAAATGTGGTGAGAAGACATAACTTAGTTTAAATATTTCGGATAATTTCCTTGGTTCTCTTTTAATTATTAGTGTACCATTTATCCGATAATAGTTCATTTAAATCACATATCAAAAACAAATATAATAATATATCAGATATATCTATAATAATAACACAAAAATGATATATCAAAAACTCTTAGATAAAATGATTACAAATACTAAAGGTATAAAAATTAATACTTTAACTTCATACAAGTATATTTTCATCATTTACCTTATTTTTCTATGTTAAATTTACATTTCTTATTAATTTATATGCCTTCTAATAGCATCATATAGTTCGATCTATTAAAATGACAGAGTAAATTATTAAAATCAAATATGCCTGCATATAATTCTGGTGGCGAAAACTGAGGCCACATTATGCTTTAGTCTTAAACAGATTCCGACAAATTTGTATTATCATGGACAATAAGTAGTGATAATTATTTTGGGCGTTTTCTTAAAATAATTGGTGCGGCTGTTAAGGAGTGCTGTATTCATGGGATGAAGTGTAAATATAAAAGTGAACATTGAAGTCAATACTCAGAAGTGATAGGCTGTTTCATGGTAGACGCAATCGTCAGGCCACCTTACATACTAAACTCAATCGCTTGACGCAATCGCTTGACGCAATCGGCGGACTGACGACTGCGTCTAGCATTAAACAGCCTGTCGCCTCTGAGTGTTAAATTCAATGTTCAATTATATATATATATATATATATATATGTGTGTGTGTGTGTGTGTATGTGTGTGTGTGTGTGTGTGTGTGTGTGTGTGTGTGTGTAGAGAGAGAGAGAGATAGAAATTCTTGATATTATATTAGGAAGAATATGCAATATTATTGGTCCTGACTTGGCAACTTGGCTTTAGTCATTTTCCCACGGCCGTAACTTAGCTTATATGAGCTTTTACTATAAATATTTTCCTGGCAATTTTTCTAATGAATTTTCCTCTTTAGTACCTAGTCTTTATGAAGGTAAGCATAGAATTAAATTGGTAGCGAGGCCTCATCTAGGCTAGATCTAATTCTAAATTCAATGCTATCCAACTTCTCGCTTGCGGAACACTTTACTCGCTTTTTGCTTCCTACACTTCAAAAATTTAAATGCAATTTCAATCCTTATCTCCTGTCTTTTCTTTTAATGTTCTCTCTCCTGAATAGTTTTTTTTTTCTCATATTCTCTAACATTTAATAAGACTCTTTGCATCATAATGGCTTTATTGTTTTATGTTCATTATTTCAAAGAAAAACAAAGTTTGTGATCATCTGAAAATTAAATTTTTACCTGTGAAATGAAAAAACGCTATGTTTATATACTGATTTCTTTTTTAATTTCATGACGTAAATATCAAGGGAGTTAACTAAGTTACAGAACTATCTAAACATTAAAAGAAAACTATTTAAAACTACTAATTAAAAACTAGGTATTTTAAACTCTCTACTGTAAACATTTTAAATCATTTGTGCAGTATCCATATTTAATTTTATTAAGGGTTGTTTTCAATTTTTGAAATTGATAGCTACAAGGATTTTGAGATTATGTTTATTGTATATAAATTTAAATGTCCATTGGGAGATTCTATCTCCACAAGAAAAATAATTTTCCGTCTCACGAACTGAATGTTTGACAAATCTTAGAGGGTAATATAGACGAAGATGAATGTGGCGTTCAGCAAATAAACGGAACGTCTACTCAGATACGAGTAACTAATAAAAATAACGTTTAAGATGATTGAAAACCTTGCCAGATTAAATTAAATACGTTAATTTCTCTAGAAAAATTACTTTGTTTAGGTTTGGATACGAAATTGTGCACATATGAAAAACTATAAAGAGAAAAGCTTGGCTTAAATGTATATCATTCTATCTATCTGATTTTAAGCGAAACATATATATATATATATATATATATATATATATATATATATATATCAAATATGTGGTGCAGATTAATTGATATTATAATGGATCATTCATACAAGAAGTAGATTAGCAATGTTAAGGATCCAAAATGGCCAATTCCCTTCGTTAACTACATTTTAATGATGCGTTAACCCACTTATCACTTTTCACCATGCCTGATGATGACGGGACGAACCATGGAAAATAATTGCGCATTGGAAAACATAATAATAGTTAGCGAAGGGATTTCACCATTTTATATCTTTAACTTAACTAATTTAATTTTTGTACGAATAATTTATTGTAATACATATATATATATATATAAACATATATATATATAAACATATATATATATATATATATATATATATATATATATATATATATATATATATATATATATATATATATAAGCGAAACTTTTCTCTTTGAAGATTTCCTAAAAATTTTCGTATATATATATATATATATATATATATATATATAATAATTAGCCTCAACACATTTTATTCTTTTTAAGGTATTATCCTGTTCTGATATCTGTATTTTAAAATACCTTGTTTGGCCTGGAATTTTATAAATACATATATATATATATATATATATATATATATATATATATATATATATATATATATATATATGTGTGTGTGTGTGTGTGTGTGTGTGTGTGTCTGTATATGAGCGTGTGTGTGTGTGTGCGTGCGCGCGTGCTTGTGCGTGATTGTTTCAATATATGTGGGCATAAAGGTTCTAGGCAGTATAAGACATCTAGACTACGATTGATTTAGTCGATGCTTCGGGACACTTCAATTTTATTTTAATATATATTTTTTATGGAAAGAAACCAATTAATATTCGAAGAAAATTCAAAGAATTATGAATATTAGAGGCCATATCTCTTGGTATTGGGGGCTATTACTACAAAGAATGATTACCTTGGAAACATTATCCTCCAGAAATACTCTGCTCAACAACTTTGTGCCATATATATATAAACTCTCTCTCTCTCTCTCACACACACACACACACACACATACACTGTTAAAACTTGACTAATGCATGGAATAATAATGCAACACAAAATGTACTTGGAACAAAATGTATTTAAACAAGAAAGTGTACACAATATTTACATATAGTCTTTTGTATATTCCTGGGAAGACCGTTCCTGGAGAATGTGTTGACTGAGTCGCAGTCGGGCAGTCTCTGGTTGAATCTCTTGATTCCTGTATTTATCAATCCACCCACGAGGATCGAATGTGGCACAAGGCCGTTTTAATGTGGGTATCCGCGAGCCCGTAGGCTCGGCCAAAAATATGGCCTTTCTGAACCCGCCTAGACGGGTTCAGGCCCTGTCAACCACCCCGGACGAAACCTTGCCATTCGGCAAAGCCTCGTCCGGGTTCCCCTCTACTAATGCAGAGAGTTTGACAGTCGCCGAGGAATCTCTCGATTCCTCCCCTCTCTTCCCGGTACCAACCATATTTATATGGTCGGTACTCCACTATGCAAATTAGGTGGATCCTACCACAACATACACACACACACACACACACACACATTTAGTGGTGGCGGGTAACTGGGATCAGGCTAAGCATTCACCAATATTTTGTCATATACGGTCTACCGCAATATTTCATGAATTACTATTTTGCTGTCGACAACTCTAAAAGTTAATTGCAACGGATGCGTAAGTAAATGAAACCCCGGCTGCAAAAGAAAAGTTGCTTTTCATTGCTTTTTATGAAAAAAGAATAACTAATTTTGGCTTAATCTTCTTCACAATTTATCAAATTAACAGTTCCATTTTAAACGAGACGTAAAGTTATTTATTTTAATTTTAAAATATATATATATATATAACTAGGTTTCATTTAGTTTGACATCAGGTGGTAGAAAATGGTGTTCGTTGTCACAAATATTGCAGTAGGCCGTTATATAACAAATATTCGCGAGTGCATGCCCTGTATCCAATCATCCTCCAAGATATATATATATATATATATATATATATATATATATATATATATATATATATATATATATGTATATATTTAATTTCAATAAAGGTGCAATTAATTTACAAATTCATGAATTATTCATACATAAAACAAATACAAAGGTTAATGATTAAATTGCGAGAAATCTATCTTCGCGAACAATTCAATAATATACAAAAACCCCGAATCTGTTTATGAATGAAAAGATCCTGTTTTATAAATTTCCTTTGCATTAGATCTTTTTATTTTATAAGCTTTTGTCTGTTCCTACAGACATCCTCAGTTATGAAATAGATTGTGTTCTTGTGTATACTCTCAGTAATAAGTGGACAAACGAAAACAAGGTTGTAATCCGAAAAATTCTATGAGAAATGTGTGTTATTGTTTTGGAACGTGCAGTCGCAACGCTGAGTTTGAATTTAAATTTTAAGGTTAAAGTTATGCGTTTATGTACAAATGTAGTGATAAGAGAATTCTTTTTTACTGGTAAATTTTCCGTCAAAGTGGCATGAAGTATATTGTTCAATAATTACAGTAATGTCGCACTTATTATCCGAAAGTTGCACTTGGATCGGTTATTTTAATTTCAATAAAGGTGCAATTAATTTACAAATTCATGAATTATTCATACACAAAACAAATACAAAGGGTAATGATTAAATGGCGAGAAATCCATCTTCGCGAACAATTCAATAATATACACAAAACCCGAATGTTTATGAATGAAAAGATCCTGTTTTATAAATTTCCGTTGGATTAGATCTTTTTATTTTACAAGCTTTCGTCTGTTCCTACAGATATATCTATATAAGCGTTTTCCACTTTATCATACATCCTTCCTCTAATATATATATATATATATATATATATATATATAAAATCATCAGTATATAATGCATGTGAATCATATTAATATATAATATTAAAATACATCCACAAAAAGAACTCAATGTATTTATTACAAAAGAATATATAAATTACATAGACTATAAATCCAAAATTACCTCATTCGAATTGATATTTCGGCTCACAAGTCTCACTTATAAGCATTGTCAACTCAAACGTTTGAACAAATAATAATTTCTTCACATCTCTGAGTTGACAAGATCAATAAGTAAGTATTGTGGGCCGAAATACTTATTTGAATGCAGTAATTTTGGATTTATAGTCTATGTAATATATATATGTATGTGTGTGTGTGTTTGTGTATATACACACAGACATGTGTATATCAATATATATGTATATATATATATATATATATATATATACATATATATATATATATATATATTTATACGCGGTACTTATTGGAAAAAGCGCTCAATATATGTGCTAAAGCTAACATATTTCGTTGGATTGCTGTTTTATCAGCCATAGTCTTACACAGACCCCATCTTAAGTTAACAAGAAAAACGGACGAATAGAAGATATGTGAACGCGATGGCATACGCAGGTATATATGTACAACAAAACATCATTACACGAACAAAATAGACGAACGGTTTGTGAGATGACACTGCGCCTTGCGAAAGAAGTTCGCATATATATATATATAGATATATGTGTGTGCGTTGTAAATATGCATGTATCTATGTGTCTGTGTGCGTGTGTGTACTTCAACACACTTACTAATAAAAATGCTCAAAATGCCCTTTGCTTGCTTCTAGACAAGCCTGCACCCGTCGGATCATCGACTGGTGGTCTCTTTCAAATACTCGCCTAAAGTGTCGACTGTTTTCGCAGGTTCCCATGTCAGGTTAATGAAACGTTTCTGCATTATTATGTCTGCTCCATGAACCAATTGCTTCAGGTGGCCCCACAATTAAAAATTCAAAGGATTAAGGCTGAGTGAACTGTCCCTTTGCTACCTATCCATTTTTCATGTGAGATGTCAAACAGTGCATCGCGAACAATGAGACTAAAACGTGCTGGAGCACCGTCATGCATGAACCACATTCGTCTTCGTCTTCGTATGAGTAGGTGTACATCATCTAGTAGGGATGGAAGGGTGTTCGAAATGAAATTTCTGAATACATCTCTTGTAAGACATGCTATGAAAACAATGGACCTACAAGTCAGTCACCTACAATGCCAGCCCACCTATTAATCGTAAACTGATGCTAGTATCTAGCCTGCATCACACATATGTTGGTTGAGTAAATTTATTTTACCATCTTTTCCAAATATTGCTACGTCCATAAACAAGACTAAACCGACAAACGGTGGATTGACTGTTTGTTTAATAAAACATCGGCAAAAGTTCTTCCGTGGTGAGGGATCAGAGGGCGAAGAACCCAGCACACCCTTCAAATGATACGGATACCAGAGCTACGCTTGAAGTCTGCTCCATGCGGTAATATGAGATGGACGACATGCTAGAGAAACTTGACACGTTCTGATACTTGGATCTTATTCGACAGCCTCTAGAATGTTTTTTCGTGATTTGACGCACGATTTGATCTCGGTCTTCCACAATACAAAAATTTGTGATGCCACGGATCTTGTCTCAGCAACGCGATGATAAACAGCAGCAAAGGTTAAATGATTCGGCTGCTTTCGATCTGGAAACGCAATCTGATACAGCCCTGCAGCCTCGAATCTATTACCATTCGCGTGGCCGTATGTAAAAATTGTATCCGTTTGCTCACGATATGAATATCCTGCCAGTGTTAAACAGAACACTTCTCAGTCAACTCACTAATACACACGTTAAACGTTGAAGACGTACTAGCCATTTATATACATGATTGACATATGTAAGCTAGTCTTTTGCCAAAGCAGTGCCATCTACTGTAAACGTTCTTTAAACTTAACTGCTCAAAGACGAAGGATTTGAATATATATGTTTATATGAACTTTCGTAATTGTTTTGTTGTGAAGAAACCGGCTACAATGTTTGTAATTGTATTTTTGATACTCCATATATATATATATATATATATATATATATATATATAGAGAGAGAGAGAGAGAGAGAGAGAGATAAATAATGTGGAGATAAAAATCAGCACTGCATTAAAGATTCTCTTCTTTAAGAGATCATCGGACAATCGTTTATTCGATCATCAGACAATGATATATAATCATAGACTAATTAATATATATATGTGTGTGTGTGTGTGTGTGTGTGTGTGTTTGAAAGTGTGTGTGTGCGTTTGTTTGTTTGTGTGCGAGTCTGTTGCAGTTTTTTTTGTATATATATATATATATATACATATATATATATATATATATATATATATATATATATATATATATATATATATATATATATATATATATATGACTACTGAGCCAGCCAGTAAAAATGAATTAACTTACTTTATAGTCCACCAATAGAAGGTTAACCAATCAGAAGACGTAGAATATTCAATCCGTCGTGTATAAAGGCGGCCATTTTGTTCACTCTACCCGAATGTCCAGTCCAGATTTTGTTCGACGAGTGTCTGACTTTCTTCTGCCCGGAGGCGGCGCGATTTTTTAATTCTATTCTTTATATTGCAGATTGACGATCTTGTTCTTCGGCTCACGAGGATTTTCCTTAATATTTTGACGAACTGTTTATTGCTTAATTGACGAACTTGCTTCGGCCCACCAAGTTTTTTTCTGCTTTAAGTTAAGTTTTTGCTTAAGTTTTCCTTTTTTCTTTCTTTCATTTCTTTTGTTTGATTTTTTTTTTCTGGGCTTCAGCCCACATTTTTATTTTTTTTAGTCCGGTTTGACAAAGTCCTACCGGACGACTGCTTATTTTTATTTCTGTTTATTTCTTTTCAGTTTTTCGTTATAAAACAATAAGTACCGTTTAGGAAAAAAGAAAAAGAAAGCTTTGTTTTACCCTCCCTCGTTTTTATTTATTTAGCGACTTCGGTTGCAATCTTTTTTGGTTTGACTAGTTTGTTTTTTTCTTTTGGCATTTAATTTATTTCTTTAGCGGCTTCGGCCGCAAACCTTTATTTTTAATTTGGTTTGACTAGTGTCAAACCAGATTTTTTATTTTATTTTCTTTTTCTTTCTGTATATTGTATTTGAATTTATTTGACCGAAAAAGAGAGGAGTTACTTTTATTATTTTTTTCTTTTATTGTCGGCAGCCTTTGGGTGCCATATTGATTTTTTTTTTACCTGACTATTTATTCTATATTCTTTCTTTTCAGTTTGTAGTTTGTCTTTTATTTTTATTTTTCTTAGTTTTCCCAGTTTATTTAATTAATAGCCTTTGTTTTAAAGTTTTCCTGTTTTTGTTTTTGTAATTTTTAATTTCTTGGTATATCCAGGCTTTCCTTTATTTGTTTAATTTCTATTTGTTTTGCCCTTCTCCCAACTCCTTTCCCCATTGTTTAACAAAAAATATATATACATAGACCCGCAGGTGGAAGTCTCCACGAACTTTCTAAATGGCCGACGAAGAAAGTCGGTTATGTGTTAAAAAAGACCTTCGGGGCGGCTGCTATGGCCGGCCCACCGGATAAATCGAAATCCAAGAAACGGGCAAATGCTGCCCCTAATATTGAAGTCCAAGCTAGTGTGAAGGAGGCTAATAGAACTAACAAAGGAGAGACCAAGCAGGTCTCGAGTCAAGTTTCAAATGACCGGGTGCCAAACGAGGGACAAACTAAGAAAACAGCCGAGGAATTGCCCTCTTGCTGGAAGTTGCATTGTGAACATGGCGGATTTCTTGGAAAAGGCGAAGGGATATGCTCATCTTGTAAATAAAGATGGGCTCCTTGATAATGTCCAAGAGCTCAATGTGTTCTCAAAGAGAATGGTGTCGGTTTTCGTGGTGGACAAGCGAACTCGCAAAATTTGTCGCTCCACGAAAGACATATTGATTAAATCACTTTTGTCCCTGGGGATAAAAGCCCAAAGATTCATTAAAGGTGCTGGGTTCTTCATGTGGGACATTCTGCTGCCCACGCCAGAAGATTGCCTAGCAATGGCGAAAAAAGAGTTGATCACAAAGGACCTAATTCTAATGCCGGAATATGAGGGTCGGCGAAGGACCAGTGTGGCCGTTTTTGAGGTCCCTCCTAAAATTTCGGGAGAGCACCTGGCTGCATTTTTTTATGCAGTTTGGCCAGATTTTAGGGGCTCTCTCCGACAATTTGAAAGGGGCATGGACTTTCTATATTATGTTAGACGAGACGGCCTTCAAGTCCATCCCCAAATGTTTGGATTTAGGCGACCGGAAAATGCCGGTCATTGTGACCGGTAGGAATCCTACTTGCTGGAGGTGTGGAAAGACTGGTAACCTTTCCTCCTCCTGCCCAGGGAAGAAGGCCCCTGGAGTTCCGGTCGCAGGCGACCAAAATCCCCCTTTGGCTGAGACTGTCAATCCGCGGCGCCTCTAGTGGGCCTAACTGCGAGTTGGACCGGTGGGGAAAATCCCTCGGTTGGGTCCTTACCCACATTACCCCCAAAACCGAAGCCTACCACAAGTGTGCATAAGGAAAAAGAAAAGGGGGAATGGCGCCTCGTAGTTAGAGGCAAAGGGAAGACCCAAGTAGCGTGGCCTCTGTCCCATTATGATCCCAGGGATATTAACACCTACAGCCCCATTCTCTCTAGCTGCTCTGAGGGTGACGCCTCGGCGTCTTATGAAGAAAATGCAACAAGTACGCAAAAGCTGAATGAACCTAGCTGGAAAAAATCCTAGACCTTAAAAAGTTGAAGGACAAATTGGATAAAACGCGGGCTAAAAATCAGAAATCGATTGGAGCACCGGGCCCCCTATCCTCTGCCCTGTCTTCCCCTTCATCGTCTAAAAAGTCTTTCACAAAACCACCTCCGCCAAAATCATTGACAAACTCTCCGTCAAAATCTTATCATTCATCAAAACCTTCCCCTGTTAAGACACCTCCCGGCATGACATCATCAACCACTCCTAGAGATACTCCTATTCAAAACACACATTCAATCTCGTCAGAAAAAAAGAAATAGATGCCCCTATACACAACCAGCTACTGACAAGAAAAAAAAAGAAAATGAAGCCACCTTATCTCCCAGGGGAAGACGTCTGCCGCGTATCCCGGGAACAGGCAGAAAGGGTCTTCGGGCAAACAAATAACCCGAAGCCCTAGAAAGTTTTGTGGAATTTCCGGCACATCAATGGTGTTGATGTGGAGGGACCGTAAAATTTTAAGAAGGCCCGAACTCTGCTGACCGCCGTAAGAACTGGCCCGAGTACGCGGGAAATTTTGGCAATGATAGATGAGGCAAAGGTGTCCTTGAAAGTGGTGCCCCCAGCAGCCGTACTATTGGAGGAAAAATTACTCATCAAAACAATGTAAAGGGAGGGTCTCTCTTTTTGTTCACCCATCCCTTTATAGGACACTTAAACTAACATCCTGCGGACATCGGCGGCTTGTCTCAAGATAATACTCTCGATACTGAGATGATGTCTGGTTCGATGGGACAAGCTGTCGGTGTCCTCACCCCAGCTATGTTCTATCCTGAAGTACAACCCTAATTCGATTTCACAATGGCGCTCTGGTTAGCTAATTTGAATTTCCGGGGCCTGAGGTCCGAGTCTCGCAGGGCGAGGCTCTCTCGTGATCTTCAGTGCCTCGGGGTGAATGTATGTTGTTTGCAAGAGACCCGATTTTCTTCTCATGACCATGAGGACATACTGTCTAAGGGGTTCGCTCTTTATTCAGCATGTTTTGATGGTCGTTCGAGGGGTGTCTCTTGGCTAGTAAGCAGGTCTTTGAAGGCTGCATGTACCCTTGTCTTCGCGGATCCGGCGGACAGACTTTGCGTGCTGGATGTTACCATAAAGGATAAGGTTCTACGTCTCATTGGGGTTTATGCCGAGCGGCCTGTTTTGTTTCAGCAGATCGCGCCGTTCTTGACGACGTCTCGTCGGGTAGTTTTAGCGGGGGATTGGAATGCCGTCCTTGACCCCGATATAGATCGTATAGGGCAAAAACAAGGTACTAACAACCCGGACGTGAAACCATTTCGGGACTTTATCGATGAGTTTGATCTTATCGATAAGTACCGGAATGAACACCCTCGGGAGGTAGCATGGACTTGAACAACTAGTGGCAACTCGGCTCCTGGGACACTTGCGAGCTACCTCGACCGAGTCTTAGTTAGGAGAGTCGATGTAGGGCTCGTAGGGTGTCCAACCTTCCATTACATAGTTTATACGGATCCTAGGCTTGTCCGGGTCCGTGTAAACTTAGATAAGTCTAAGGTTAGATTGGCTGGCTACTGGAAATTCAACTGTTCATTATTTAGTGAGCAGGGTTTCCGGGACCAGCTCTTACTAATGATACAAATGGAATTGATGGGGGTGGTTGAGGGAAACGCCTGGTGGGACAACTTAAAATCTAAAATTAGAACGTTTGCTGCCGATTATAGTCGTCGACTCAATCTAGATAGATTAGCGGCGCAAACGGCGTTAGAAAATAAAGTTGATCGGGCTGTGAAATCCCGTGTTAGTGGGGATATAGCTTTAGCTAAGGCAGAGTTGTCCTCCTTGCTTATCAAGAAGGATCAAGCTCTGGTAGGTTAAAAAGAATGTCTTTTGAGGCGACGAATATGGCCGCTGAAATTCGTGCAGAGGAAAATCGGAACGCGCCTAGGCGACATATAGCGTCACATTGCCGGACAAGCGGACCGTGACTACAAACGTGGGTATATGTGAGGTCTTTCGGGATTACTTTCAGGATCTTTTCACCAGGGAGCCCGGTCTGAGCTCTGCTCAGTTCGACGCCTATTTAGCTGACATTCCCTGCCTCGAGGCAGCTGAAGCGGCTAGGTGCGAGTGTCGCATTAGAGAGTCGGAAATCTGGGAAGCGCTGAAGCAGGTTGGCCTGGATAAGTCTCCGGATTAGATGGTCTTCCCTACGAAGTGTACTTGAGGTTGTCGCACGTTTTTGTTCCTTTGCTGGAACTGATTTTCAACCACTGGATGAAGCAGGGGTCTATACCTCAACGCTTCACCAGGGGTGTGATCAAGTTGCTGCGTAAGGACAAGAACGGTGGGGATGGGTTAGGGAACTTTTGCCCTTTAACCATGTTAAACAGTGAGTTAAAGATTTTGGCGAAGATCTTAGCCAACCGTTTGCAGCTTGTCATGTCTAGTCTAATTTGCCCTGAACAGACTTATGCTGTGAAGGGCAGGACTATTCCGGATAACCTTCATATGGTACGCTTGATCTTAGAACAAGTCGACAGTGAAGCCGCGCTGATTAATTTAGATCAGTCCAAGGCCTTCGATAGGGTTGACAATCGCTTTCTGGAGGCTGTCCTTTCGGCGGCCGGTTTCAAAGCCGACTTTCCCTCCTGGATCCGACTTTTGTATGCGACCCCCGGTGCGCTGGTGGAAGTGAATGGGGTAACATCGAAGCCTTTCGTATTGTTTCGCTCCATTCATCAAGGTTGTTCGCTCTCGCCTTTGCTTTAGGTTCTAGCGTTGGAACCATTCCTTCGCAAGTTAAAGGCGAATCAGGTCCTGCGCGGAATTTCCCTGCCTGGGGCTTCCACCTCAGCCAGGTATTCTGCCTATGCTGACGACGTTTCGGTTCTTGTGTCGAGCATTGCCGAGATTGACGAAGTCAGCGAAGAGATCAGTGGGTTTGAGATAAGTCAACCGCGATAAGTCTGTGGGCTTGCGGTTGGGTGCGTGAAAGGGAGTTTCTCTTCCCGGACTTTTCCTCTGGACGGATGGGCCGATCAAGATACTCGGCGTCTGGTTCGGTCCTGATCTCCACTTGGAAATGAACTAGTCGGAGGTGCAAGGGAAGGCCGTGATCGCGCTTAATCTGTGGTCTCGGAGGAGAATTTCCCTGAAGTGTAGGGCGGAAGTATGTGTTTCACAAATCTATCCGATTCTCCTGTACCGACTCTCTGTACTTCCACTCCCGTATGCCAGACTAATTTTATTAGTACGGACCTTGTTCTCTTTCTTGTGGAGAGACAAGGCCCCTATGGTATCTCGCGAGATCTGTTGCCTTCATCCCTCTGAGGGCGGTCTGGGTATACCTAGCATTGATATTCGTCAACATATGCTTCGCATTACCTTTCTAGACCGAATGTTCCGCTGTTCGGATGAGGTGGGCACCTTTTGGAAAGAAGACGTCCGAAAACATTTCCCATTCCTGAGAAGTGTGCACTCGTGCGAGGAGGAGGCCGGCCGTACACTCAGAGCCGAGTGCTCCTTCTACCGCGAATGTCGTCGTTCTCTGAAACTCCTCTTACGGACGTCGGATGGCATCTCCGACGCCCAGGCGTTGTGTCGTAAGGCATTGTATCGTCTGTTAGTTAGTGGGGGCCGTTCAAGGTGATCTGATTGATGAGCTCGGTCTTACGAAGCAGGAGGCTCGCTCGATATGGCCTTGGGCGCCTGCGTTGAAATGTCTCAATAATGATGAGGCATCAATCACCTGGCTGATGATTCGTGGGGCCCTCTGGGTCGGCAAGAGACTTTGTTCAGCAGGCTTGGAGAAATATCCAAACTGTCGTCGCTGTACTGGGGAATTCGAGACTATTGGTCACGCCTTTTTTCAGTAGTGCCGTTGTGCTGGTTTGTTGAAGGCCTGATGGTTCGCATGCTGCAGGGAAAGTTTTTTGTCATGGAAGCCAGTTCTGTTTGTAGCAATGTGGTGCCGCAATTGACGAAGGCTGAACACTATGTGTTCTTTTGCTTACTAGGGATTATGAGAGTCATGATTTGGACGACGCGTCAGAAGGAATTCTATGATGGCGAGAGGTTCACCTCTACCCAAATGATCTTGTTCTTTAAGCATTAGCTTAAAGTCAAGATTAGGACGGAAAGGCGGCGGCTCCCTTCATCAGAATTTGGCAAAAGGTGGGTAAATCTTGCGCGAATCTGTAGAGTGAAAGGGGCTGACTTAGAGTGGCATTTGGATATCGATTAGGCTCAGGATTTTGTCCTATCAGGGTTGAACAGAGGCAACCCACCTCGATATTACGTTAGTTTAGGTTTTTGATTTTGAATCTTTAGTTTCCCGTTTTCTGGTTAACTTAGCCAGGGTATGCATGCTCATTGGCCCCCTTTTTTTCTGTCCCTATTTTTCTTTTGTTTAATTCCCCATCCCCTCCCTTCTCTGGTGGATGCGGGCCGCCTTTCGTTTCCTGTGTGTGATTTTTCGTATTTGTTGTTGTGTACGAATGTGTGTGTGCCTGTGTGAATGCCTTGGAGGAATGAATGTTTTTCTTATTTTTCATAGTCCCGGATTGATTTTGTCCAGTGAACTGAGGTTTTCTGCTACATTTAGGCATTGTGAGGGGTTTTATTACTAACCCTATTTTGTTTGTTTTATGTAAATAAGTTTACATCATATTGTAAATAATCATTGTTTTTTTTTTAAATTGTTGTTTTCCCATCCCCCCACAGACTTTTAAATGTATATATGGGGACTAGTTAGGATTTCATTGAGAATTTGAGGTATTATGGTGGACACAGTAAGAAAGGTAGGAATGAATGTCTTGTTTTGGTGATTGGAATATTGTTAGTATGTTTGGGTCCGTGTCTGTGTCTAGCTAAGTTTAGAATTAAGACAGAAGAAGACCGTCCTTCCCCAACCCACTTTTAGGCCTCGTGCCACATTTTGTACATTTGTGCAAATAGATATTGAATGTCCAGTCCAGCTTGTCAGGCGAAGAGAAACAGAAGGACGAACTATGCTCTGCTACCTTTTACCAAATTATCCACTGCTAACGTGAACAACGCTCTCCTACTGTCTTCAAGATATTCACTGCTAACCTCTGGATTCTCTACTCTCGACGACCGTCATTATGAACAACAGTCTGTGTACCTCTGTGTATTTGAGCCGTATCCCCGGTTTTTATTATTGCCATTTTACGAAATTTTCAAATACACTAGACTAAAACACGTATTCTCGGCTATCTGAAATGACTAAAAAGGAAGAAATAATTCAGAGTAATTTAGTTTGCAGTAATGATTATTATTCTACTACTAGCAAATAACATGGTGCTATATCGCTTAATCACCCTAATGGAATATAATATCTTCCTGTGTACTCTGGAAGATGCATAAGCCATCGAAAAAAACTTTCGTCTTGAATGAACAGCATCAAACATACTCGATAATGTAATTTTGGGGAGACAACAAAGTAAAATCTTAAGAAAAAAGAAGTTCCCCAAATGTATTTTCAACCTCAGCGACCTTTTAAAATGAAAGCCATGTTTTGTTTTCTGACAATGATAGACAAATGGGCAGTGTATTCTTCGATGCTTGGGAAATCTCAGTTGCTTTATTCAAAATATTGTTTTTCCGTTTTAAAACAATTCAGGTGAGGAAATTTATTGCTTTGGCTTTATTCATTTGAATATTTGGTGAACACTGTACTTCGGTTGTCATATTTATTTTCTTGAGCATAATGGTCAAATCCAGATATTTAAAATTATTTAACCCCTTTTTAGACAAGAAAGTGGAGATTAAACATTTTATTTCAAGTATTTCATTTCTAGACATTCAATCACAGAGGAGCGTTCGGTTAGCAAGATTGAAGTTCGAATACAGTAACTCCTCTGTGGCCAAATCGGTAAAGGCACTTCAAGCTAAATGACGGTTCCGTACAGGATACAGGTTCGAATCCTGTCGAAGGACGAATATTTTCTGTGAAAATTTCTCCGACATTCAGGCCGGTAAATGTTGTTTAATACTGTTTATTATAAACAGAGAATTTACTAAAAAATATTTGTATCTATAAAAAGAATGAATAAACATAAAAATAATTGTAGGACTTTGTCCATTTCATAATATTTGTTTAACACAATTCCTCTCTTGTGTCTTTATTTCTGGCCTTAACAAAGCCACACAAAGCGGCAAACAAGACAAAAGGGCTTCATCAGAGGACAACTATATATCACGAGAGGTGAGATTTCAGAGTTTTTTTCTCGAATGTTCGTGTGCCGTATCCCTGCAGGACGACGACTATCATAATTATCCTCTATTTCTGCTCCTTTATTTCTCTAAGCAACAGTCCAGTCTTTAACTTCTTTCATTGCATCCGTCGTGCTCTTCATTCACAAAAAAAAATCTCTAGGTGGGTTGTTCAATAATTTCTTCTTCTGTTCCCGCGTACAATATGTCATGCGAATGTAAAATTGTTTCCTCATTAATTGTTAAGCAGTACACACAACTAGCATTTCGAAACAAAAATATGGTGATATTCCCAGGCCAAGTGATTATTTCGTTTGTTTTGCTGACAGCGATAAAAATCATATAATGCGACTCCGCACGAAGACTTCAAATTATCCAAATCAATTATTAAATTTATTTTTCCGGTCACAATATTTATCACACCGCTGAAGATTCATATGAAGAAGGTTAGAAAAATAAATCAGTTATAATTAAATGCTTTTGGTATTTATATTTTGATATTTTTCTGACATCATGATTGTACAGTTATCTATGGTTTTTACAGGTTTCTGTCTAATGAGAGGCAGTGATGAGTTAATTTTTATAATTTTAAGCTGTTCGACTTCCATAAATGAAACGAGGGTAGTATTATTTTTGTTTTCTTTTGCCACTTTTCACCGGAAAAACATAGTAAAATTAATAGTGAGGATAATTCTACAGAAGCATTCTAACAACCTAATATTGTTATATCAACAAATACTATTAGTACTACTACTACTACTACTACTAGTAGTAGTAGTAGTATTTATAGTGTAAACAAACAATATAACGTAAAAATAATTTCGTTCAAAGAAAAAAGTAATCATCTTCATTATTTGTGTTACCTTAGTTTGTGACATTCCGGAATCTAATATGGAAGGTCCTGTAAAGCAAAGTCCCCTGAAATAGTTATGGAATTAAACGCTTCCTTCCATGGAAACTTTCGACATTAATTAAAGTAATATTTAGCGGTACTCTCATTTAAAATTTATAAAATCTTTCTGTTATATTTTTGTTTTCAAGACAACAGTTTTCAGATATCCAGTAACTGTTATCGCTCTTCCCAGTACTGAAGGGAGCTTCATTCCTAATTTTAGCTTGAAGTAATGTAGACAGTCAAATTATTGGCATTATTTTCTCTTCGTGTTACATGTGTTATGCATTTAATTGTTGCTGTTGTTGAAAATCGTCAAGTGATATGGTTTCTTATATTTGGTGGACCCTTTCCTTTTGATTTTTCAGTGCCCGTCTCCGAGGTGCAAAGATGGTCTTCGATAAGATACACAAGCTTCATTCGATTGAATCGATGTTTTACCAACGACATGAGAAAGCAGTTGTATACAGTTTAGATATTTATGAACGAGGTTGATGAAATACCTAAAGAGAGTCGAGTTCAAACGAAGATATTCAAAAACACGACTATTGTTTTTAGGTTATTTTTTTAATTGTGAAGCAACTTGCAATATTGGAGAAAGAGATTATCGCTCGAGCAACCCTATTATACGTTTAATTTCCTTATCTCCTATAACTAAATCTGTTATAACTCTTTCATCCACCGATGTATTTGAAATATTTAGTATTTACTAATTTTAAATGAATTTTCACGATGAATTCAGGATTGGTGATGTCACTCTTTCATAACAAATCAAGGTTGTGAATTCCGTTCTGTCTTGGTTTATCTTAAGTCCTGTTTTCTTGAATACCTGGTTTACCTTGATTCCTATTTCCTGGAATACCTGGTTTAACTTGAGTCATATTTCCTGGAACACCTGGTTTACCTTGAGTCCTATTTCCTGGAATACCTGGTTTACCCTGAGCCATATTTCCTGGAACACCTAGTTTACCTTTAGTCCTATTTTCTGGAATACCTGGTTTACCTTGAGCCATATTTCCTGGAACACCTGATTTACCTTGAGCCATATTTCCTGGAACACCTAGTTTAACGAGTCATATTTCCTGGAACACCTGGTTTACCTTGAGTCATATTTCCTGGAACACCTGGTTTACCTTGAGTCATATTTCCTGGAACAACTGGTTTACCTTGAGCCATATTTCCTGGAACACCTGGTTTACCTTGAGTCATATTTCCTGGAACACCTGGTTTACCTTGAGTCATATTTCCTGGAACACCTGATTTACCTTGAGCCATATTTCCTGGAACACCTAGTTTAACGAGTCATATTTCCTGGAACACCTGGTTTACCTTGAGTCATATTTCCTGGAACACCTGGTTTACCTTGAGTCATATTTCCTGGAACACCTGGTTTACCTTGAGTCATATTTCCTGGAACACCTGGTTTACCTTGAGTCATATTTCCTGGAACAACTGGTTTACCTTGAGCCATATTTCCTGGAACACCTGGTTTACCTTGAGTCATATTTCCTGGAACACCTGGTTTACCTTGAGTCATATTTCCTGGAACACCTGATTTACCTTGAGCCATATTTCCTGGAACACCTAGTTTAACGAGTCATATTTCCTGGAACACCTGGTTTACCTTGAGTCATATTTCCTGGAACACCTGATTTACCTTGAGTCATATTTCCTGGAACACCTGGTTTACCTTGAGCCATATTTCCTGGAACACCTGGTTTACCTTGAGTCATATTTCCTGGAACACCTGGTTTACCTTGAGCCATATTTCCTGGAACACCTGGTTTACCTTGAGTCATATTTCCTGGAACACCTGGTTTACCTTGAGTCATATTTCCTGGAACACCTGGTTTACCTTGAGCCATATTTCCTGGAACACCTGGTTTACCTTGAGTCATATTTCCTGGAACACCTGGTTTACCTTGAGTCATATTTCCAGGAACACCTGGTTTACCTTGAGTCATATTTCCAGGAACACCTGGTTTACCTTGAGTCATATTTCCTGGAACACCTGGTTTACCTTGAGTCATATTTCCAGGAACACCTGGTTAAACATGATCCTTTTTCCTGGAATACTTGGTTTACTTTGATTCCTATTGCCTGGAATATCTGATACACCAAAAACAATGGAGATAATTTTTAAAAAGTCCCAGAAGGTGGCACGAATGTCCAAACACCTAATATTTCTACACCTATACAGAGATTACGACACGTCCCTTCAGGATTGGCACAAAGACTTCGTTCGGATCGAAAGTCAAATCACCTGGGGAATGAAGGTACAGCGGCAGAAACGTCGTGTATATGGCAACAAAGATGATGGCAACAGTCTGATCAATGTATATAGTGTACATAACTACAATACCTAATCTCAGAAATATAGACAGATATTGTAGGATCAGTACTGACCCGGTATACCAAAAATATGGCGATAACTAGAAAAGTCCCACTTGAAGCTGGTACGAATGTCCAACCCTCTAACATTTCTGCACCGATGCAGAGATTAGAACTCGTATCTTCAGGATTGACACCAAGTTTTGTTTCAGTTCAAAAATCTAATCACCTGAAGAAAGGAGCGTACGACCGCTGACAAGTCGTGAATATGGCAACAAAGATGGTGGCAATGTAAATAGTGTAAATAATGTTAGTGTAAAATAGTAAGTTGTTATAAATATGTGAACAGTTGTTCATTTTTTGTATTTTTTTCACACGTTTTATTCTTTATCTTTAAATAGTTATTTTTCTGCCTTGTACATTCATGTAAATTATTTTATTATTCTTAGCATTGATTTTCTTTCGTTCTATCATCTTTCATGGGTCATTTCTTTTTCATTTCTCTTCTTAATTTTGCGCCGGGATTTCTTTCAGTCTATCTATCTATCTATCTATCTATCTATCTATCTATCTATGTACTAATGTTATTTTTCATTTCTTTCTTTTCTTCTTTTATTATTCTTTCTGATAGACCCTAAATGATTCTTTTTTTCTTGCATGTTTTATTTTATTATGCTTTACTCTCTCTCATTTCTTTTCCGATTACTTCATGTACTTTCTTTCATTTTACCCATGGCAGTCTTTCTTTTAAATTTTATGTCGCACGACTTTAATACTGTTTTTTTTTCTGCATTCCTTTCTTTCTTTTTCTTTCGTATTTTCTTTCTTTGTACTTTTTCGTCGCACTGTTTTCAAATTTGATTTCTTTTATATCGTATATTTCCCTGTAATTTCTTTTTTTCTCTCCTTCGTACTTCATTTCTTTCTTTATCTTTTCTTTCTTCATTTCTTTCTTTATCTTTTCTTTCTTCATTTCTTTCTTTATCTTTTCTTTCCTTCTTTCTTCATTTCTTTCTTTATCTTTTCTTTCCTTCCCCATTGCTTTCTTTATCGTTTCTTTCTTTCTTCATTTCTTTCTTTATCTTTTCTTTCTTTCTTCATTTCTTTCTTTATCTTTTCTTTCTTTCTTCATTTCTTTCTTTATCTTTTCTTTCTTTCTTTCTTCATTTCTTTCTTTATCTTTTCTTTCTTTCTTCATTTCTTTCTTTATCTTTTCTTTCTTTCTTCATTTCTTTCTTTATCTTTTCTTTCCTTCTTCAGTTCTCTCTTTATCGTTTATTTCTTTCTTTATCTTTCTTTCTTTTTTCTTTCTTCATTTCTTTCTTTATCGTTTCTTTCATTCTTCATTTCTTTCTTTATCTTTTCTTTCGTTCTTCATTATTTTCTTTCTTTTTCTTTCTTTCTTCATTTTATTTTTCATTTTTTTCTTTTTTTTCCTCAGTCTTAATTTCTTTTCTCTACCCTTATTTGTCTATTGCAACTTCATCCTTCCTTTCTTTCATTCTTTCTTTCGCTACGTTTTTCTTTCTATTTTTTCCTCATTCCTTTCTTTCATTCTGCTGATTTTTTTTTCTGTAATTTTCTTTTTTTATCTCTTCATTCTTTTCTTTCTTTTAAACTCTCTATTATTCTTTTCCTGTGTTTTCCCCTTCCTTTCTCTCATTTTTGCAATGATGGTATCTTTCTTTAATGTTTCTTTTGAGTTTCTTTTTTTCTATTCCATTCTACTTCCTTTGTTTTTTTGTTTTTTTTATGTCATTTAAAGACTTCATCTGTGGCAAATCTGCCTTTGCCGTTTTTCTCTCATTTTCCGCTAATTACGCCCGATGTACTATTTGATTATTCTTTGTTGCTTGCCAACGAGTTGTTTTATTGCTTTCCGAGTCCGAATTGTCGCTGGAGAAAGCACATGAATTGACAATATCAAAGCGAACGCATCGAAATCAGAGAGTAACGGATGGCACACAAGTGACAGACACAAGAGAATCATTAATGATTCAAACGGAAGCAAGAAACAACGGACAGGGCAAAGGAAAAGAACAGCAGAAGAAAGACGGGTGTACGCGAGGCTGTTGATACGGCAAGTGAAGAATCCTGGCTGCAACAATATGCAATTGGAGAGCAGGGTATAAAGAGAAATGAAATTAGTCGTAAATGCCTGAAAGTGAAAAGTACAAACAGAGGGAAACAGAAAAAAAAATAACAACGAATGAAATGTAAAAACCAAATAAAGGAAGTAACAGAGTAAAAGAGAGATAGAGAAACAAAGAGATAATAAGTAAAAATATGGTGACGATTTCGAATATATACAATGTAATATTATAAGGTTGGTGCAAAAATAATAACGTAATAATGTCGTTTTTTGACGTATTTTTAACGTCAAAAAACGACATTATTACGTCATCATGTTTGAACCAACCTAATAGTAACACAGGTGCTACTATATGGTGCGGTCTACTGCGCTATGAATTATACAGTGACTTCACCTCACCTGACTTGCCATCCACTTGCGCTCTACCACGATGACTTCAACGATCACCTCCCCTCACCTGTCGTGTGTGATGTCCACATAAAAGGAAGGAAATGAAGCTTCCACTTTAGAATACCCCTAGCTCTGAAACCGTTAACATTAGTTGAATAACGTCCTTCACATTAAAATGTTGCTCAACGATTTTTATAGACGTGTCATTTTGATAGATGAAAAAACAGTCTCACTTTTTACGAGAGAACAATCTACTATGAACGCTATAGTGATTGATACCTCGGTCGACCGCATTCTATAGTAGTAAATGAGGTAGACCGCACGCTGTAGTGTTTGACACTTCGGTCCACCGCATTCTATACTAGTAAATGAGGTAGACCAAACGTTATAGTGATTGATACCGCGGTCGACCGCATTCTATAGTAGTAAATTAGGTAGATCGCACGCTGTAGTGTTTGATACCTCGGTCGACAGCTTTCTATAGTAGTAAATGTGGTAGACCGCACGCTGTAGTGTTTGACACTTCGGTCGACCGCATTCTGTAGTAGTAAATGAGGTAGACCGCATATTTATAGAAGCACCATAATATGCTACCAGACTATCTTTGTAATCAAAAATAGTAAGAAGTATAGTCGGATTGACAACTTTTCATGATTTCACTCGTGCAAGACGGTAAAGCTACTAAAACACATTGTGTTTCCAGAGAAAATGTTACAGGTAAGGAAGGGGAATAAAAAGAAAAAGATTCAAGCAGATGTTTGACGTTAATTCTACATTTTTGAAAATCTCAAGAAAACAAGGAACCAGAAAAGACTTTCACAAGCGTGATGTATGACAGAAGAAATTATTTGAAAACTGCCTACTTAACAACTACAAAAGTAATGTGGCGAGAACTAGCTTCCTATAGTACTACTATATACTACTAGTTTCCTATAGTACTACTATATACTACTAGCTTCCTATAGTACTACTATGTACTACACTTTAATTAATGAAGTCGTCGTACCAAAGACGAAAGCTCATCAGAACTTTTGACACGAAGCTATTTAGATAAAATGAATCCCGGCTCATCAGAGAAGTTACCTTTGATCACACGTGGGCTCCGTATGCAAAAGCAATTATCTTCACACCTGTATCCGGTTCTGAGAACGTGAGAAAGATTCGTGATACACGTGGTTATATAAAAAAAAGAGAGAGAAATGGGGCAGTCTCTGATACATCGACAGACGAAGATGTAAGGAGGAGGTTCGGTTCAGTAAGTGTTGCAGGCAGGTGTCAAACAATTGATGCAGACAGGTGTTAAATAAAATGCAGTGCGAAATATGTAAGATTTAAGTATCTCGTTATACGTTAATCAGCTCACGTTAAATTTAATAACCACACCTACTTATATATACATACGTATGGTGAGAAATTTGAGGAAACCTCCTGTAACCTAATCCCTATTGATAATCAACAAACTTCAAAGGTGGACATATATTCATTTTATCACTAATCCATAAAGGCATCTATTATTTAGTATCTGTAATTCTAAACATTGCAGCGAAGATACATTCATAGATACTCAGGTCTGAGCCACCTATATTCCTAATGTATTCATATGAAAAGAAGGATACTCCCTTCATAAAGCTTCTTGTTTAGCAACTCTAATTTCTGAAACAGACTCCTGCGTCGATGCTTTCCAGAAAACTTAAATTTTGAAAAAAAAAATTATACTTTAAAGCATCCATACATTCAGTTAGAAGTAAAAATAAAAAACAGCCAAAAGCTCTCGGACATAGAAAACATTCGGACAATTTCTGCATAATTTATGTCCAGAAAAAAAAGAACATTCCAAGAACGCAAGAATTTTTTTTAAATACCTAAGCCCAGTACCGTGTTTGTTGTTTTTAACAAAACTTCTACAAAAGGGACGTTGCTCCTAAAATAGACAATCACGCACACACACACATATGTATATATATATCATAATACAAAGAAACAATTTATATAAAGATTTACTCAGCAATGTTAATGGTGAAATCACTTCACTAACAAAACTTTATGAGACATTAACTTACCATCAATTCCTGGAATAATAATATCCCTATATTCGAGTTGTTGTTAGATGGAAGATACAGGACAAGTACTTTCGACATTTTCAAATTCTCGTCTTCATGGCGCAATTTTCCCATAAACAGATAAATACTAAGAAGAAATATGTTTAGACCGAAAGTTTTTTTAAAAATTTATGCTTTTTATTGAGAGTTGAATATATGTTTTGGAGGGTGTGATGGCGCGTGTTCTTGTTCAAATCGTTCAAGTGAGAATTTCGATTGACGTTTAAAAATTTATAAACCCACGAAAATTTTATTGTTATATGTACTTAACTGTTATATATATATATATATATATATATATATATATATATATATATATATATATATATATATATGGTTGTCTATGTGCATGGAAAGTGCATTCACTTTTAATTGTGTATGTATCTACGTGTGTGTTGGTTTCCCTCTCCCCCCACTTCCTTTTTTTTTTCATGAACGACCGTGGAGATGTTCTCTGTCTCATCTCTTTTTGTGTGTGTATATATATATATATATATATATATATATATATATATATATATATATATATATATATATATGTCTGGGTGCTTATATATTATAATCTGATTGCGTTTGTTTTACGCGTGAGTTTAGGACCCCATTCACACACTCTTATGATTAAAATGTATACATTGTCAAAGGACCGGATATAAAATTAGCTAAAGTAACTTCAATGAAGAAATAAATTGAATAACATATATATTTCTTATTTTCTCCTCGGTAATTTTATAGTTGTAAACTTAATAGCGATTAAATTTTGATTTTGAAATTAGCAGTTTTTAATTTTAATATTAAATTTTATCATATAATTTAGTAATTATTGGTTAGAATAATTTCTTTTTTAATACTACCCATATTTTAAACATCTGAATAGATATTATAGCATGACTTCGTTGTCAAGCTTTTTGAATTTTCCTACACTTGTGTTTTGATTGGTCCATCTAGCTTTTGTAACAACGTCTTCCCCTTGCGAAGGATTTTTAATTAATTTGAAACTTTTAAAACCATTTATTTTACATTCAACATCATCACTTGATAAGACACCGAGGTTGTTGAAACAAAATGGCTATTTTTGTAGTGATTTTATAACATATTTATGTTATAAATTTTTTTTTAATAAAGAATTATATATATATATATATATATATATATATATATATGGTAAAAATATATTTTTACGATATGGTATATTTGATGTGGATATCAGGACTAACTTTTGCGTATAAACACGGAACAGCCTATCGCTACTGGGTGTTGATCTCAATGTCCACTTTTATATTTACATACACACTATCCATGATATTGAGCACTTTAACCCATAAATATAGCATACCTTGAAACTATATTTTATCATATATATATATATATATATATATATATATATATATATATATATATATATATAATTTCTTTTCAGTAAGTGCAAAACAAAAAAAATAGTATTGCCTGAAACTGATCATGTCGACATTGATCCTGACAATAATTATTTTGTTTCTTTGAAGAATGTTCTCCTGACGAAGGAAAAGATTAATACCCATTTCTTGCCCCTGTTATAATATTTGTTATAATTTTCAGTAACGCATTCTGTAGCATGTCCGTTGTGCGTAGCCCTCTTCGTCCGCTTTTCTACCGTTGAGATCAGTTGTAATCGTCATCCGGTTGTTCCAACATTGGGGTCATTAAGTTTGGTCCCGCGTTTTTGGAGTTCTCGTCTTTGAACTTGCTACCAAGTTTAGACCTACCAGAAGTTTATAACTCTCGACCACATCGCCCTAATCTTCTTTGGAAAATGCAAGACCCTCCAACATGACAAGAAGCGCGCATCAGATGTAATCCCATAGAAGCATATACTGAATGTCGGAGTAAAGAGTACTACATTATATTGGTACGATAAATATTGTATAATATATCGTAATAATATTACATAAGTATCATGAACTTTTAAAAAGGTATAGACTCATATAATATATTCGAAGTCTGATCAAAGTATATCGGTACTGCTGTTATGGTACCGGTTTTAAAGTAGACAGTGGGAAGCCTGTTGGTAGAACTTGAACTCTGTCATGCATGTACACGAAATAATAACGTTGTCATTCACTTCCTTTGTTTATGGCAGTTCTTGGAAGGGAAGTATTTAGAGTGTCGTCGTATCAATGCACCACAGACATTCCATCATTGTGCAGCATGTTCTTAGCGAAGCATAATATTTAGTAGGTTCATCAAACGGATCTCGCCGGCATGTTGACATAGATCCTGCCAATAATTATTTTGTTTGTTGGCAGAATGTTCGACTGACGAAGGAAAGGATTACTACCCATTTCTTGCTCCAGTTATAATATTTGTTATAATTTTCAGTAGCACATTCCGCCCCAGTTATAGTAACCCATAAATATAGCATACCTTAAAACTATATATATATATATATATATATATATATATATATATATATATATATATATATATATGTATATATTACCCCATATTAACTTAACTAAAATTTAAGTAGAAGAGATTACCTATCTAGAAACAGTAACGAGTTAAACTCATGAACAGAATTCAAACGGATAGAGTTGTCAAATTACTAATCAAATAATGAAAATTTTTAAAGAGATTTAAAAAAAAGATTACTAGAAGTAAACTTATATTTTAAAATAAAATTTTATTCTTTTATTGTACTTTCTATGAATATATGAATTTATATCAAACATTATAATCTTTATGAACCACGAAAATAACACTTTCAAAGTAAAAAAAAAATAACAGAAAATTACAAAGAAAATTAGTGACATCTTCTCTCATAACTTCCTTCTCTCTTTTTCTCTCTATGGGTTTTTTTCTTCTCTACCCCTTCGATATCAATATATAACTTCCGTTAAGTTAACCGTTTAAATGTGTCAATATCTGCTAACTCACTCATGTCTTCTCTGTCCCCACCTCACTTCCTCAGTTCGTTAATTTACATATGTTTAATACGGCCCGTCAAAAATGTGTAAATTTTCATTTCTTTTCTGTAAGTGCAAAACAGAAAAATAGTATTGTCTGGAACTGAACATGTCGACATAGATCCACTTAAAAGGATAAAGATTTGAAGATGTTGGAGAAATCCAAGAGAATGCTTTGAGTCAGCTACTCCCTGTCCCAAAAAGAAGTTTCAGGAATACTTCTAGCAAGGGAAACGACGTAGTATAAAGTTTGTCTCAAGTAAGGACTACTTCGAATGAAATTAAATGGCGAATGAATATGTATCGTATATTTATTTTTAGAGAACCAGTCCCAATATTTTTTATCAGACATAATATATATATATATATATATATATATATATATATATATATATATATATATATATATATAGTGTGTGTTTTTATAGGTTTGTATGTGTACATGTGTGTAGGGGGAAGCGATATATGAATTTTTATATATCAAGAACAATTTGAGGGTAATCCGTGATACAGGGGAAGATGTTTTAGTCTGACATCTTTCGTCTTTTTAATAGCAAAATTGATAAAATCGTAATTAAACAGAGAACTAAACTAGATATTTAGATTTGATATATGTCAAAAACATATATAAAATAAACCAATTTAAATTTGAATTTAAAATACCCAGCGTCCCCTTCCTTTTGCGCGCATGTGTAGTCACATGAACGTATACGTCACTTTAATCCGAGGAAATCCTAAAGGATACGGAAACAAAAAAAAGTATGTCGTGGTTGTGCGTCTGCCTTTGCTTTGTAATATGTTTCGTTCTCAGTATTGTTTCTAATAGATAAGACGGATACATATACAAATAGCGGACAATTACAGAAAAATGTATATCAGTAACTTCAAAAGATACGTTACTTTTATTCATCTTTTCGTTGAATACTGGCTGCATTATTTTAAACGAAACCATCCAAGATTCAATTGTTTTTTTGTTTTTTGTTTTTTTGTTTTTTTACTGTTTATTTATGGAAGCGAGCATTTATAGCTGTGGCCATGTCCCTTGTCTGAAATGTTGGTAATGTTTATCGTTTTGTGCATTCGTACAGGTTTCTTTGAAATTTTTCCTCTCAAAAGATATGAGATATTCATATCCGGGCAGCGCTTATACATCAACGATGTAAAAACTTTTGTTTCTTTAATAAAATTAGAATTATATAAATGCTAATCTTACTCCTTTTGATAAGGCCAATTCTGGACGTTCCATAAATCTTGTATAAACGTCGATCTGATTGACAAGAATCTTGCTGTAAAAGCACGATGGTTCCTCGAAAACAAAGAATTACATTTAAGTAAGGAATTTTCAATATTAGACGACTTTCTCTTAGGTAGTTATTATGATACTTTCCAAAACACCTAATTTTAATACAGGTTTTTTTTCATAGCCGAACAGTAAAGTACACACGACCAAACGGTGGTTTCACTTACAAAAGGAAACACTGATGGAATTCTTGCTGCTGAACACATTTTACACCTTATTTTACAAAGAAATTAAAAAAAAAAAAAAAACTTTCCGGAGGTGTGTTCCGCATTTTTTTAGTATCCTTGAGCGCATTTATGGTCAGTGTTATTTTTTTCTATTCATGATCTATTCGTGGTTTATTTGTGGTGATTTTATGGCTAGAATGTAACAATATTAGATTAGATTGAGATTTTGTGAAATATTTCTGAGTTGGTATTTGCTATATGCAGTATGAATTTATATCTTGTCACAATTTCATAATTGACTACATTTATTCTAACTCAAATTTTGTCAAAATATTGTTTAAATTTATTCGAAATTCTCACATCATTTATTTTTAGTTAATTCAGTTCTGGATACTTCCTTTTTCTCCCAATTAATGCGATGTAAGGCCCTGGAATCTCATTGAAATGAGTGTCATAAATGAGAAACGGTTCATATTGCCACTATTTTAAAAAAGATTACCAATATCAAGTTTCTGATATTGTAACACACAAAATTCAGTTAAATGAATGTAATTATTGTCCATATTTTTCCATATTTTTGACCTCAATTTCGAATAAAGATAACTAAATTACCCGAGAAAAAATATTTTCCCGGTTAATATAAATTCAAAAATATCAAAATATTTAAAAATATAATAAAACAATTCTCTGAAAGATATTTTGACTTAGTTCATTCCATATGTTAAAATGACCGTTACATCCTTTAGGCATATGGCAATCACCAAATATCAGTTTTCGCCTTAGCGTTCTTTCTATTTATTAGGAAATCATGATCTATACATATATTCCTATGTCTCAAGTGTGCTGAATCGATATTTGTCTCTGATAATCTTCCCAAAAGAAGTGCAAATGTGTTAAATGCAATATATTAGACTTTCTCGAGAATTTCGCCTGTTCACTGCCGACCAAGGTTTCGCGACGTAAATACCTGTTTAAATAATGTGAAAGGTGAAAGTTTAGTTTTAATCTTCCTGTTACGTACAGATAGCCTTATTGTCGCACTATAAACGTTCAAGCTGTACAACAACCACAAATGTCCGCTTGGCATTATCGTGCGATCACGTTGTGAGCTTCATTCATATCGGGTAGGGATTCAGGTCCTTTGACTTTCAGAGCAGAAGTCTGGTTGGTTATTGTGGATCTTATGTTGGTAATTTTCCTTTTGTTGTGTTCTGTGCATGGGAACAACCTCACGGATAACATTCTCGAGGAACTTTCAAGGTACAAGTCTGTTCGGTGATGAAGCTAGAGATACGTTTCACACTGCTGGGCGAAGCGGCAAATAGACCTTATCATGTTATAGCTTTTCGTCTTTCTGTAGATATTAGCGAGGAGAATCTTTCTTCGAACCTCGGGAACTGGCTCTATGAAATTACAAACAATGGACTGCATAAAGTAGCACAAACACATCACTTGAATACTTTCAACATCGACAACAGCTAAACTTGATATGTCATGAGGGAATAATAACATGAACTAGGGCATTAATTTTTCACTCTACTTAAAAAAAAAAGGCTGGAAAATGCAATAATCCACAGAGTGATAGAAACTACTGAAGTTGAGTAAACTATTTTCATGAAAAAAAATTAAGCGAAATCTTACTTATTATATAACGCAGATTGTGTGTATGTGTGTGTCTGTACGTTTATATATTGGATCGGATTTCCTACATTTTTCAACCGAATTCAACAAAACTTTACAGAACTACATAAAATTACCTTGCGGTGGTTCTGACTGCACCAAAAACTGAAAAAACACGATTGTTTTTGCGCGAAATCAATTTCAAAACATGATTAAGAGGCATTAATGAAAGGGGGACAACTCATATCGAGTTATACTTATTAATATCGAGTTATCGAGTTATACTTATTATAAAACCCAGGTTGTGTGTGTGTGTGTGTGTGTGTGTGTGTGTGTGTGCTCGTTTATATATGGGATCGGATTTCCTACATTTTTCAACCGATTTCAACAAAACTTCACTTTTTTTTTGCAGGTAGTGTTTCTTATTGTCTTGCACACTTTTTTCTTTATTTTTACATTCAGAATGCTTTAAAAATTCCATTTACAAGACAATTGTTTATAACAAAATTCTATTCAATCGGTAGACTCATAACGATTGAAAACAATGTTTTTGTTTGAGTTTGGGTTTGACCAATTCGTAAAGAAAAAACAAAAAAAATAAATAAACGAATTACGACATGCGTGTCCGTCAACGTTAAACAATAATCTTTGTCAATTTTATTTTTCAGTCTTTATGATGGTCGATACTTGATCTATCTCTTACTGTTACATCCCCGGGCAACGCCGGGCTCTACTGCTAGTATATTATAAAATTCTACCGTGTATATTGCGAGCTACTTGATCAATGAATGCCAGTTTCTTCCTTATCATAAAACGTTTAATATAGTTTTATTATTCTCATTCACCTAGCATTTAGCTCACACTCCTCTCCTGTCTTTTGAACATGAGTAGAGATCTATCCCTTGTTTCCTGTTTAGGATTGAGTTTCCGATTCATTCTAAAAATCTACTTCAATTCTAGACTTCTAACGTCTCCGCCTAAACACTGAAATTTTATTTACTGTTTTTTTTATTTTTTCTCCAATATGAGTAGATAGGTTCGCCTATCGTCCGGTTGGCACTCCTCCCAGGTCTTTTGAACAGGAGCAAAGGTTTAATCCTTTTTTTTCCTTTTAGGTATGAGTTTCCGGGTCCTTTTAAAGTCTTATTATCGTTCACTCCAAGTAAGCCTTTGCGCCATTGTGGTATTATCGCCTTGCTTGGTGTGAATTGATTTAATGAAAATAAAACTAACAAATTGCCACAGCCGGGGAGACTGATCAAACGAAATGTGTGACGAAGTGTATTAGCTTAATTAATTATTTCTAGTTCAATATCAAACGACACAGACTGTTTTCTATCTGAAAAATTCTGTTTTTTACCCTCTTCTGATTGGCTTATTTGCATTACCTTTAACTAAATAAACTGCCACATATCTCAACTCTGACCTTTCTCGCTTACATTGAAACTCGGATAGAATTTACAATGTAGACACTTACTAATTTTTCAAAGATTTATTCGTGATTCTTGTGTTGAATATAACTTAATTTATTCAATAATGTAATCGTTCTGCAATTATGTATCCTATCTACTGCTATAAATATTTATATCGCTATATTTTCAAGTTTAATAAACCTCTTAAAACTAAAACCAACGAATGCTTGACTTACACTCAAACAAACAAACAATCAAACGAAAGAAAGAAATCTCTAAACGAATTATTTCATCGCAGCAATAAAAAAATTAATAAACGTTAGGAACCGTTTCTAAGATTTTCCTATAGTATAAAGAAGTTTTTTTTGTTTTTTTGTTTTTTTTTTTATCTGAATCTAATATTTTGAGAAAGTCGTATTTATCATCACACGTTATCACTGACACCGATTTCATTCTCAGATATGGAATCTAATTAAAATATGCGTTTACTTCGAACGTGAAAATAACAAGAACACTATAATCACGAGGGATAAATAAATTGTTATAATCCTATAGATATTTAATGAAATTAAATTTGTCTGGCTCAGTGCCACACGCGTACGATTCAAATAAGAACATAGAGAACACAAAGTATCATCAAGTGAAATGATCTTGTTACAGTGAAAGACAAAGTCGCTATGAATGTAAAGACCATCGAAATCCTGACAGCAAGAAAATGACTAACATATGTAATCGGATATAGTAAACACCTGTGTATAAGAAGCATAATTAAATGTGATATATGAAATTCTGGAATCAACCATATGTCTGGAACAATGTAGCATTAAAATTGTAGTAGAAGAAATAACCAAATTTACAATTTCAGTTTATTTTATTTAATTATTACGAACGTAAAATGAGAATTGAAAAAGTGCACATTGTTTTTATTAGGTTGGTGCAAAAATAATGACGTAATAATGTCGTTTTTTGAGTTATTTTTAACGTCATAAAACGATATTATTACGTCATTATTTTTGCAACAACCTAATAAACCGAGCATTTTTAGGCTTACGGTCGAATCACGTTGAAACACCAGTCTTCGTACGATCACCGAAGTTAAGCAAAGATAAGCCTGGTTAGTAACTCGATGTGCAACTGCTTGGGAATAGAAGGTGCTGTAATTTTGGATGTGCGGATGGTGTAATAGATAAAGGCTCGAAATTAGAAACAGGAAAGCCAAGTTCCAATTCCACTCGAGTTCGTTATATTCACTTACTGGAAAATACCGTTGGGAAAGTTATGAATAGACCTTTTCTCTCCCCGACTACGGGTTAGTAAGTAGTGCTTTTATTTGTTAATCATCGTTCTCTCCAAAAATTCTTACATTCTAAAAAAAGAAATTTTCCCTTTGAACAATCTGCAAAGAGTTGATGAGCCGTAAAGTACAAACCAATCAAAAACGAAACATTTTTAGCATATTTAAAAGCAAACAGAGAGGCATAACAAGAGAGTATGTGTCTCTCCTTTTAGTAATCACAGAAAGAACATTCCATTATATATGCATAAATATTAAAGCCCTCATAAAGAAGCCTTTAAAAATAGTGCAGCGGAAACGCGATCTCAGTTTGAAATGCCAGACAACCTCAAAGAGAGAATCTTTGTAGCAATATCAGTTAACTTATGATGCCACTGATTGGATATTAAATAAAACCCTAGAGTCTAAAATTCATGTAACCTCCACTCGGAGGCTGAGAGCTATACTTAACATTTGTTGGAGACCACATCGGATTAAATCACACTCTATGACCCCATCCCTGATATTTTTACAATCTTACGCGAACGCAGAATGCGTTTGCAGGACACTGCTGGCGAGAAAAACAACAAATTGGGGGTGATCTACTGCCCTTAAGAAGTAGTCGCTCAGACGGGTTTGTCGCCCAGCAACCACCTCTATCGACTAGCTATATTACGACACAGAATGCCACCGTAATGACCTTCCAACTTTATGCACGACCGTGATGGGTGGCGTGAAAAACCTCTGAATGTCCGAGCAAGTTCGATCGAATAATAATAACTACAAACGCAATAAACGAGCGTGAATATAATATTACTTTTAGGAAGGAGATGACAAAATGGCCAACAGCACTATCCCAGATTAGGAAACATCTATGGAGCTGATTAAATTAGATAAAACTGTTATGCCGTCGTGCTTATGCCAATGGAACTAAATACAATTTTTAATTCCTCTCTGAAGAGTTTATAAAATAAATCCAATGTTCACTTAAAGATTCAGTCCTTTGATACACATTTGTCTGGAACTTAGATATAATTTACCTTCTATTATCACCATCATCAATATCATCATAAGCAGCAGCATCGTCTATATATCGAGTATTGGCCGATCATAGCTCTGCTCTACTTCCTGTCCCTTGTTTTAAAAAATAGTCGAAACCATTTCATTCCATCTTGTCACTTCTCTGCTATCCATTTGCATAAACATGTTAGGCCGAGTGGTTAGAACGTTCAGTTTCTGACCATAGGAGCCGAGTTCGAATTCCCCCAATGTCGATTTGTCGGGAAATTAACTTCTCATTGTACTCAATCTGGAGGAGATCTCAGCGTGCGGTTCTTTTAGGAAGGTGCCAGTAAACCATACCACGGGTTGATGCAAGTATCGTGATTGAAATTCGGTAGACGAACGCATTGGCAGCAGTCGATGGTTTTGTTAGCACAAAGACTCAATTCTGCTTTCCACAGTATTCTGATTTTAATTTGGAAATTCTCAGAAATCTCGTGGATTTCAGTGTGCTGGATTTGTTCAAAATGTTGATCTCACTAGACAACTGTAAGTAATGTTCTCCAGCATAAACCGCAGTTGAGATGCCCTCAAAAGGGATTAGCTACCCACCTTAATTTCAGCTGTGTCTTTCTACTTTAGACTAGCTTCTATCTTCCATGTTTTTATAGCTTCTTCGTTTCCCATGTCATTTGATTAAGTTTTTGTCAAAGTTCTTTTGTAGAATTCCATTTCTATTGATTCGATACTATCTTTCACCATTGAGAAAAATGTCCCGCTTTCACTGCCGTTTAAAACATGATCGTTCTGCACATTTCTTCTAAGATATTTTCCTGTTGCTTAATTAATCCTTTCCATAATTTCTGGAAGGTATCATTTACGATCCCGATTCGCCTTGTGATCTATACATTCGGTCCATATTGTCCAGATTTCTGTCCCTGTTTAGTTATGAAGTTGACAATTCGAAGCTCAAATTGTCGTTTCTCCTCTTTCTGGTGTTATTGTCATGGGGAATCTTCAGATGATACTCGCTAATTTTTAAACATGTTCACAGCGAAAAAATGCCATACTATTTATACGGAATATAATCATCCACCGTATTACGACTGTAAGTAAGAAGTTCTACTCATGTGTCCTTTCCCCCTAGATCTGTTACTTTGAGGGATAGGCACCTGCGTGAATGCTACCCTGAACACTACATCCTTAACCTCATCAACATACCAGTCAATCGGTTCTTATTCCCTTCATACCCAAAATTTAATTCCTTACTCTATCCTCTCACGTTCGTATCAAACATTTCATTCAGGAAATATTTGTTTCTCGAGACTTAGATTTGGTGAACTTTCAGTGGGATAGATAATTGTAATCTTACTTATTATAAAACGCAGTTTGTGTGTGTGTCTGTACGTTTATATATTGGATCGGATTTCCTACATTTTTCAACCGATTTCAACAAAACTTCACAGGACTGCGTAAAATTAACTTGTGGTGTTTCTGACAGCACCAAAAATTGGAAAAACACAATCATATCGAGTTATACGTATTATAAAACCCGGGTTGTTTGTGGGAGTGGTAGTGTTCGTTTATATATGGGATCGGATTTCCTACATTTTTCAACCGATTTCAACAAAACTTCACTTTTTTTGGTAGGTAGTGTTTCTTATTGTCTTGCATACTTTTTCTTTATTTTTACATTCAGAATGCTTTAAAAATTCCATTTACAAGGCAATTGTTTATAACAAAATTCTATTCAATCGATAGACTCATAACGATTGAAAACAATGTTTTTGTTTGAGTTTGGGTTTGACCAATTCGTAAAGAAAAAACAAACAAAAAAAAAACGAATTAAGACATGCGTGTCCGTCAACCTTAAACAATAATCTTTGTTAATTTTATTTTTCAGTCTTTATGATGGTCGATACTTGATCTAACTCTTACTGTTACATCCCCGGGCAACGCCGGACTCTCCTGCTAGTAATAAATAAGTAAATTAAGTTTGTCTCACGTTCATAATAAGTTTACCAATTCTAAAGATTTTTCATCTTTCGTCACACACACACACACACACACACATACACACACACACACACACACACACACACATATATATATATATATATATATATATATATATACATATTAATATGTTATATATAATTATTAATTAATTATGAACATGTCATTTTCGTTTATGATCGAATTCATCATGATAAGATTCGAGAATAATTATCCATTCTTATTGTTCAAAGTTAATGTTATGTGGACCTACCTTCATGGACAAAATAGACTCGTTTTATGACTATATAATGCTCGCAATACGGCTGCAGACAGTGAACGAGTTGACTACGGTTGGCTACGTGTACAACTTCTGTCGAACCCTCTGCTTTGGCAGAGAGGAACTTGGACGAAGCTTTGCCGAATAGCAAACTTTCGTCCGGGGAGGTAGAAAGGCCCTGAACCCGTCTAGGCGTGTTCAAAGGGTATATTTTTTGGCCGAGCCTACGGGATAGGAGAAACCCACATAAAACCCGGCCTTGTGCCACATACATTCCTCGTTGGAAGATCGTTAAGTATTGTGAAGGAGTTGACTATTGTACTTAGCGGGCAGACGGACGTGCAACACTTCTGTATTCGTTCTTTTTGTTAATAATACGTTGTCACTGAATTTCTGAGTTCGAGTTTTCTTTCGGACCTCTTCCGGGTCCACGACAGTTAATTAATATATATGTCCTAAATAAAGTGGCATGACTGGGTAGGTTTGAGTGACTTATACAGAAAAGTTTGTTGCGTCACACTGTTTTACAATGTAAATAGTTTTTCAAATATATTGAAACAAAGCAAGTTCAGTTGGCCATTGATGACTATTCCAGAAACTATAAACAATTTTTTTTGCTATCCTCTGTCAGCCACAATGATGGAGAAAGCATTACCTCGAACCATCGCCAGTGAGACACACTGCAATAGCCACTCAATTTCACCAGGCGCTTCCCTTAATCGAGACGCAATCGCGCCAATCCTCCGAAGGAAGGGCATCGAACGAGGGCCAATAACCCCTCTGTATTAATATATTATTATTATATTATATTAGTATATATAATATTAATATATTGATTTTGTCAGTTAAATTCTCAATCGTCTCAAGAAATGATTTGATGCCAAAACCAAATCTTGAACCACCTGTTTATAAAACAAAACGTCAGTTCAATATATATATATATATATATATATATATATATATATATATATATATATATATATATATAGTGCTGTTCGATAAAAGTGACTCACGTTATCCTTTGAATTTAGCTCAACTTTCGTTTCATCGCAGAAGAGAACGTTCTTCCAGTCTTCTACAGTGAACGTTTTGTAATAGTGAGCTCATTCAAGTATCTTGGCTTTGCTTATTAGAGGCTTAAATTTTAGGGTACAAGTTTGTAGCCTTGTTCTAACAGCAACTGACGCACTGTTGAAGAGGCAAGAATAACACGATGCTCTTCGCTTAGACTGGCTGCAATTTCTTGGCTAGTTATAGTCCTATTCTTCGCAACTTCTCTCTTGATTACCCTGCCAGTTCTATCACAAATCTTTTTCTTTCATCCCTTTGTTTCCTTCCTTGGAGCAGGAGGGGGATCATTATGTCCCCTAAGCACTCGAGAGGCAATTGATTGCAAGGTTATAGCAATTTCTGCAATTTCACTTTTCTGCTTTTGAGAGGGCAATAATAGAAGCCTTAAGTGGTTCTGGTTCGTGACTTGAGTGGCTATTTCAAGCTGTTTTTATACTGTATGAGGCTTTCTGGAATATTCTGGAATACTCTAGATTTAATTTAATCTGTTCTAGAATTCTCTAGAATATTGTTCTAAGTGTATTGTAAAATAGTTTTCAATACCTTGTCAAAAGCTCTTTAAATTTACCAGTTTAATCATTAGAATGCGATATCTGAGTCACTTTTTTTGAGTTTTTTTCTGAATCTCATTTATATCCAAATTTATAATTATCAATAGAATACCTTAGGGTGAATAAAATTTCCCTAGGTGGTCGGGAAGGGGTCTTTATATTAGTAAGATTAAAAATTATTTTAATCCCCAAAACAATAGGCAAAAATATATAATAAAAAAAAATCAGGTGTGTCACTTTTATCGAACAACACTATATATATATATATATATATATATATATATATATATATATATATATATATATATATATATATATATATATATAATACTTTTATTGATTCTCTGCACAGATTTGCCAGTTGGAAAACTTATATATAAGACTTTTTCTCGATTAAGCACTTATTCTTGGGTCTAAATTTTCAAACATGCAAATCTGAAGCACAGAGAACGATTTGTCAGCAAAGCAATAAAAAAAGATAAAGAGTGAAGACGATAATTGGAGATGATATTCGAATGAAAGGAATCGTGCCGTATCTGAAGACGGACACTCTAAGTGTCTTGATTACTGGGGTTACTTTGGCGACACGCAAACTAATAAAGGGGTTCTGTTGTATCATTAGTGGAGAAACGAGACGATAGTTGGGCGGAAAAAAGTGAGGAAGAAGTGGGACGGGGGACATTGTTATTATTATCATTATTATTATTATTATTATTATTATTATTATTATTATTATTATTATTATTTATTGGATGAGTTAGAAAAACTAAATGAAGATGGAATGCTAAAGAATGCAGAAAGAGAAATATAATTAGCGATGTTTTTGCTAAGAGAAGCATATATATATATATATATATATATATATATATATATATATATATATATATATATATATATATATATCTGTGTGTGTTTCTGTGTGTGTGTTAGCGTGTGTGCGTGTTAGTGTGTGTGTGTGTGTATTGAGTGGATGGTTAGATGTTTTCTACCTGACACACTTCCTAAAACTTCACGAAAAGTCCAAACGCTAGATGCATTTTGAAATCCATTATTAGTGTCAGATCGAGAATTTTCTGTACCCATCAATACATACAAACACAAACACACACACTCAAACTCTCTCTCTCTCTGTCTCTCACACACACAGACAGACACACACATATATATGTGTGTATGAGTGCGTGTGTGTGTGAGTGTATGTGTGTGTCTGTGTGGAAGGAACCAACTGACCACTGAGTGAAACGTCGAGCCGGAAAGAATACGCTTGCAATCATATATCCAGTTCCGTCATCCATCACCCCATTGCCACACAGATCTTAGCACCCCATAGCCACTCATCCAATGAAAAAGTGGCCGTTTCCTGCAAAGAACAGCAATTCAGAACGGCGTGAAGTCGCTGATCTAGATTACAGAGGTGCAATTGAAGAAAAAATCCAGACCCCAACCCAAAATTCCTCCATAACCTGATGAAAAATCTTAGCCTTACAATGTTCAATGTTTTGACGCCGACATTCAAGCGATGGAATTTTTTATAGATATAAGTTGGTAAATCGCAAGTCACACAATGTGTCACAAATATTTGTCAAGTTTTGTCACACATCAAGATGGGCTTCGCCTCTTCCGCAATTTGACCGGTAATTGGAATCGAATCTAACCCCAGCTAGTGGCGTCTCGTCATCGACAACTCATTCAGAATTCTCAAAACTTTACTGCTTAATAACGGGAACATGTTTTCTTTTGTTCACCTGACACACTATGTGCAGCTCAGAGAAATGCAATAAAGTCAAGATGTTACTAGATATCTTGAAATATGAAGATTACGGAAGCAGGGTTATCGCAGACTTCAAAATGGAAGCCTCTCTGATGAGTTTCCAATGCGACTTTACTAAATTTATGTGTTATCTTTGTCATTGTGACAGCAGGGAGATCGGGACAGACTACCACAGGCAGAACTCGATCACTGGCCCGAATTCAGTATGGGAAGGAACAACGTAAAATAGGAGACACTGTTGGAGCTCCGAGACGTACTGTTTTCTCTATTGCCGTTTCAACTTGAGCCTTATGAAACTATTTTTTACAGCTTTAGATAAGGACTCTGCAGCCTTGAACTACCTTCATGATTTCTTCCCCAACATGCCTGCAGCAAATGTCAAGGTCTGTGTCTTTGTCGGGCGACAAAAGAAGATCATAGAGTGAAAGGAATTCCTGAATTATCTGACTAGGAAAGTGAAAGCAGCACGGAACAGACTTTGTTGTATTGGTTAGAGGCTTTTCGGGAATCGCAAAAGTCTAGAAAATGTGAAGCTTTTCGAGACTTTAGTGAAGAACGACGGCAAAATGGGTCTCTGGATATCTTTCAAAGTCCACATACTTGACGCTCATCTTAAATTGAGGACCACAAGGACGTATATAGAGGAACAAGTCAATTTCTTTCACCATCAGATACTGGACTTTGAAGGTCGCTTCCAAGAATCGTAAAACGAAAAGTGATGGGAGACTATATTTAGGGGTTGATTCGCGAAAGTAATTTACAGTATAAGCGTAAATCGCGAAAGAATACTATTTTTTCTGGTCTCTTTTGTGCAAACCCAAAATAAATATACGCATCTTCATTTGAATCATATGTCGTCTTGTTTCTGCCTTGCACGAACGACAATGTTCACATTCTCTAGTTCTGCCAATGAGAATACGTAAAGAAATATAATTATTCTGGTCCTGCAGCGGTTTAAGAAAATCTTAGCCATTATGCACGCATTCTGGCGTATGCAAACAGGAGATAACATTTGGTACCCAGGGAATAAATCGTGTCATACAAGACTTGGTAAAAACGATAACCTTCTTCCTCCTTATTTACAAGGTATTTAATAATTACTTGAAGCATGCAAAAATGAAGACAGAACTCTGTTTCCTAAATCTCTTGTCAAAATATTTTTATTTCTAAGCAATTTTAGTTTTACCCGTTTAAATTCACATATGAAAACTCACATAGTAAAAGTTTCTTGCAAGCGTTTTAGCCATGAGTAAATTGGATTTTTCACGTCAGCATTATTGGAGAGTTGCTTTAATTTCTTTATAGTACTTTGCTGTTACGAAGATTTTTAGTATTATATTGTGAAAATCTGATCTAAAACAAAGTAGTCTGGTTCTGAATTTTGTAGGAGTCAACATTTATAATTTCGAAAATGAGCTCATCAAAAGAGAATACAACTTATGACTCATTTAAATTCTGACTTAACTGAATGCATCGATCTAAAAGAAGAACTATATGGGTCCCCAAAATCTTACATGAATGGCGAGAACATCAATACGGTATTATTTAAAATCTTATGAGGATCACAGCAAGATGAAATGAGAGCCCCAGTTTATTTCATCTTTTTCCTTGACTATACCCTACGCAATTACAAGCAGACATGTGAAGATACTGCTCATTAAAACATTACATACCACATCCAGAACGAATCTACAAATAGATGTCAGCCATCCTGCTTTCGTACTGATTATGAGATGGGATGTACTGATTACACAGTTATTGTTGGGATGAGTATAATCTTGATCAGAAAACAGCATCCTCTACCAAGTGTTCCAAGAAATAATATTAAACATAAACAATGATATGGAAGGGGAAAGGAAGTAGTAATATCAACTATCCCGGATTCATCATAAAAATTCAATATGTAGATTTAGTAAATAACAATACTTAAAATAAAAATGTTTGTATCAGGAATGAAAAAAAATAATATAGGAGATCAGGAAATTGAACAAGAATAGACTGCGCTAGGGATAGTTTCAACCAACACTGCACACTGCTACAAAACCATAATCAACTGAAGAGTGAATCATGTTTTTAACAGATTGCGACATCTGTCAGAAAGATGAAATTTATTTTTTTATTATTGCATTATTCCAAAATTTTAACAGATCTGCAGATAGCTATTAATGTCAATAACTGAGTACAAATAGTTATTAATTAAAAAAAATAGTAATTAATGTAAACTAGTATCCATTACTACAAGTAAAAGAATAGCGTTTTTGAAAGATAATCATAAATAAGTAAAAATGCGTATATTGTCGAAAATTCCTTTTATCACCATAACATGCTTATTATCTAAACAATAATAATACTTACTAAATACATTTTAAGCATTAAAATATATTTAATCACATCTCCAAAATAGCTTCAGTGATATGTAAATAACTTCGATATAACATATGGATACACGGCAACATACCGGTTCAGAATTATCAAAAGTGTCAGCAATTGTTAGAAAATGTCTTTGATTGAATGAATCCTGTAAGTATCAACAAGGACAATTCTCTTCAAAACTTGTGTACAGGCTCTAAAGATTCACAAATATCAGGATTTACATCACTTGAAGACATTCAAAGACAGCATTAACTAAAGTGGATAGAACGTGTAACTTCAAGAGTAAATAATGACATAGTCAATATGCTGACATTCCAAACTGCTTCAAACAAAAGTTGAGTAAGGAAACCCTCATTAATAATAGAAAAAGTGATAACAGCTACTTGGATTATTATAAGAAATATTTCATAGGTTTCAACTGACACTGGCAGTGGTTGTTCGTTTAATGAATGTCGAATGTTTCCTCATAAAGAAATGGATAATATTTTCCTTACCATTAACATAAACTCAATTCATCTTCTGATCGAAAAATATCTTCACTTAAATGCGTGTTACCTTAAACAGCAAGTCTGGATGTCGCCTCTTATTTGTTCTTCATTTCTTCTATAACTGATAAGGATTAACCCAGATATAATCGCCGTTTATTTGCTTAAGTTTTGCAATGCATGTTGATCACATTTTAAAAAGCAAAATCTGATCTTTCAACGTTTCTATGCTAAAATAAATCCACTATACTAAAAGTAGCTATTGAAGTCATTCATGCTCAAGTCTTACTGAATGAACTGTGTGATGTGGACGTAAGAGCGGTTAGACGGAAGTAAGTATAAAGAGGCAAGATAGCCATTGTAGTGTAGTACCTAGGGTAGGATTAACGCGATTTTTTTTTTTTTTTGTTAAACTCTCGTGAACAATTCACTTTAAAAAATCTGTCTGAGTGAAACGTCCTGCTTACATATTGAATACAGAGGGAATATGCGTGATATGATTTCTTACATTCGAAATTTCACCAGGAGGTGTCTTCACATGAACTCAAACACACACACATTCGTAACCAGACAAACAATATCTAAACCTATAAATTAGTATCTCCCTTTTCTTTTAAGTAGTCCTTCTGAGCCGCTGAGAGACAATTTTTTCGCTGTGTCAAACAACGACATAATTTAGCCACTCCATGTGGTGAGCTCACTCACACATACTCACATCTACTACAGCTGGTCTCATATGTATTATCTTTCTGCATACGCAAGTATATACAGTGCCACGCAAATGTTTACAACACATTACAAAAATGTTTTTCAGGTATTTCTAGCACATTAATGAAAGTTTTACTGCTAATAATACATATGTTTAAGCCTTTAGTCAAACAATCAGATTTAAAAAAATAATCAATGTAAATGTAAATGTAAAGACCCCCAATGAAAAACCAATATTTAATAATGCAAAAGTTTACAATACATTTACTAAATAATCTATTAATATTTCATAGTGTAATCATTATTGCTAATTACAGCGTTAAGTGTAGTCTGCAACGAATTTCTTGCATGTTTCTGGGCTAATATTTCTTTTCATTGTTCACGACAAAATTCCTTTAGTTCAGGTTTTGCGGGTCCCTTCTTTGAATTCTCAGTTTCAGCTCTCTCCATAAATTTTCAATCGGATTGAGATCTGGAGATTGGACACATTAAATGTTCTATTTGAGGTTAACCATGAATTTGTTCGTTTTGCATTATGTTTAAGATCGTTCTCTTGTTGAAAGACTCAAAATGGTTCCAAGCTCAGAGAATGTGCACTATGACGTAAATTTTACTCCAACATATCCCAATAATAAGCGATATTCATCCTCCCTTCTATTATTTTAATGTCCCCTACACCTTAAGCACTGAATCAACCCCAGATCATGATTGATATGCCTCCATAATTTTACTGTTGGGATAGTATTCTTCGGCGAATATTCAGTAGCCTTCTTTCTCCAGATGTTTGCCACAACATTTCTGCCAAAATGGATCAGTTTTCGTTTTGTCTGACGAAAGTACATTTTCCCAAAATGCTGTAGGTTTTATACAATGCTCGTTTGCAAAATCCAGGCTAACAAAAACGTTATTTCGCTTAAGAAGTGTTTTTACCTTGGAGTCATCGACAAAATGTCATAACAACCAAGTAAACGATTAAGTGAATACTTAATCACTTTTACTCCACTTACTTCAAGTCCTCCCTGAAGTTCTTTAAGCGTAACTCAGGGCTCGTTGTCAACTTTTCTCGCTAATAATATTACTGTACATTCCATTATTATTCTAGGAAGACTAGAGTATTTGGTGGGGGGGTGAATGGAATAACCCATATTTCAGTGACAAACTATCGGACTTAATGGCACATTTAAGTGACTAGATATCTTCCTATAACCAAATCCATTTGTATGAAGGTTAACAATATGTTTACCGAAGACTTGATCAATTATTTTGCTTTTCCCCATTTTGTCAATGTTTAAAAAAAACGGTTGACAGATAAAGAATGACGTAATACTTTTAATCATAAAATTAATACGGACTGCTCTAAAAACAACCTCATCCTAATTTGAAACATTCTCGTAAATTTTGAACAATTTTATAATAAAAAAAGATGTTGTAAACAAAAGAAGAATGTGTTGGAAACTTTTCAGCTACTAAATATCGGCTTTTCTTTGTGGGATACTTTTTTGGAGATTTAAAAAATAAATAATTGCTTGACTGAATATCTAAATATATGCTCTACCTTCAATAAAAGTTTTATTAAGTTTACTGTATTAGAAATACCTAAAATAAAAAAATTGTACTGTGTTGTAAAATTTTGCGGGACACTGTATTTCTCTTTTTCTTTGATCAATGTTAGTGTTTTTTTATGTAAGTAAATATATGAATGAAAACGTACGTGTTGAATTAGCTTTGTTTGAATTTTATCGCCCGCATCAACATCAAGTATTAGCCGTGTTCCTCACAGTCCTTAATACTGTCTGCTAAAAATGTTATTTACGGTCTATTAGAAATTCAGTGTATTAAATTAGATCGTAAGAAGTATTAAAAAACATTATGACAAGACAGGAACGATAATTTACTCTGTAATTTGCAAACACCTCTGATTTCGATCAATGTTAAGCGTAGAAAGCCGAATCCGTTCAAGAGAAGTGGAAATATTATTTATTGGACAATACAGATTGAAACAAATCATGCCGATAACATCAGTGGAACGTTTGTCAATCCAAGAAATCGGCAACATTATGTCGAATGTAATGTGTAAAAAGTAGGAATCACACCAGAGAAAATTTAAATATTCCTTATGCAAAGTCTCTAACCTTTAGATATATAGCTTCGAAACACCGGTTCCCGTACAATCACCGAAGTTAAGCAACGTCAAGTCTGGTCTTTAACAAAATGGTTGACTGTTTGAGATAACCAAGTACAGAAAGGTTGGATGTACGAGTGGTGTAATTGAATTTTTAATCAAAGTGCCGGATTTCCAATTCCACTCAGGTTCTTTTTATTCACTTACGCAAAAATATAATTGGGAAAGGTATGAAATCACCTCTTCTCCCCAAACTATGAGTTAATTAGTAAGACTTGCATCACTAAATTTTTATTATTTTTTTAAATTCTAATAAAGTAAAAATACATTAAATAACTTACATAGTGCTGATAAGGAGGAATGTTTCTCCTCAGTCAAAATAAAATTAATTTTTCTAGGCAATCAGAATGTAAGTCAATATACAAAACTCCAATCAACAAGCAGTTCACCAAATGCCTTTTATTTTCAGATGATTAAAGATGAATTAAGTTCCATATTCAATTTGGCTTTTCATTACTAGTTTAGTTTCGATTCAATATTATTCTGCGTTTATGTCAAAAGGTTAACTGTCTTTTGATCTGGTGCGTTGTCTGCCCTTAGATAAACAGGTTTGAACGCTTCCACTACGGACCAGGAATTCATGCGACCAGTAATAACCGCCTTTTTGCTCTGTTCCTTAGAAGCTTGAAAGCAAAAGGCGGCAATTACTGGTCATGTGATATACTGCCCCCTAATGATTTCTTGCGGAAATAATGCATTACTTTCTTTCTCTAAGGGCAGACAACTCGGTAGATCAAAAGAGATTCAATCTTTTAAAGATATGCAGATTAATATCAATGGACTCAAAAACAACAAGAACATTCCCGGCCTGGTATATCGTCGGCTTGACTCACTTTCCCATCACAATAAGTTCTTTGTGTCTTTTCTGTGAATATTTTCAAGTTAATTTTTCTGATGAGCTTTCATCTTTGATTTCTGTATCGAACAGAAAATAAAGGCAATTTTAGAGTGGCAGCTACATTTAATAGTTTCACCGTTGAAATTGCTACTTTCACCGTAAGTTCTATCCAATAGTTTCTTTTTTTTTTCACATTTCTTATTTGTGATACTCTCTACCGGACTACTGCTTTCTTGTCGGCTACTAAAAATGTTAAATGCAATATCAGTCATCATATTCATCGACATTTTGAATTCATTCCTTTATTGTTCTGTTTCTTTCAATCCCAGTAACTCAACGTATTCTAATATCATTTCTTGCTTTGTTTGCGGTAAAAAGACTAAAAAATTATTGAATCGTCCTTAATGCTTACTTATTTCTTTTTCTGGCCCGGGAGAAATAATTTTGTTTATTATTTGCACTTAAATGTAACGTTGAGTAACGAAATTTAAATTCTGTTATGTTACGTATCTTCAAAATATGATATTAAATTCTACTACTAACTGTTAGGAACAATGCAATTCAATTAAGCTTTTATATTTTTTTTATAATTTCTTTTAATATTTATTTAATAATTGTTCTGACGTATCATGTAAGAATATATCCCCCTTCATTATTTACGATGTCCTGTCAAAGATCGTCCAATACTTCAACGATAGAAATCACTCGAAAAAAATCATCAAGCCACGTTTAAAACTCCATACAGAAAAGGAACACCCACCAAACTGTTGGAGAGCGACCGGAAAGATGATAGTCTGTATGTATCAGGACAATATCGTGGGTGCGGCTGAACTCTCTAATCGAGATCTTCCCAATGTGCCGAGGCTTTGTTTTCTTACCCTCCATCCTAGTTAAGCGTCACTATTAAGCCCACGATTATGCGGCACACTATTGCTTATTTAAGGTTAACGCAATAGGTTTCAATATTAGGAAAATACCTATCAATTAAATACTAATTACAGCTTGTTATATAATAATAAAATGTCGCTGACGACACTACAGTTTGAACGTAGATCGCCAGTATGCAAACACAAGGGGATCCCATTATTGAATTAATTGGATCACGTGACCATAAACTAAAAGCATATATGTAGGAAGTCGTGTGACATCTAATTGATCGCATTTCTATTCTATCCTCTATACTATACGATCACCATTTCTATGCTATCCTCTATACTATATGGATCGCTATTTCTATTCCATCCTCTATTAATATAAGGACTGCTATTCTCTACTCTATTCACTATACTATTCCTCTAATCGGATCACTATACGGATTACTCTCCGAGCGAGTATTATCGAGAAAGTACTATTAGTGCGAGTGATATTCGTAGGCGTCTGACACCAGTTTTTTTCTCTAGTTGTATCTGCGATTACAAATTCTCTACGACAAAGAGAATTGCAGAAGTGACAAGGAGTATTCACTGACATCACAAAAGTGGCAACGAGTGTTCGTTGACATCACAAAACTCTTTCTAATATTTTACGCTTTGTTGTTTACAAAGCACTTGATGTAAGCGTCTCTGTTGATTCTGAGGCGCTGTGGGAAGAAGAATGGGTGAATAATGTTGCTAGCACTAGTAATCACAACAGACGCCATGACGTTTACTAAATATATAATCAAACTCTTTCCGAATCCTCTGCACTCTCCACAGATTGACATACAAACACTCTGAAATGTTCTTATTGGTGATTACAGTGCGAATGCCAAGCAATACAACATGCCATTTCCAAAGTGAATGACATCATGGTTCACTTTTTTTCATAAACGAGACCCAACTGACCCTACTATACTCTTCAGTAAAAAAAACTAAAAAAAACAATCAAACTGACTGCGCGATATTAAAAATAAAAAAAATGGCAACAATTTATCCATCACAGCCTCTCCGTGCGCGCGCGCGTGTGTGTGTGTGTGTGTGTGTGTGTGTGTGTGTGTGTGTGTGTGTGTGTGATCGAAATGATGATAATGACTTCTCGGCTTATTAATTGTTAAATTTGGCAACTTGCTATTTGAAATTTTAAATATCTCCAATTCCACATAAAGATTTTAACATCGGAAAGTTTAATGTTGAAGGAATAGTAAAAAAAAATAAAATAAAATGAGGAATTAATCGCAGAGAACGTTAATAGATATAACACAGATATATTTTGTCTCCAGGAAATAAGCATAAAAGAACTTGGAGTTAGCACTAGCAAAGAACTTTGGAAAGAGATAATAAATATTATGGAAATCTTTCTCGTGTCAATTCCCGATGGAAATATAGTATCCACTGACATTGGACGAACAACCATAATATATACACTGAATAATTTGAATTTGACTGATTTTTGTTTTTTTTCGGCTTATTAAACATTTGCAGGTTATTCAAAGACAGAAAATATGTTTAGATTGTAAAAATTTTCTGATGACAAAAATAAATTTTACTGGTACGACTTGTAAAGCAACGTCAACCCTGATCAGTACCTAGATGGGTTAAAGCTTGATAATAGCAGGTGCTGTCAGCTTCGATAAGTGCGTGGTATAACAAATGATAGTCCGGATTTGGAAATCGGAAAACCGGTTTCAATTCCAATCTGGTTCTTTATATTCGATTAAGCGTAAATCCCCTTGGCAGAGCTGTTTATACACCTCTTCTCAGCCTAGGTTAGGTAATAGAAGTCGGATTTCAGTGGCACACTTTTCGTCCTCTGTTAAAACACTCCCCAGATATTTAAAATTTTGTGTTTGTTTGATTTTCCGATTTGCAAATTGCACTTTTGGCTCATCATTTTGCAAACAACTATTCTGTCTTCTTGCAGCTGGTGCTTAGTCCTTTCTTATCTCTTTCTTTCACTACATTATGTGTGTAGACACAGAATGTAGTGAACACTATGTTCAATGCAGACACTAAAATCTCTGAAATGACCATTTCCATTTCCTTAAAAGATTTCTCGCACCAGAAGCGGAAACATGGCTTGTTCCATGACTCACAACTTGAACTTCAACAATTTCCCCGTTTTTTATTCTTTGGTTGTTGTTGTTCTTTTTGTTTCCTGCATCACGTCCCTTGAGCATTCACCCATCGAGAAACACTTCAGTTTTGATGTTGCTTAACTTCGCCGATTGTAGTAGCATCGGTGTTCCAACTTGATATGACTATAATATACACCTTGAATTCGAGACAGGATGATGAGGATGGTATAAAATATATGAAATACAGTGTAACCTGGATATAAGAGACACGGATATAAGAGAAACCTGGATATAAGAGAGATTTTCTCGGGTCCCAAATTACAGACTGTGTTAATGTATATATAATAGACCAAACCCGGATATAAGATACTTTCGGTTCCGATAACTCTCTTATATCCGGGTTACACTGTATACAATATTTCAATAATTTCATCTTTTATCCATCAGAACGTAGACCCGTAAAGTTTATACAGAAATTCCTCTTTCTTTACAATCGCTGTTTATCTTTGTTCCGCTAAACATTCATATAAGCTTTTTTTTACATGGGTACTTTTGCTTCCCTTATGTTTCTCAGCAATTTCAACTGACTTTTTCATTGCATGCGTTAACTCTCTTGTTGTTTCTAGTATTCATTGAGAGAAACACATGCTTTTCTCTTACAGACTTTTCTACATCGAGAACGATATTGTCTCTCATTTACAGCCACATAGGAGGATTTATAAAACATAGGAATTCATCAATCTTTTCTTTGTTTCTAACGAATTTATATATATATATATATATATATATATATATATATATATATATATATATATATATATATATATTAGTACTTTTCTTAGATTCTAGAAGACATTGTGTGAAGTTAAAGCAAACAGGCTTGTAATTTTCCATAGATATCAATTTTGAGTAAAGACAGTAGAAATAGATTCTATATTTTGTTCCGTTATCTTTTATCATTTCTGACATTACAAATGCCATGATTCAAATGTTCAGATCATATACACCGTGTATAAAACAATCCTTAATTTAGGGAGAATTTTTAAATGTTCGAATTCCATCTTATATTAGGTTGGTGCAAAAATAATGACGTAATAATGTCGTTTTTTGATGTATTTTTTACGTCAAAAAACGACATTATTACGTCATTATTTTTTACACCAACCTAATACTATATTTTGGTGAAGTAGTAGAGAGCTTTATACCGAACGATGTATGAAGTGCCAGGGGCTCTTTTATAAATACCTGTGTCAATTTGAATATTAAAGTAGGAAAAACATATTATTAATGGATCTTACTTATTTCTTCAAAATGCCTAAAAACATCAATGAAGATATTTACAAAATACGCACGATATATGTTTTAATGAAAAAATCAAATCTAAACATTTTTTTTTCAAAGTATCCTGCAGCTTCTCACTATTACACACTTTAATATCCAGAATATTTTCTTACATATATTTTAATAATATCTGTTACTTCATTATATATGACACGTGGTTAACCAATAAGAAATAACCATTCAAAACATCCTACTGCGTCACACTAACTTTTACACACATTAGCGCCCAGAAAGTTTCCCATAGATATTTGCTTTATTTTCTGTCATATCCTTATACGTGACACGTATTTAACCAATAAGAAATAGCCCAAAACATAACATTAATCTGCATCTCCTTGCTTTTTATCATTTCTATCTTGATCTCTTACAAAACTTTAATAAAGTGAAACATGTTAGATGAATTTCTGTTACTTTTTTGTTCTTTATCCTATCCTATCCTAAACTACGTCCAACAACAAGGCTCCAGATAATATTTTCGGTAAAATAATGTTGCCAGCTATACGTTTTTTGGAAAAAATAATGTTTCCAGCTATACGTTTTTGAAACAATAATGTTGCCAGCTATAAGGTTTTTTTTAAAAAAATAATGTTGCCAGCTATACGTTTTTTGGAAAAAATAATGTTTCCAGCTATACGTTTTTGAAACAATAATGTTGCCAGCTATAAGGTTTTTTTTTTAAAAATAATGTTGCCAGCTATACGTTTTTTGGAAAAAAATGTTGCCAGGTATACGTTTTTGAAACAAGAATGTTGCCAGGTATGCGTTTTTAAAACAATAATGTTGCCAGCTATACATTTCTGAAACATTAATGTTACCAGGTATGAGTTTTTGAAACAATAATATTGCTAGCTATGTGTTTTTGAAAAAATAATGTTGCCAGCTATATGTTTGATAGTACTGTATATTTAATATATGTATAGGTATATGTGTATGTATATATATATATATATATATATATATATATATATATATATATATATATATATATATATGTATGTATGTATACCTTAATTTGGCATTAAATGAACCACAGTGGTTGATATGCCATAAAACCCAACCGACCAACCAACCAACCAACCAACCAACCAACCTATCCTATCCTATCATATATATATATATATATATATATATATATATATATATATATATATATATATAGAGAGAGAGAGAGAGAGAGAGAGAGCGATATATATATATATATCATAACACTCGCCACATTGTAATATAAACATCGGCCAAAGATGGCATCAAGACCCTGTAAGTTTCTGTTTTCCCTTATAAAAAAAGAACTCTCCAGCGGTCAGGTTTCAGTATCGGACATTTTATCACTGCTGACTCAACCCTACCGGCACATCATCAGCGATCAACTCCGTGACAACTCAGTTTACAAGAAAATGCACCACGAACCTACTCAGCGTGAGGACAGCTCAAAGCTGGCGTCGAATTCATAGCTTCATACCGGTGTTAGCTGTCATAGTGAGCACATCACATAGATCGGCTATATATATATATATATATATATATATACATACATACATATATATGTGTGTGTGTGTATGTGTATGTATATATATATATATATATATATATATATATATATAGAGAGAGAGAGAGAGAGAGAGACAGAGAGATAGCGAGATACTGAAAAAGAAACATAGGCTTCAAACATAAATGCTCTACTGTTATAATGTTTTAGGGAAAATGTCCACGCATGGCATTTCACTGCAAGCCGTGCATTTTAATAATCTAGAATTTTTTGCACTATTTGCATTGTTTCAATTGGTATCCTTATTTGTATTTTCATATTCAAGACGTTTCTGTCGGTATACGCTGCGTCCTAGTTCAGGTAATATACACTTTATTTTTGAACGGAAATGCCAAAGTGTATCACCTGTACATGCCCGTAGAGTACAACGGTCAAGACGACGTGAATATGACAATAAAGATAAGGACAAGTGTCTGAATAATATAAATACTATAAATAGTTACAATGACTCATCTCAGAAATAAAGATAGATTTATGAAATTTTTTCCTTATATGTGTTGAAATCCTCACAGTATTTGTAATTGTTGAAGTCATCGCTCAAACTGTTTGTCGATTTTTACAACTCTCCGCGTATCGTTCAATTTTACAAACATATCGATCAAATTTGAATAAGCTGATTTTTTGGGTAATACATTGACAAATACCCTATTTTAGCAGTTTAATGATTACTTTAATTTCTTTTAATTTTATCGGACTTCATATTAACCATTACTTTTTAAGAAAATGTATTTTTTTCCCTTTTTAACAGCTAAGAATAAATTCTAAGGATTTCTTACGTTTGAGCATGCAGCATGCGTAAATATTTCTTCTTGGACCCAAATTAAAACTTTTTCAAGCCTTTGCCTTTGTGATTTGTTAATAGAACTCGCAAATGCGCGGCAAACTGAAAACAGGTTTCTTGTATCTGAAAACTTAAATAACAGATATGCTAAAAACAATATTGATTTATTATTATCTGCTTATATCTCTGAGAGGAGGTATTCTCATTATTTGCATTATTTACATTATTCGGACTGTTTTCATTATCTTCATTGTCATATTCACAAGGCTTCGGTCGTTGTACGCTCCTGTCTTCTTCAGGTGATTGGAATTTCGAACCGAACCCTTTATTTCGTCAACCAGGGTAGATCGCTCTAGTTCCAAGTACCATTAACGTAGCTCTCCAATTTTCGGTTCCCCACTTCTGTTGCCTGGCATTGAAATCACAACTATTTGGGGTCTAGTTACTGGATCTAAGTTTATCCCCTAGGCCGGTGGATTTGTGAGTTCAATACCAGACTACAGCAATGGGGAACCAAAAACCTTGTAGAGTTGAGTTAAAGGGAAGTAACTGAGACATCTGGAAGAGGCATAATATTTGGAATTAGAAAAATCTACCTCGCCATTTTATATATAGTTAGATACTGATATAAAACGCATTGTCCGAGAAATCTCAGAAGCAAATTTAAGCGATTTGAAGATGTTTGCTGAAAATTTTTTAAAGTAGGTGTATTAAATAAGGATAGTTCATGTAAAAGTATCTCACCAGTGGACTAAACGTACCATCCTTCAATTTAAAATATTATCCTAGATCGGTACGAAGGACCGAATGAAGTAGATGACCATTTCAGACCTTAGGGGATCGGGCCGAATGATCAGTCAAGCATCTCTGCACGATTATACCCAATGGTGTAGTACATTTCCTATTTAATATTGATGTAAATAGATATAGTCTGTCACCTTTTATGCAATATTACTTCCTTTCAAACGTATCTAGTGTGAAAAACGCAGAAGCAAATACAATGCATGCACGACTGCCTGTTCAGCCGTTTAATGTTACCTATGTTGATGATTATAGTTAAAAAGTTCTGCTTTAAAATGTAAACATAATTTGCAATTATATAAACTGAAAGGATAAGTGTAGAAAATATAGGAACAGCCTATTCTTTCTTTCTTACTTCCATTCTTTCTTTCTATTACGGCCTCTTCCTATCTATCTATCTATCTATCTATGTACCTATCTATCTATGTACCTATCTATCTATCTATTTGATAGAGCCTGTTCATAAATATACATCTATTTATTAATCTGTGTGTAGCATGCTATTACTAACTATCTATCTATCTATCTATCTATCTATCTATCTATCTATCTATCTCGCTATATATATATATATATATATATATATATATATATATATATATATATATATATATATATATATATATATATACTTGATACAACCTAATAACATCTATATATCTATCTATTCATCTATCAATGTTACACCGTATTCCTATCTATCTATCTATCTATCTATCTATTTACTTGATACATCCTGATCATATATATATATATATATATATATATATATATATATATATATATATATATATATTCATACACGTTTCATAAAATAATATAGACAATATATATATATAATATAGAACGAAGAAAGAAATTCACAATAGTGATCCATTTTCTTTTCGTAACATCTGATAAGTTTAATAACATTATCGTTGAACGAAGAAAGAAATTCACAGTAGTGAAAATATGGATCACTATTGTGAATTTCTTTCTTCGTTCAACGATAATGTTATTAAACTTATCAGATGTTACGAAAAAAATTGACATAAAATAAATGGACAACACTTGTCTATATTATTTAATGAAACTTGTATGAATGAAAGGATGCTGCCTAAATACACACAATTCAAATTACATGATCCAGCAGCCCACAATACTATCAATACTTGGAATTACAAATATAGCCTTGTGAAAAGGCAAATTGAAATAGCAAAAGAAAAATTAATTGGCATCTTTGATAATGGCTTAAGTAAGCCCAAAGCTTAGATTGTATTAAAAAATATGGATCACTATTGTGAATTTCTTACTTCGATCAACGATAATGTTATTAAACTTATCAGATGTTACGAAAAAAATTTGCATAAAATAGACAACACTTGTCTATATTATTTAATGAAACGTGTATGAATGAAAAGATGCTGCCTAAATACCGACTATATATATATATATATATATATATATATATATATATATATAAATATATATATATATATATATATATATATATGTAAACTTGATACACCCTAATAATATCTATATATCTATCTATTCATCTATCAATGAGTTACATGTTATTCCTATCTATCTATCTATCTCACTGACAGTGATATTTATCATAAAGCCGAAGTGTACTAATTAGCTTGCATTGATCTTCTTAACAATGTCTCTGTGAACGAAGTGTAGGTTCTAAATTAACGCCAAGCAATAACAGTGCCTAATAAAAGGGAGGGTAAAAAAGGATTCTTACATAAAATGACAAAAGATGTTTTCTGCTTCAGTTAGAATGCTCTTGTTCAATGTTCAACCTCGTCTTTTACATTTTTAATATCTTACTTTGATTGTATTCAGCAAAGGTAGAAATGTTCGTCCAGTTTATTAATTTAAATAAAGTACGTTTTATATTGATTTTCGAATTAACTTTATTGGACGAAAATCTTTCTTGTTTTTTTCCGCTTTCTTTACTATTACTGCCACATCATGTTGAAACACCAGTTCCCCTATGATCACTGAAGTTAAGCAAAATCTAGCCTGATCAGTACGGAAATGGGTGACCATTTGGGAATACCAGGTGCGGTAATCTTGGATGTGGGAACGGTGTAATGGATAATGGCTCGAAATAGGAGTTCCAATTCTTGTTCCGTTCGTTATATTCATTTATTCATACCCTACGTGAAACCAATAATTACTTCAAATTTAAACAACATTAGGTAACACTATGTAATATTTCGAATACGCCTCAGTACGCGTGCTAGAAAAAGAAAAGAATAGATGAACACCGTACCGCGCCCTGTTTAATTAGGCAACATCTATTACAATTGCGATGAAAACCGAAATTAAAGTTAAAATTTTAGCAAATAATTTTTTAACCTTTCACGCTGTATGATATTTAAATGTAACTTTAAATGAGTTATTTATTTGATTTTTAATCGCATTTAACTAAAGGTTTACTCAGGTTCTTTATGATTCGCCGAGATTGAAAAACGGACGAATGGACGGACACACGTACACTACACTTTATCCATATAGATGATTCTTGAGAGATGTTATTAATAAAGACGACGGTTCTTGTTACACGATAATAATAAACAATATCTTCCCTCATGAGCTTGTACTTGTTACATGATATTCGTTATTACATCAATTTTATTGATGTTATCCATATCATTTATTAAAAAGAATCTTTGACAAATGATTTCCGCGAGAAAATATAGACAATTTCCGTTTACACACACGCACACGCGAGCGCTCACACACAGACACACGCAGACACACGAAGACACACAGAAACACACACACACACACACATATATATATATATATATATATACATATATATATATATATATATATATATATATATATATGTGTCTGTTTATTTGTGTATTTAGGCAGCAATCCTTCTTTTATGCACATTTCATTGAATGCAACAGACAAGGTGCTTTGAATTAGTTTTTTATACATTTTCTCATGTGATCTACCATTTTTTTTCTTTTCACATGATAAATTATATAAAAACTGTCCGATTGCTCTTTTTGTCCGAGCGCTTTCGGCTATACATTTAGCTTTTTTCAGTGTTGAAATATTTAAACTGTTAACAAGAAATAGTTTGTTGTTCGTAACATACTTGTTGACAACACAAATATAATACCATCATTTACATTTAAAAAAAAACATAAAAACAATGGAAGGCTTATTAATAAAAACAAAAAACAAAAAACAACACAATAATATCAACCATGAATATGGACACAATATCTTGACCGTGTTTTGAAAATGAAGACATTATCTAAATACATACATACAACAAACTATTTCTTGTTATTACCTCCAGTGGTTTTAGATAACAAAATAGAAGCTTATACTTATTATTAAGACGAAGCATTTGACATTTCTTGGGGTCATACTGTGGAAAAAGTGATTTGAAAATCTTATAATGACAGTACAGTTTGACGCCAAGAAGGCCATAGAAAAATATTTACTTGACTATGAGAGCTTGAGTAAAAAGGATGGAAGAACAAAAGTTAGGATAATAACATTTATTAAGGGGTATGATGAACAGGCCAGATCACCTACGTCCTGAAGTGACACGGCCTACGGAACAAGAGAGTTGAAGTGATACGCAGCTATTATATTTTATCAGGTTGGTGCAAAAATAAATGACGTAATAATGTCGTTTTTTGACGTATTTTTAACGTCAAAAAACGACATTATTACGTCATTATTTTTGCACCAACCTAATAACTTACTACTGTTTTCCTTCTTTCTTTACTTTATTCTTTCTTTCCTTTTCTCTTGTCTGTTTCTACCTTTAACTTCACACACTTTTCTTCCTTTCTCTTTTTTTTCTTTTTACATCCTTTCTTTCTTCCTTTCTCTCTTTCTTTCTTCCTTTCTCTCTTTCTTTCTTTCTTTCTTTTTTACATACTTCTTTCCTGCTTCTTTTAACATTTTCTTTTTTCTTTTATTTTCATTCATTTTTTTTTTCTTTACTTTTTCTTGTCTCTTATTACATTTTACTCGCTCTCTTTTTCTCTTTCTTTATTACTTTTTCAATCTTTATTTTTCTTTCTTTTGTTTACTTATTTTTGTCTCATTATATTTTACTTACTCCCATTTCTTTTCTCTTTTCCTTTCTTTTTTCTTTCATTTTTCGATTTTTGCTTTCCTTCTTTTCTTTATTCTTTGCCTCTTCTTACATTTCACTTACTCCTCTTTCATTTCATTCTCTCTTTTTTACCTCTTTCTTTTTTTCTCGGTCTATTTTCTTTCTTTCTTTACATTTTTCTTCTCTTTTATTGCGTTTTACTTAAACACATTTTCTTTCCTTCTCTCTTTTTCTTTCTTTCATTCTTTTTCTTTCTTTCATTCTTTTTCATTCTTTCTTTCTTTACATTTTGAAAAATCATTTCATTTTACTTATCTTTATTTTCTTTCATTCTCTTTTTATTTTTTTTATTTCTTTCCTTTTTTCTTTCTTTCTTTCATTTATTTTTCTTATTTCCTTTTTCCTTGTCTTTTTTTTCATTATCTTTTTTGTCTTTCTTTTTTCCTTTTTCATTCTTTTATACTTTCTTTACATTTTTATTGAATCATATTATATTTTCCTGAAGCCTCCTTGTTTTCTTTCCTAAAATTGCTGATTACATCTCTCTTTGGATTACGGCTATATCACGTTGAAACGCAGGTTCTCTCGTACGAGATGGTTAAGAACGGTGACCGCTTGGGAATAACAGGTGTTGTACGGACAATGTCTCGGAACTGGAAATGGGATAGCCGTGTTCCAATCCCAGTTGGGTTCGTCATATTGACTTATGTCCAAAAAATAGTGGGAAAGGGATGAATCAATCAACACTTCTACTATTAGTTTGGTGCAAAAATAATGACGTTTTTTTTACCTATTTTTTAACGTCAAAAACGTCATTATTTTTGCACCGATCTAATAGCTATGGATGATTTAGTATGACTTGTATAAGTAAATGATTATTGTCACAAAAAAAAATTCCTACGGTCTAAAATCATTTTCTGGCTTTAATATGCACAAGTTTGATAACCCGTAAATGTACAAAAAAAAATGTGTGTCTTTCTTCCACGTTTAGTATTGCAATGTAATAAATTTAATTTTACTTTGTCTACATAAACTGATATTGGGTTTCATCTTTTGCTTTCTGCGAAATGTGAGACATTATGTTATAAAATACTTTTCAAATACCACATTTTTTACTATTTATTTTAAAACACACACCATTCAATCTAAAAATTCTGTCCTACCTATATTCATTCTTTCTTTTTTTCTTTTTATATTTCAATTAACCGCCATTTCTTTCTTTATGTTCCTCTTTTCTTTTTCAGTCTTGTTTTCTTTTGTTCTTTCTTTCGTGTCTCTTATTGCAGATTATTTAAATCTTATTTCTATCTTTCGTTATGTTTCTCTTTACTCTTTCTATATTTCTTTCTTTCTTGTCGCTTACTGCATTTTAATTAACCCTTATTTTTTTATATTTTATTTTTTTTATTCGTTCCTTTCTTTTTTTATAACTGCATTTTTAATAACCGTTATTTCTCTCTTTTTGTTTCTTTTAATTCATTCATTTTTTCTTAGTTTTTTTTTTTGTTTCTTTCTTTCTTTTTTTCTTTCTTTCTTCTCTTTTACTGCATTTTATTTAGACCTTATTTCTCTCTATCTTTATGTACCTATTTCATTTTTTTTTCTTTTTTCGTTCTTTTTCTTCTCTTTAACTGCATTTTAATTAACCCTTATTTCTTGATATTTTATTTTTTTTATTCGTTCCTTTCTTTTTTTATAACTGCATTTTTAATAACCGTTATTTCTCTCTTTTTGTTTCTTTTAATTCATTCATTTTTTCTTAGTTTTTTTTTGTTTCTTTCTTTCTTTTTTTCTTTCTTTCTTCTCTTTTACTGCATTTTATTTAGACCTTATTTCTCTCTATCTTTATGTACCTATTTCATTTTTTTTTCTTTTTTCGTTCTTTTTCTTCTCTTTAACTGCATTTTAATTAACCCTTATTTCTTTATATTTTATTTTTTTTATTCGCTCCTTTCTTTTTTTATAACTGCATTTTTAATAACCGTTATTTCTCTCTCATTTGTTTCTTTTAATTCATTCATTTTTTCTTAGTTTTTTTTTTGTTTCTTTCTTTCTTTTTTTCTTTCTTTCTTCTCTTTTACTGCATTTTATTTAGACCTTATTTCTCTCTATCTTTATGTACCTATTTCATTTTTTTTTCTTTTTTCGTTCTTTTTCTTCTCTTTAACTGCATTTTAATTAACCCTTATTTCTCCCTTTCAATCGGTTTCTCTTCACTCATTCTTTTTTTCTTGGTTATAACTGCGGTTTAAATAACCATTCTTTATCTGTGTCTTTGTGTTTCTATTTACAGATTGTTTCTTCCTTTCTCACTTTCTTTCTTTCTATAACTACATTTTAATTAATCCTTCTTTCTTTCTTAGTGTTTCTCTTTACTCATTCTTTCTTTCTTTCTTTTTTTTCTTTCTTTTTTCTTTTTTTACATCTTTCTTTCTTTCTTTCATGTCACTTACAGCATCTTACTTAACCCTTATTTCTCACTGTATTTGTGTTTCGCTTTACTCATTCTGTCCTTCTATCTTTTTTTTATTGTTTTGTTTCTTTCTTTCTGGTCTCTTACTGCATCGTAATTAATCCTTATTTCTCTCTGTCGTGTTTCTCGTTACTCTTTCTTTCTTTCTCTTTTTCTTTCTCTCTTCTCTTTTACTGCATTATATTTAGACCTTATTTCTCTCTTTCTTCATGTTCCTCTTTATTCATTATTTTTCTTTTTCTATCTTTTTCTTCTCTTTAACTGCATTTTAATTAACCCTTATTTCTCCCTTTCATTCGGTTTCTCTTCACTCATTCCTTTTTTCTTGGTTATAACTGCTGTTTAAATAATCATTTTTTAACTGTGTCTTTGTTTCTATTTATTAGGTTGGTGCAAAAATAATGTCGGTTTTTGACGTTAAAAATACGTCAAAAGCCGTCATTATTTTGCACCAACCTAATACTCATTGTTTGTTTGTTTCTTACTCTTCTTTTTGTTTTTCTTCCTTCTTTCTCTCTTACTGCATTTTAATTAACACTTATTTCTCTCGTTCTGGCTTTCATGTTTCTCTTTGTTCAATCTTTCTTCTTTCCATCTTTCTTTCTTTCTTTCTTGTCTATAACTAGATTTTACTTAAGCCAACTTTCTTTGTGTTTCTCTTTACTGATTCATTCATTGTTCTTTCTTTCCTTCTATCTTTCTTTCTTTCTTTCTTTCTTTCTTTTCTCTTACGGTATTTTGATTAACGCTTATTTCACTCTTTCTTTATGTTCCCATTCATTCATTCTTTCTCTCTTTCTTCTCTATAACGGAAGTTTAATTAAGCATTATTTCGTACTTCCTTTGTGTTTCTCTTTACTCATTCTCATTTCTTTCTTTCTTTCTTTCTTCCTTTCTTTTTTCTTCCTTTCTTTCTTCCTTTCTTTCTTTCTTTCTTTCTTTCTTCCTTTCTTTTTTTCTATCTATCTTTCTTTCTTTCTTTCTTTCTTTCTTTCTTTCTTATCTCTTACTGCATTTTAATTACCAGTTATTTCTCTCTTCCTTTATATTTCCTTCTGCTCATTCTTTTCTTTCTTTCTTGTCAATAAGTGCATTTTAATTAACCCTTATTTATCTCTGTATTTGTGTTTCGCTTTACTCACTTTTTCTTTCTTTCTTCCTTTCTTTCTTTCTTTCTTTCTTTCTTTCTTTCTTGTCTCTTACTCCATTAATCATTATTTCTCTCGTGTTTCTTATTAGTCATTCTTTCATTCTTTGTTTGTTTCTTTCTTTTTTTCCTTCTTTTACTCTCGTCTCTCATTGGATTTTACTCACTACTCTTTTATTTTTTATATGTTTCTCTTTACTCTTTCTTTCTTTGCATATTTTAATGTCTCTTATTACCTTTTATTTAGCCTTTTTCTTTCTTTCTATTTGTCCCGCGTCTTTTATTGCATTTTATATACCACGTTTTTTTTGCGACAGCTCGTTATTACCCGGTTATATATATATATATATATATATATATATATATATATATATATATATATATATGTATGTTTGTGTGTGTGTGAAAAGTGTGTGTAGATAAATAAATATACATATATATATGTATAATTATTTATATATTATATGCGCGGTACTTATTAGAAAGCCCTCAATATCAGAGATAGAGCTAACATATTTGGTTGGATAGAGGTGATCTTGTGGACAATTAAAGAAAATTGTCCACAAGTTCACATCTATCCAACCATATATATATATATATGTATATATATACACGTATGTACATATGTATATCTTAAGCGTTTTCTTTTTCTTTCTTCTGATTCTATGTTCCTTATTTTTTTCTTTCAAGACTAATACTCACATTCGTTTATCCTGTTCTACCACATGACACACATTAATTTACAAGTAATTTATTTTTTGTATTATTGTTTTATATTTAAACACACGCTTAGAGAATGATACAATCTTGGAAGTTTCCATGTAGCGAAATCCGCACTAAATTCTCATCCTCCGTTGGAATTAATCTTTCAAATTCGGCCTTGTTACGGATAGTGGCAGCCGAGGAAATTAGATTCAAGGAAACATGGAGTCGTTTCTGATTGCATGTTGATATCTTAGTCAATTAAAATCAAGATGTAGCCTTTATTGTCATCGGTTGATGAAATGTCATCGACAAAATCCCAAAGGAAAAACCACTCGTTGACATCATTATTTAAACCTCAAGTATATTCCATTTATTCGTTAAGTCAATCTTATTCACAATTGTCACACAACAGCTGAATACCATCTATAAATTCGTTCAGATTTGGAAAACAATTACACTATTTATATTATTCGGACAATTGTCCTCATTTTTCTCGCCATATTTATTGCCAAGCATAGTAATGAATACATAATGGGAACCTGTAATAAGGAGTGCCAGAGAAAAACGATATTAACAACAAAAATTGCAAAATTCTGGTAAAAACATGCAATGATAACAGAAATAAAATTACAATATGAGCACTGGTAAAAATGGTTACTGAAGACATTAGTTTTATAATACCCAGGATTACATGCACAGATGTCCTCAAGGACACATAGCACAGTGGATAAAGACGTTAGTTAGATCCAGTGACAGGACCCAAAGAGTGTGAGTTCAATACTTGGTTAAGGCGGTGGAGAACTTGAAGAGGGGAATAAGCAGGAAATAGATATGGTACATGGTACATGGAACTAGAACAGTCTACCCCAGTGAGAGAATTAAAGGGTTCAGTTCGACATTCCAACCACCTGAAGAAGGCCGAAACGTTGTAATAAAGATGGCGACAGAGATGAGGTCAATAGTCCGAATAATGTAAATATTGTACATAATACCTCATCTCAGAAATGTAGACGGATTTACTAATAAAATAGGTCAAAGATCACGATCAGATGTCCAACCAAATGTCCCTGGTCTACACACTCAACGTCCTATCGTTATTTTATCGCGTCTTCCATTGAAAATGTTCTACATTCCCTATTTCCACCAGTTCATGAATTTACAGGTAAGATCAGTTATTCCATACATACTCAGAGCTTACTATCCTTATATGCTTCGTCTTACATTGATTAGAAGGAAGAGTCATTTGGTCATCCGCTTCGCAGGAGCCACTGCATTACGGACATTATTCCAGAGACGATGACGCATAAAGACAATCATAGACTTACGGTCGTATCATATTGAAACACCAGTTCTCATAAAAACACGGAGTTAAGTAAAGTCAAGCCTGGTTAGTATGTAGATAGGTGACCGATTTCAAATACAAGGTGCTATAATCTTGGAGGTTCTGAAGTCTAATGGATAACGGCTTCGAATTGGAAATCGGAGAATATATGCCGCCCCCTCTCCCCTATCTATGGGTTAATTAGTAAGATTTTATCACTAAACCATTATAATCTCATAAAGAAATCTCACAATCGAAAAATATTTTCTGACCTGAAATAATCTGCAAATGGTTCATAACCAGTTGAATATTAATCAAACAGTCAATCTTGTACTTTTAAAAATCTCTTTTCGTCCTTTTTTTCAATTTAAATTTCTTTTCGGGGATTGGTAGAATTACTATGCCACCAAATTCAGCTTCAACACACTGGACACCTGTAGAATGTCGCATGTAACAACGACCGAAAACCTGTGCAAATAACAAAAAAAGTACCGTTAATTCGTAAGACATCAATCAGTAAATCATGATTATCTTACAAAAAAACTTACAATCTAAAAATATTTCCGGTTTTATATAACGTGCAAAAGGTTGATAACCCGTAAAAATATAAACAATCAAAACAATTATTAACAAAATGTAATTAAGATATAACAACCTGGACATATTTCTACCCTAAAACTCGCTGCTTCTTGCTGTACTATCGATTCTTCCTTGGAAAATCTTATGACGTGATACGTTCCGTCGTCCCAGTAGTTCAGAATTTTTTTCAACAAAGACCCGCTATTCTATGTACACAGGGGAGAAGCTTCCTCATTCGTTTCGTAATTCATAGTTAAGAGTCATGTTCTATTCAAACAACTTCTCTCCTAGAGTCCCTATTTTATGAAACAGACTCCCGATAAGCTGCTTCGCCGCCTACTCCTATATTGCCTTCTTCAATTTTAAGGTTAAACATTACCTGTAATACATTTTCTACATCTATATCTACATCCATTTTCATTTCATACATCCATACAACCTCATTTTATAACACTATAACTTGAATGCCTCTTAGGCCTTGTGCAAGACGAATTTTCTGAAAAAATGATATTGTAAGTATTATTCAAATATTTGTATGTCCACATCTGGTTCTCTTTTTTAGGTCAAGTGGCAGAAATTACGATCAAATATAGAGTACCTTAATCAGTAGTACTGCAGAATTTAACATAATGGTTTGCACATAGATTTTATGAAATTGATGACTTCCTTATGTCCATCCTACAGGAACTTCTCTAGTCATACCTGTTACATTAAATTACACGAATAGCCTGAACACAAATTACAAAACAGGCCTGGATCTCTACAGAAGTACTTTACTGTTTTTTCAATCAGTTTCAAGTCACTGGCTTCAAGTCTTTGCCGTTCTGAAAAGAAGTAAGACCTGAGATCAAAGTTATCCGTCATGGTCTTAATCGTTTAACGATTCGACATCTATCATTTATGGATTTATAATTAGTTCAGTTACTGGAAACGCATTAACAGACTGGATTGATTTCAACTATTTTTATCTCAGCCGTATATTGGGTACCTTTGACAAGTGTGCGTAAATGACGCTGATATACCCGAACGCAGTCAGTCAACCAGAATAGAGTCACTGTTAATTCCGCGCTGGTTAAGATGGAATTGGCACGTGCCCGAAATGATGGATCATAAGAGTTTCTAAGTAGTTTCAGTGCACTGAGTTGGGCCTATGAAGAAGTCCAGTTCTCTAACTGAATTTGAGGAATAAATATTGCATCAAGGACACACTGCAGAAGGCCAACATTGGACAAAATAACTGAGACAAACAAGCTCGACATTGATCTTGCTGGAGAAAAAAAGTGCACAGATTTAATAGAAAGGCGTTGAGAATGACAAACTCAAGAGAGTTTTTTTTTTTTTTTTTTTTCTTAAGGGCCTTGATGTTAATTTCTTGCACAATGTTAGCACAGAATTTGATCTAACGCGTAATGAAGGTAGTCGCATCTATTTAAGGTGAACAGGCCTAAAAACCCCAACGACGACATGTAGAGAGAAAATACATTAACTACAGTGCATGTGGCATTGTTATTTGCTACGAGTCGGTAAAATAATTAGGCTCAGTTTGTTGACTAAAAGGGCATATGAAAGTTCACCAAAATATTAATGTAACAGCTTTTACAAAAACCGTCAAACGTCGTCTCATCTGCAAAATCGAAGTCCATAGCAGGATTAAATTCTTGTTCCGTGTTGTTTATATTTATGGAACACTCAAGCGATGATATTATCCGAAATCGAGTTGTAAACATTACGTACGTGTAGGTATGAATAATATATAAAAAAAGAATTGCAAAGTTTCATGACGGACTTTTACTGTTAATATAGTTATTTATTACTTCAACTGAACCAATTGAGGCAGACGATTTTCTAAGCGTAGCTTAGATATGGCACTAGGCTGAATGTATAGGGCATCTAGGGAAGATCTTACACTACAATTAATTCTAGCGAGACAAGCTTGCTAACCATTACACCACGTCATGTACCTTATTATTGTAAATATATGACCTCACCTTGCCACTAGCGTTTTTTTTTTTTTTTTTTTTTTTTTTGCTGTCGATTTCTGCTGTGCTCTAGATTGTAACTTTGAATCGTTCCCTTGCGAGATAGAATTTGTTGAATGTTGACGTTTTGTCCACAAATTAATGCCTTAAAGATGTAGGAAGAAAAGTTGCACTTTTCGTATATTCCAGGCTCTATGAATTTTCAGAAAGGAGTAAATAGCGGAACCGCAACAAAATAGACATGCAGAATGTTTATTTGGATCGTAAGCCAGCTGTTCGGAGGGTCAATTGATTTGGTAGATTTCGTCAGGGTGATTTTTAACCTAAACGACCTACATCACTTCAGATGACGTTCCGTCTCCTTGCTTACAATCTTTGAGAATAAACCGAAGATTGCGTGGGAAGAGATTGATAAGAGTCAGACCATCGATATCACAATTGCCTTTCGTCATTTGCACATATTTTTGTTCAATAAAATCTGCAGGTTTTTGGCAAATCGTAAAGGTATCATTTTCCAGCACGATACCTCAAAACCGCATGTTGCAAAACAGACCTTGCAGAAGCTGAAATCGTTGTAATGCGAAAACCTTCTGCGTCAATCGTTTTCTGCAGATTTTGCTCCTTTGGATTTTCAATTGTTCCAGTCTCTCCAGAACAATTTACATGACCCCGTACAGTCAGTCGAAGATTACCTCACAACTCTCTTCCAACAAAAATCCAACAAAAATCACGAAGTTTTTAAGAGAATGACATCAACAAGCTTGTAGAACATGACACATTGTAAGTGACATTGCGGTTTCTAGTCGTGAAGGTTACCTGTTCGAACCAAGAAATGTAATTCGTCCGAGCACTTTCAATGGAACTAGCGATAGCGTAGTGAGAGGATCGCCGGATCTCACTTGTGAGAGAACCCTTTGAGGGTGAAAAATAAGACGACATCCGATTTGAAATCTATCAAGACTGGAAATAGCGTACTGGGCAGCTTCCACCCAAATATGACAGCAGTAATTCCTTCTCAGCTTGATCTGGCTCTTGTAAAGTTAAAGGATAGCATGAGGAGTCTGGTACTTACTGGAGCGGTACAGAGAGTCGAAAATTTAACGACATCTTTAGCGATGGCTCATATGTACGCGTTCCACGTAAGGTCAGTCGGGATCCCAGTATTATCTCAAGACATGGTAACACCGTTCATCGTAACTAGCGGTAGCTCAGAGTTCGATCGGCGGTGATGGAATGCGACTAGTTTTTTTTTTTTTTTCTCGTGTCATTGAATATAACCAGCCAGTTTTTCCTCACTTCGAAGTTAGTGCTAGATAGGAAGAAAGGTCAGCTGTCAATCTCTGATCGTCAATAGCTGTGCCCGTATATTATATCATCAACATAGATATTTACAAATGATCTGTATATATTCTTAGTCAGATCGTTTGTGCAAATCAGAATGAGGGTTGGTTCGAGAAGTGACCCTTGAGAGACACCTGCGTTTACTGCCAGTGCGTCAGCGGACTGGCCGTTAATAACTCCTATCTGGGATCTACCTGTTAGAAAAGAATTTATAACTGAGAAGTTCTTTCCAGTGATTCTATAGCTGGATAGTTTGTTAAAAAAAAATAGTGAAAATGTACTTGACTAAACCATTTTTGGTGACAGTGTCAAATTTTGTTTTTAATTTTCTAATAGTGTACACACATTTACAGTGATTTAATAGAATATATAAGTTTCTGGACCATCAACAAATTCAGACCGGTGAAACATGTCTTGGAACATATTCTTCAACGATAAATGCTATCTTCTCTACTCTTTGTTGCGTGATTGTGTAAAATGAACACAAGAATCTTCTAATTGTCATATGTCTGAAAATAGTTTTCGAAAATCCATTTTCTTTAAATTAGTCTCATATTCTCTGTTCATCTGATGCATAAATTCAACATACTTTAATCAAATAAGGGGCGGTCTACTGCATATTTCTCTCCTAACAAAAAGTAAATAAATTATATCCACATAAAATAAAGAATCTCACATTAATTCTCTGCTGACAGTAATATATTGAAAATTCAAACTCGAAAGTGTCCAACAGGCTCCAGTGAACAGGGTAAATTTTTTGAAAACTAGATTTACATAAAATTATTACAATTGTTTTTCAGTGTATTCTAGTTTACTTTCTTTTACCTTTTTTGAATGAATATAATTTATTGGAAAAAAATATATGGCTAATAGAGAAAAATAAGAAAAAAATAAAATCTATATAGGATAATTTGATAATATATTTTGAGACAGATTTGAAGTTGCTAACTTGTTTTCGCTTTCGAAATATAAGTGGGTTTTCCATCTCTGTTTGTATGGATATTTCTATTATATATTTCCAATAAAAGAATCAGCATCATTCTCATATTAATCATTTCATTTTTCACTTCTTCTTCTTCTTCTTCTTCTTCTTCTTCTTCTTCTTCTTCTTCTTCTTCTTCTTCTTCTTCCCTTACTACTCTTTCACTTCGACTTTCCTCCTCCTACCCATATTCCTCTTATTCCTCCTCCTCCTCCTCGACCTTATTCTTCTTCTTTTTCTCCTTCTTCAAACTGTATTACTTCACTCAACCTCAACCTCCTACACATACTCATTTTATTCCTCCTCCTCCTTCTTCTTCTTCTTCCCTTACTACTCTTTTACTTCGACTTTCCTCCTCCTATCCATATTCCTCTTATTCCTCCTCCTCCTCCACCTTCTTCTTCTTTTTCTCCTTCTTCAAACTCTATTACTTCACTCACTTTGACTTTCAACCTCCTACCCATACTCATCTTATTCCTCCTCTTCCTTCTTCTTCTTCTTCTTCTTCTTCTTCTTCTTCTTCTTCTTCTTCTTTATTTATTACTACTAATACTACTACTATTACTACACTTCTTTCTCTTCATTTTATTTTTTTTCTTCTTTTTCTTCTTTTCTTCGCAACATTCTTCTTATGCTCCAACACCATTATTTCTGTTTTACTTCAACTTTTCTCTTCTCCTACAGCTCTTCCTCCTTTAGTTCAAATGAACTGCTCTTCTGTTTCATCTTCTACTTCTTCTACTTCTTTTTAATCATCTTCTTTTTTTCTTCTTCTTCTTCTTCGCAACATTGTTCTTATACTCCCGCTCCTTTATTTCATTTTCACTCCAACTTTTCTTTCGATACCCCTCCTCCTCCTTCAGTTTAACTGAACTCCTCTCCCTCCTCCTCCTACTCTTCTTCTTCTCCTTCTTTAAAATCATATTCTTCTTCCTATTCTATTCCTTTTTCTATTTCCTTCTTCCTCTTCTTCCCCTCCTCTTTCTTTTTATTTATTTATTTTTTCTCTTTTTTTTTTTGTATTTGTCTTCTCAAATATTGTTCAGTTTTAATTCTCTTAGGAAAGCCCGAAGAAAAGATGGTGGTTAAAATCAAATTAACGGCCGCATATTTTATTTATAATGCTTTCAATATCTAAACCGCCTGCTAGATGTTTTCATTGCAAATACAGCTTTCGAAAAATACCCATTTCAAAGAAGTGAAAATTTTCACAACTACAATTCCTCTGGCATAAAATTTAACACAAAAACTTTCAAAAGAATTAGAAAGACTTAAAACTTCCTAAACGAAGATGAAGCGTATTATATATTAAAAAGGAGTGAATTGAATTCTCTGCCAAAACCAGTAACGTTTGTGACAAGAATCATTTCTGGCAATTTTGTGATTAATATATAGTCCGACTGGAAGTTAATTAGTGCCAGAAGAAAAGTTAAGAAGATTGTGTTCCACCAATATTCCTTATGAGGAATGTTTGGCGGAATTAACAATCAATAGTTAATTGCTTTTATCTCTACGTAAATACTAACAACAGGTTCTGGTAGAATCAAATAGTTGGTCCCCCGAATGAAAATCTAAATAGAGGATTGCTTTTCCAACCTTCATGAAAAACAAAAACTGCATGACTTTCTTTGGATAAAGATAGATATTGTTAGTTTAATTATCGTTCATTACGATTAATCCATAATCTTTTTTTTTTTATTAATATTCACCCAGTACAAGAGCCACTCAACGTAGAGTGTTACTGAGTGGAATGATATTACCTTAAGTAAAGACAAGTGCTAAGAGTGTAGAGTTGAATATAGACTACAGAAGCAACCGGAAACCCAACCATAAACAAGAATCAAAGGATAAACCTTCACTCCTGTTCAATAAAACGAGAAAGTTTTGTGAAACGAGCGATAGACGAATGTTGTTGTACTGTATCGACATCGCATTATTTCGTGATCTCAACGAAGACTCGTTGCAACTTTTTTGATGTCAACGAATACTTGTTGTCACTTTCCTAATGTTCTTTGTAGTAGAGATTCTGGAATCGTAGATAACTCCGTTGAATAATACTTGTGTCAGAGGCCTTCGAATAATATTTGCACTAATAGTACTTGCTCGATAATACTCGCTGGAATAGTAATACGTATAATGATCCGAATAATAAAACAGTCTAGTATAGAATGGTGGTCCGTATAGAATAGAGGATAGAGAAGAAATAGAGATCGGAATAGTATAGAGGAGAGACTAGAATATAGCGCCCCGAATTGTATAGGGAAAAGATTTATTTTATATATGTATTTCCTCGCACTTCTCGGTTATGGAACTGGCTTCTGGTTTCCAGCTCTTTGCATCCCTATCAACTATGACCTTCAAGAATTTCAATGCTGCATAAATCACCACCTTCCGCCTTGCTTAATCCTATTCTCTTACTGTCTTTTCTTCTCATTAATATTGTATATGTTTTCTTTTATTCTCAGTGACCGTTTGCATCTTAGTTGAATTAACACCTTGCTTAGCTTTTTATAATGATATTCATCTAAAACAAGCCTCAATAGATATTCGATTTATAGCCTTACTGCATAAGATGCACAGTTTATGCGGATATGTCGAGAAGATTACAATTAACCACATCATTCACACTAACATTTATTGCAACTTACCATACTAAAGGCACGGGGGAGTAATGCATAGCAGCTCGGATTGAGAAACCGGAGAGCCGAGTTCAAATTCCAGTCGAATTACATTAATTTGCGTGCTAATACCCCTAGGAAAGGTATGAACATTCTTCTCCCCCAGCTATGGGTAAATAGCCGGACAGACCGGGTTCCATAACTTTGGATGGCAACTGGTTTACCACAGTAAGAAATGGCAACTTACTGCGGGAAAAAAATCTGCTTCGTCAGTCATATATCGAAAGTTACATGATCACCTAAGCGTGTATCACGCATGGCATGACTGACTGACCATATTAAAACAGTATTGTCTGAATATGCAAGATCAGTTTTATACCGCTCATTGTTTTTAGCCTAGAATTAAATATTTTATGTGACTTCACACTTTTCGCCTTTATCTTGCCTATGGCATAAGACAAATAGAATGCTTGTTGAGCCTTCAGTTACAGAAAAAAAAGAAAAAATGAAAAAAAAGAGTGAAAGATAGAAATGTCCATTCTATAATATCTTAATGGACCTTCGCCATATTTTAAACTGTGTGGTAAATTATCTGAATAAAAAATTTCCGGAGATCATATTTTACTGATAAATTTTCTGAATGCAAATTTCTTGAAACTTTTCAGGTTCTGTAGATAGAAAATGCCCACAAAAGATATTGTGATTAAATCAGAAATGTCTATAGAGTATAACAGATAAAAAAGAAGCTATTTACTGTTTCACAAATAGTGATACCATACTAACACCATACTAACACCATATGACAGTCTGCCATAATCAGAAAAAAATCATTAAAAAATAAGAAAATATATTGCGTTCCGAAACACTCGAGCTGCCCCGGATATACTGGTAGTATTTGAGACGACTAAGTTGGGATGGGGGAACACATTGCTGTCAGTTTACTAACAGTAAGCGAGATTATAGCACACCGCTCTGAACTTAAAGAGTACAGAGATTCGATATAATTATCCTCTATCATTGCAAAGGAATAACAACAATTTCCTAAAATACAAACTCAGCACACTCATTGTCGTTACCTTCCATAAAATATCTACTTAATCTACCACCACTTCCGCTACGCCCTTTTCCGATACCTTCATCTGAAACTCTAAAAAGAACAATTCTGCCGGTTACGATCTTGCATGATGAACGGCTAGAAGCAAAAACATTTAGAACAAGCATAATGGTTTCAGACAAAGAAATCTGTCAATTTATTGATACTAGATGCGTAGCACATACACCCACACATACACACACACACACACACTCTCCCTCTCTCTCCCTCTCGCTGAAACTCTCTGATTTTCTCTGCTCTTTCTGCCTGCCTGCCTGTCTTTCTTTCTCTGCAAAACTCTCTACCATCTTATTATTTATCTGTCAATTAAGATCTTTAAAACTTGAAATGCATCAATCTCTATCTGTGTGTTTGTCTCCTGATATTTTATTTTTTTCACTACACAAAATAATTTTTCTCATCTTCTTTCAATCGTAGTGAAGTCATGTCGTCTTAGTGGCTTAGTCGCCATGCTTGGAGTGAAATTATTAACAAAAAACGTTCCACTTTGTTTCTCATGATATTTAAACTTACCTCTACGCTTCAGTAACGATCGATCGCTTTGCATCTCGTCGTCTGTTTTCATTCTGTGTAGATCTTGGAATACTTACGAGCGATACACGTGAAACTGTCACCTAACAAGCCTAGACAAAATGCAATGATTGTCGCTTGCATTTATTGTCAGACAGTGTGTTATGTGCCGATGGTCGAGATTTTAAAAGGAATAAGAGAACGTAAACTAGAAGAAGTAGAACAATACAAAGTCGACAAAAAAAAAAAATGACCAACCAGCTGCCTTGTTACATACAGACTAATTGGGAAAAAAAGTTTTGCTCATTATTTCGCCGAAAGAAATTTTATAACTTGTGCGCCTCAGAAAAGTAATCCGAAATTGATAAACAAAAAAAAAAATAAAATTCCATGCCGGGAAATGTCACGAACATATATATGCTCAGAAAGTGTGTCAATAGCCAAGACAATTGGAGCATTGCAATGATAAAAAATGCGGAAGAGACATGGTATAGAAGAATTAATTCTTGCAAAATAATTGGAAATAAACATAGAAAGTGTTTGTTTCTTTAACAAATACTTATAAAGAGATCATTACCAAAACTAAGAAAGTTAGTCGGGGAAATTTACTGATATAAAGTTTATGAGTAATACTGAGTATTTCTCATTATTAAGCCAATGGCAAACAAAATCAAACTCTGTTAGTATTATACATGTTTATTTTTTCTCCATTTATTCTCCAGGTTTTGATTCATGAAACACTGCTGATTAAACTACTACAATGGAGATGCAAAATTATATATACAATAAGCACTATTATTAAAATTATCGATCTTATTATTGATATGTTTATGTTTTCTGCGTGGGTGTTGTTGCTGTACGCCGTATATACTCGTGTAATACACGATCTGGCGTATCGTAACATCCCCAAATTTTCACTGATAAAAAATGATTTTATTATATATTTCGCGTATTATGCGAGTTCCTTATCCGAGAAACCAAATTTCAATAGACTAAACTCTTTTCCTCTAAATCTTTATCACATCTTCAAGTTACAACTTAAAATTATGACAAAAGGATCGTCAGTAACTCTATAATCGTCACGTAAACGTGTACCGTAATAAACGACCTAACGAAAAATAGCTGGCAATCTTATAAATTTAAACAATGAAAAAGCTGCATATTCGCTATGTTTGTATTTTACAATACGATACTAATATGTGAACATTACATGCATTATTATTGGATACAGGTAAGTAAACTGTCAGTTTTATCAAAACGTGTTCATTTTAAATACAGTTGTAATCTTCGACTACACTACATGGATATATTGTTTGGTCAACAGCTTAGCCAGGGGAAGCAGTACATACGCTAATTTTACGTCACGTGTATGATGCGACCCTCTTAAAATTTGCTACAAAATTAGGTTTTCAAAAGTAGCATACGCAAGTATATACATTACCTACTTTTAACGGAAGTTTACGAAGTTTTGAGATCGTGGCTTTTTTTTTATGAATACCTCGCTTTTTGTTTTGATTTTTGCTCTTTTTTAAACATTTCACACTAAGCAAGGGCGAGTGCCACAAGTACTCAAGGGGTTACTGAAGATAAGAGAAAAGGATCGGTATAGAGGGGATAAAAAGAACGGGGATCAAGGCATCAAAAGATAACGATAGATGTTATATTTAAATTTTCGAAGATTGTAGTTATCGAGAAATCAAGTAAGAGGAAGGGAGTTCCACTGTCGAGAAGTGCGAGAGAAGAAGCTGTTAGAATAGAAGAGGTGGTTACATTTAACTGTTTGAAAGGAAAAAAAGGGTGGAACCTAGATATTATCCTTGTAGCAGGGTTAAATTTATGCAGTCGGGATACCATGGAATATAGCTCGTCAAAGCAGTAGCCATGAAAATGTTTGTAGAAAAGAGAGAGGGAAGCCACATCATGTCTGTGAGAAAGTGACTGGCGTCGAGGTGCCAAGTAAAGACCGATCACATTGCAGGTCCTTGTTTGGAATTTTTTTCGAGCACCTCGAGATAAATTGCAGGGGTGCAAGACCACGTATGGCAACAGTATTCAATGCATGGACGAATATGTGTAGATGCGTACGATGGACTCAGACGAAAAAAAATCAACTTCTAGCAGGATACAGGCAATAAAATTTCCTTGCAGTAGATACAGCTATTGATTCAATGTAGTTGTTCCACCTCAGGTTAGTGGAAAACGCGAGGCCATGGAGGCGCTGTGAGGCGTTCTCGTGAAGTGCACATTAATTAAATGCGTCTGTTGCGCTATGGATTGCGGCTTGGAAAGAAACTGGAAGAATGGTCAGTCCCTTGTACTGCGACCAGAAGAACATGACATCTAACGCCATGTTCCATCTTTCTTCACAAGAGTAAAATTAAAAAAAAATACAAAAAAAACTATTACAGACATTGGTTATACCCAGTCATCTCTCCATGTTCAGCCTTGATAAAATTTAAAAACGTTATTTCCATGGGAAAGATTCAAACGAGCTATATCCCTTAGATCCACCCTTTCAGAATGCCACGTCTAGGACACTGCATCAATTCATCCTCTCTTTCATTTGATAAGGCGGAACTACCATCGAAAAGAGATTCTTACACAAAAGTCTAAATTTATGCTAAAGAAACCTAAGAAAATGCTTTCCCGAAAACTCCGTTTTTAAGCCTACGATATCAGGGGTCAAACTTTACCTCTCCTATATATCCTCATAATATGCACTTTTTACTCCAACTTTGTACTCCCTTAAAACAACATAATTTAGTAAGCATCTACAGTGAACGTCGCCTCAACATTATATCGTGTGAACAACAGTGAGAAAAAAGCACCTATACCGAATAATGGCAAAAAATACGAACAACTGGCAGTGAAGGCGATGAAAATTTTTAAGCGTACCCTATATGCTGGGCGTATGAAACAAATCAAGAGACAATATATTATACTTAAGAAAAAGAATGTACTGCGACATTGGCATTACATTTTATCTGATATGAAACATCCCCGGAAAAGAATTTAAGAAAAAAAAAAAAAGAAAAAAGTTTGCTATATTCATCCCCAACCATCAGCTATAATTTTTTACCTGTGAAGCTCCTTTCTACGATATCAGGATGCCATATTATTCATACGAACAAAATCATTATTTATTGTTAAAGAGGCACATCCTCTCCCAAAAAGATGTCCGCTGTGGTTGAAAATACAACGCCCTATGAACCCGCCGTGACGCACCTATTTAGATAAGGACATAACAAGTGCATACATCAGAGAGGAATGTGGCGATGGGGTGGTCTGTTTTGCTAAGGTAACTCAAATCATTTCAGATGTGGCCATATGATCTCAAATTGAAATGAAAAAAGTGATGACAAGATCCTAAATCCATTAGAAAATTCTGAAGATGTAATTAATATAAATAAAACAGTTGCTTCGGTGTATTGATCAAATCAAATTTAGTATTGGTGTTTAAAAAATTGCACATAAAATACGCTGCGCTAGACGTAGTTTTACCCTTCATCAGAAGATGCTACTAAAGCAAATCATTAATCTTAAGACACTTTAATATTTCAAATCAAGTGATCGGATCTAGAGTGACGTGTTGATGCTACGCATTTACATAAAAATCGTTCAGAAAGTTTTAAAGTATCGGTTCTTTAAGGTCAGTCATTTAAAATGACTTGAAGTGAATGATCACTGTGTGTCTTGCAAAGATCTGTTTTTCGTTTTAATCTCCCGGACTCTCGCCACAGAATCACTTTACAAATAACAGCAAAACTTATCACTTGAAGACAGGTCAGTCATTAAAAATGTCTTGAAGTGAATTATCCATGTGGCCCTTGAAAAGAACTTCTTCGTCGGATCTCCCAGACTGTCGCCACAGAATCATTTTTTTTTTCAATAACAGAAAAAATTATCACTTGAAGACACGTCAATCATTAAAAATGTCTTGAAGTGAATGATCCCTGTGCCTGCTGCAAAGGACTGTTCTTCGTCGGATCTCCCAGACTGCAGCTACAGAATCTCTTTACCAAATAACAAAAAACACATCGATAGAAGAGAGTTCAGTCATTAAAATATCTTGAAGTGATTGATCATTGGGGCTCTGGCAAAGAACTGTTTTTTCTTCAGATATTCCAGACTGTCGCCACAGAATAAATTTACAAATAACAGAAGACTTATCACTTGAAGACTTTCAGTAGCAGCAACAGCTAAAATGCATTTACCAAGCGATTTGAAGCTAAAATAATGAGATAATCAACATGTTTATTTTCTGTTATTTACATTAACAGATAGTAAGGAAAACTCCATCAATACCAGAAAGAGTGTTAACCTTTAGTAGACTTCACAAACTTATTTTGCTGAAAAACTTTTATTAAGAGAAATATTTTAGGAATTTCATCCAACATTAATACTAAATGCTTGGGCACTTTATGCGAAATATTTCCCGTGTAATTTAAATAGTAGGACATTATCTGGAAAAATGATTGTTAATATCAGATAATGTTTATGTCATATTCACTCATAAAGACATTCTTACAACCGAAAAGTGTGTTTTGACAGTAAATTATCCATAAAGGGTTGATAAGCTTTAAAAAACAAATCAAGAAAACAATCACGCCACTATCATTGCCATTAAGGTTGGGTAAACCAGTTCACTCGGACGGTTTCCAAATGAGCAGGTTTGCAGTTAGATATATGTGATTTGAAATTCACCTTGGCTGCTTAATTCGTCAAATTAAAAAAAACAAAAACAAAAAAAAGGAACACTATTCGTGAAACAAGGGTATGATATTCTTCCTATTATGCGCGCTCTTAAACAGATATGCACTAGTTAAGTTCATGCAACGGAAAACATTTATTTTGTACTGAATGTCATATTTACTGCTACCTAATCTTAATTCAACACGACATATTCATGTTAACACCTCCAATCTGTTAGGTTCAGAAACTATGAGAACAATTTCTGGCAATTAATCTAAATTGATTATTATTATTATTATTATTATTATTATTATTATTATTATTATTATTATTTCCTTTGGTTACTGGTGTTTATTTATTTCTTCCTGGTCCCAACCAGAGACCTAAGGTCAGATATGGCATCGTGACATTTTCTACTGAGTAGTTTAAAAAAACAAAATAAAATAAACGCACATATTTTACATAGATAATGCCCTTAGTAACGTGTAGGCTGTACTTATGAGAACAATTTTTTTTGTATTTCTTTAAGGCATGGTCTACTAGGTATTCCTTCAATGAGTTTATTAGAATGTTTTCCAATCAATCCGTGGGCTCCAACTACAAATGGAATTATTAATGTCCTCATGCTCCACATTTTTGAGATTTTGATTTCAAGGTCCTGGTATTTTGATAGCTTTCTGAACATCTTCAAAGATACATCAGAGTCTCCAGAGTTGCCATATCAATAAGGACGCAAATTTTGTCTTTGCAGTTACTAATTACCATATCAATGCATCTAGCATTGAATGGTCTGTCTGTGTGCATTTATATTATTATTATTATTATTATTATTATTATTATTATTATTATTATTATTATTTATTTTATTTTTTTCTTTGATTTCTGGCATTTACACATTTCTTTCCGGGTCCCGCCCAGAGACCTAAGGTTAGAAATGGCATCATGACACTTTTCACTGACAAAAAAAAAAAAAATTACATAGATAAAGCCCTTCGTAAAGTGTGGGCTGTACTTGTCAGACCAATTTTTTGTATCTCCTTGAGGCCTGGGCTTCCAGGAATCCCTGCAATTAGTCTACTTCAATCTTTTCCAACCAGTCCTAGGGCTACAACTACAACAGGGATTGTTGATGTTCCCATATGCCACATTTTCGAGATTTCTATTTCAAGGTCCTTGTATTTTGACAGCTTTTTGAATATCTTCAAAGATACATTGCAGTCAGCAGGGACTGCCATATCAATAAGGAGGCACCGTTTTTGTTTGTGGTCTTTAATAACAATATCTGGGCGGTTGGCTTTGATTGTTCTGTCAGTGTGTATTGTGTAATCCCATAGAATTGTAACAGGTCCTATCCCCGTAACCGGGTCTGGGTGGTGTTCATACCAGTTATTATTATTATTATTATTATTATTATTATTATTATTAATAGTGTTATCATTCTTCTTCTTCTTCCCATTATTATTATTATTATTATTATTATTATTATTATTATTATTATTATTATTATTAATAGTGTTATCATTCTTCTTCTTCTTCCCATTATTATTATTATTATTATTATTATTATTATTATTATTATTATTATAATGATACTATACTATATTTGTATTCTCAATGGCATTATCGTTGAACTTACCAGCAATATATCGTTGGTACAAGCAATAGACCATACATAAATATATCTCATCAAACTGTTGTCATTACGTCACTAGGCACTGCTGAGGAAATATATATGAGTGAAAGAAAATTCCGGTTAATTTTAAACAGTATTTTGACTATTGTTCAAATGTAATGGTAATTTGTTTTGTTTTGTTTTTTATAAATTGTTTTCTGATACATTGTCTCTTGCAATCATTTATTATCTTAATCGTAAAAGATATTTTCGCTTTTAAGAATTCTCTTTTGATGTTCGACTGTACAGTCTGTGAAGTATTTTAACATACAATCCGACACAGAAATACGAACAGACATTAGACTATCGGATGTCATCTGAAAGCTAAACAGAGTAGTACGATACAACAAAATTTCTTTA